>CAMTDV010000002.1:24253815-24734162 GCA_947069175.1 Scalesia atractyloides
AGATTTTTAAACGTTACCACAGAGACTCAAATTTGTAGTTACTTTTTAATTAAATTCACTTAAAAAATTTTTTAAAACTTAAAAAAGTACGAAAGTTAGATATTTTAATTGTTGAAAGATTATTAAAGTTGACACGAAGCGACCTAAATAAGAAGAAACATAAACTTAGTCATAAATTGGGATGGTTATTTTTTTAAATTATCATGACATATAAGGTACCTGGTTAAAAAAGTCGTAACCCAATAAATATTTTTGTTGTGTAACAAACTAGCCTATTAACTTATTAGAGATAAGAAAGATGGTAAACATAATCTTACTATTGTGTAATATGAAATACAAGTCTTACTTATAGATACTTTAATATAAGAGTAAATACAAAAGAAGAGTTAATGTGTGGAGGAGTCCACTCTTAATGATGTATTCATTACACTCCCCTAACTATCCACATGTGAAAATTATAGTATTCTTCTAATTACGCTTGGGATGCTGGCCTCATTAAAAACCTTGCTGTGAAAACCCATGGGATAAAAACCATACTAAGGGAAAAAGATGGCACGTATTTTCTCCCTAATACTCCTGGATCAGATTTGATTTATGTTAAGAACTTTATTAACAGTAGACTAGTTTTTCCCACACAGCTTCAGTATCAGTAAACAACATTTAAGGCTTAGATGGGATCCAACTAAACTGATATTAAATCCATGTGGAAAACAAGGATTCATGCTAACACTTTCCGGAAATAATACATGCACTCAAAATTGTCCGAAATACACACTAAGTGACATTCAGCAAAATTCAGCATCCACTAGCTTGTGTAATATTCAAAAAATGTGTTAAACATCATAAACTATCTAAAAGATGTTGAAAGTATCAATTTGGCACAAAAACATATCATATCATAATGTCTTGAAAGTTAACGTTTTAACGAACCGACAACGAAACAAACACCGGACACATGTTAAACATCTAAACTATCTAAAAGATGTTGAAAGTATCAATTTGGCACAAAAACATATCATATCATACAAGTCTTGAAAGTTAACGTTTTAACGAAACCCACAACGAAACAAACACCGGACACAACTGAACACATCATATAAACTATTTAACAATATTTTAACATCATACAACTAGTTAAATTCATTAAACACATTGTTTTACATAAGAACCCCTAAAAACCCTACAAGTTGCTTAAACCTCCGTTTAGGGACCGATAACGAATCTAGCACCCGTTAAGCAACCAAACACGAACTAGACATAAATTATGGACTAGTTATTATTGTTTAACTATGTTAAGCTAGTATATATCACCATACATCTTGAATTACATTGAAAAACCCCTAAAACCCTAAACACCCTAATTAACTTTGTTAAATCTTAACTAGAACACCTAACTAACTTAACTAAAGAAACCAAGACCTAACCATCATTCATGGCTGGTTCTAGGAGGGCCCCACAAGGCCAACATTCATGTCTCCCATGCTTGGACATGTTGGGTGAACATAAGAATACATGGAGGGTCTTGTGTCTTTCACCCAACATAAGTAATCATCTATATCACCCTCTTTTCACTTACATATCCTAACACTAAAACCAAACAACAAGAACACCTCCTACACCCTTCAACCTCACGACCACAATCACCCCCACTATCACCCACCATTTTGTGTTCATTTCTAAGCAATCCAAGGTTATCCTAAGGTGTCTCAAGGTTAATCAAGAAGGTGTCAAGTCATGGAAGCTCAAGGACCTCTTCAAAGGGGTATTATCCACCATCTTTGCTTCATCTTCATCATCTTGTCATCTTGCCCCTTCCCTAGCCACAAGAGCTAGTAGTGAGCCTCCTAATCTTTCATTTTATATATTGTTACTAGTATATTGTTGATGTATAAGTTAAACCATCTAAAAGCACCACATTTAAAAGATGAACACATGAACTAGTAACATAATCTAAAGGAAAATAAACATATTTTTGAAGTTTTAATAAAGATGTAGTTGTTTATTTTGTGCTAGGATGAAATCCATCATATGTACACTTGCTAGAAGTATAGATCTAACAAGTATACACATGGATCTTTCAAGATCCATGATAAAAGTGTTGATGAACTTGTTACACATGATGAATGAACTTATTAAGGGGGTTAAAAATGATTGGTGATGTTCTTGAAATAACATGTGAACAAGTTGTTAAAGATGATTTTCTACAAAGTTAGTAAAATTAGAAACAAAATCTATTTTTGAAGAGGGGATAAACATGTTAAACACAAGGTTAAATACCTTGATTTGGTTAACTTTCAAGTTAATCATAACATGAAAATGCTTTAAAATGCAGATATTATACTTGGGAAATTGTTGTGATTAAATTGATAGTTTTGAAAGCTAAAACATGTTTTTTAAACATGGGAAACCTCCTAAATCTAGGGAAAAAGGAAAAATTTTAAAAAAAATTTAAACATTAGAAAAATATTTTTTAACAAGTTCTTACAAGTAAACTTGTTTAAAAGTAAAATATAAAAATCCGATTTTTGTATAAATTGAAAAGAAGTTATGGTTTTTCTAAAAAAAAGAGGGAAATTAATATATTTTGAAAAATATATATTTAGTGATCATAAAAATAATGTGCTATGTGTATATTAGTTGATTAGTTATATAAAAATTAAGAACTTAAAATTATACACACAAACAAATACAATAAAAATAGGCAACAAAGTATTAAAGGATATATACCTATTCATACATGGAGACAAATAGGAAAAATTCGGAACTGGACTATATAAGGATTTAGGACTAAATATACTTATATATGAAGCTTGGTAAATATTACTTTAAAAACCGAACAAGTGACAAATATATTTTTTACAAGATATAAAAATATATCAATTTTGTAGATATAAAAACGAATTATTTTTGGGAAGTGATAAAAATATATTTCTAAACATCTAAAATTATATTGTTTTTGGTGGAAAACTAAAAATATATTTTTCTGAACTAATTTTAAAAATATATTATTTTTATGATACTTTTCACTTACCAAGCAAAAGTACATATTTAATTTGGACATATTTTAAAATTATATATTTTAAGAATACAAAAAATTTGCGGGTTTTGGGTACAAGAAATACGTATTCCTATACATACAAATACATGCCAACTATACCATAACACTGGTGAAAATACAATTATACAAGTATTATACAAAACCCATGAGAATACGAATTTAAAACACAAAAAACTCACAATAAAAGTATCCCTATATTGGGAGTTTCACATGTATATTACTTAACAATTATACACTTGGTCTGTATACAAACGCTTTGCAAATCATGTATAAAATAAAATAGTGCATACAATCATACAAGTTAAAATGTGATATCTAACTTAATACATCGAATTTGGGAAGTATATATGTTTAAAAAGAATTTATATGGAAATATCTGACGATGGCACTTTCAAAGCAACGTGGGAACCCGATAAGAAGTTATGAACACATACACTTACTCGTGCGAGGCACGGAGAAAAGGGCTAGGCCTGTACATGCAAAACATGAGATGCAAGGATATTATATATTTTATATATATTTGACAAAATTTATATATTGCTCATACTTTAAAAAAATACATCTAAACGGAACAAAACTCGAAACAGTCTTAATAAATACTTAAACAAGAAACATGAACAGAATCGTTACAAAGACGAAACGTTAACAAAACCTAGCGCGTTTGTGGGTTTGTGATAAAAACAAGGAAAGTAATGAGTTAAACAAGTTCACAGAAAGCAATCCAGTGAGTTCATGTCCCCCTTTTAAATCTTAAATATTTTATTGTTTACAAATATCGAGGGAAATACATGTTCAATTTTATGATAAGCTGGGGAATGAAAAAAACTAAGCACCTTATCTGTTTAAGACCACGGTACAAAGGGTTAGATCTAGCGGATTTGGCGAGCCCCACTCTTGGTCATTAACCCCACACGAAGAGTGAAATTGTCATCCAATTTGAGGTTAATTGACGAAAACGTCTGGGTTTGGATGCTTTCCTATGTCGTCACACATATTAGTCCTTTCACACGGAAGAGTGCATTTGTCATCCCAT
Organism: Scalesia atractyloides; assembly: GCA_947069175.1. Lineage (NCBI taxonomy): Eukaryota > Viridiplantae > Streptophyta > Magnoliopsida > Asterales > Asteraceae > Scalesia > Scalesia atractyloides. The sequence goes on from CAMTDV010000002.1 coordinate 24,257,907, forward strand.
TTGAGGCCGTGGTGCAAGAAAAAAGGTTGGTTTAGAAAATGAACGCACCAGTTGAGCAAGGGCCGAGGGAAGCTGAGGAAGATCTTAAATACTACCCGGCTTATGAAGTGCTTCCCCTGACCTAGAGGATCTCAAGCGAAGATGGTGATGACAATAAGCAACAAAAATTGCCCCATGTGTCCCAAAGGGTTTTGTCGGGCTAGTCTTCCTTTAAGGAAATCAAGAGTATACCGACCTCTAATGGTGCAATGAGGTCTACAGGGACACATGTAATAAAAGGTTTGAAAGACGGATATACATTTTTTCCTAGGGTCTTTGCGAAGAAAACCCAAAGTTTAAATTTGACGGCTAAAAACAACTTCTCAAGGTCTAGGAGAGGTTGAACAAATGGGTTCCCTTGTGTTTGGAACAACTTTCTGCAAATCTAGCATGCTCGTTTGAGTTTGAAACCTTGTACCCCACTGCTTCGGGCCTTCGACCAGACCTCCTTCTTTGAACCTGTTAATCTTTGCTATTTTTAAACAATTTGTAACATCCGTCAAAAACGGGTTTCAAAACCCGCTCCGTTTATCAACCGAACAGTCATCAAAAAATTTCCTTGTGAATTAATGCCCAAAATATTTTTAAACATCCGTAATCAATTATTATACGGAATATATATTTAGTTTTTTGAAAACTTCAAAAATCGCAAAACAAAAATATTTACATCTGCCGGGTTTCGAACCCGGGTCTGTAAGAATCAGCAAACTGACTTAACTATACACACAAACCACTGCGCCACGATTTGTTTGTTATATATGAAAACATTTAATTGATAAAGTGTCTTACGATTTCAAAACCGGGGCCCAAACGGTTCAGTCGTCGGAATCCGGAAATCTCGCGAGTTTTAAAAACCACTTTCAGTTATAACGTAACATTAACAATACAACGGGTTAAACCGATGTTTGAAGTCCGCGACCAAAACCATAACCGCCCGGGGAAAATTTTAAAACAGTGAATCCAGTCGGAAATCAACCAATTCTTTAACGTTTTGCCTTATAAATTTAACCACAAAAGACTGCAAACCTTTCGCTCAAAAAACCCACCTCTTCTCGGCGTTAATTCCACTCGCCGGAATTTTCCCCCCCATCGCCGGAAAACCGGTTTCTCCATCCCTGAGCCTCCTGAGCCTCGGCTTAACCGGAGATACCCCACCCTTTGTAAGCTTCCTGGAGACTCCTGCTATAAGGGAAAACGTCGCGGAGGTGAATTCTGTCGCCGGAGTTTTGCCGGAAAAAGGGGTCCAGTCGTATACCTCTTTCACTTATTTCTTTACTTTTCACCTTTATCTTACCTTAATGGACTGTAAAAACACTAATAAACTGATAAAAATCTTGAAACCAGTCGATTTCCGATTTTTTGGTTCAAACTTGACGAGGAAGACGATGTTTTTATGTATCATTAAGTATAATATAAAAACAGGATTTTAATCGGGTTAGACACACAGTCCAGCGGTGGACTGTGTGCACGGGTTAACATGCAAAGGTCTCGAGTTCGATTCGCTCACACACGCTGCCTTAATAAAAAACTTTTTTTTTTTAAACAGAACCGGAGTCTTCACAGTTATATTTAAGTATATTTAAAAACCGAATAATAACCAGTTAGACACACAGTCCAGCGGTGGACTGTGTGTTTGTTTATCACAGGTCACGAGTTCGAGTCCCGGGCTTCAGCACCCACTCGACAATTATCTCTTCTTTTTAAAAAAAGGCAGAAAAGGAAATAACTAATTAGTATTTAGATAATATAAACGAATTATATAACATGTTGAACACACAGTCCACGGTGGACTGTGTGAAGATTAAACCACAGGCCGGTTCGAGACCTGTGGAGTGCATGTCCCATTCGCTTAAAATGTTTTTTAAAAAAAAAAATATTTTCGGTTTAAAATTAATTAGTATATATATATAATTAAAATCGATTTTAACGGGTTAGACCGTAGCTCAAGTTGGTAGAGCTTTCGTGCACGGTACGAGAGGTCTCGGGTTCGAGCCTCACTCAGCGCACTTGTATTCCAATTGAACCGGTCAACGTCAGGTCAACGATCAAGGGCCGGTCAAACGGTCAGAAAAAAATAAATTTTTTTTTTTTTTTTATTTAATTATTTTAATTTAAGTACTAATTTGTTAGAGAACTATGCTGTCTGTACCCAACTCCTCATTTTCCAAAACTACCCTAACCATAAAAATTCTCATATTTGCGTTCTATATTAGCTTTCTTGTATACTTGCTTAACCCTTCATTCTTTAAGGCCACCTCTTACAACACCAACGAGCGTCGTCACCTGCTAGACCGTGAAACGCACTGTCATGTATAGACTATCCTTTCTAGTTTATTTCTTTTCTTTGTCTAACTAGTTTTATGTTTGTGGAGTGTTTATTTTTCTCGTTTTAACCATTATCCAATAATCCTTTTAAATCTTATACGAGATACTTGTTAAATATATAAACTAAACTTATGTTTCATTATTATATTTTAGGTTTATTATTAGGTAAAATAAAGGGGTGGTTATATCATATAAGACATGTATATATTATGTAATGATGTCTGTAACATTTGTCTCCATCAAGATATTCAAAAAACTATTGCATTGTTTATCCGTTTTCAAGAACCCTTTCGCATATTCTTTTCTATATAAATATACTTAGAAACACAAACAGGAATAACAAACTTTTGAGTCATGACAATGAAGAAATTGTTTACATAAACATGTTTTTATAAATATGATTTACGTATGCATCATGAAGATATTACAAACTCACCATCAGTCTGGTCACTCTAATTTGTTCGTCCAAAGATGTTAAAGGAAAGTGATGAATAGAGTAGTATAGGAACTGTTCTATTTATAGTACAAACAAAACATCTGAGTAATTTAAGCTGATGTAACCTTGATAGTGACATCTGTCAGTCTAACAAACTCCTAACATCTGCTATGGCCTAAGTATTGTTATATCAAAAATACAAATAAAATCTGTCGATAAACATCTGTTGAGCTTTAACCTCTGTTTGTTCAGCAGACTTTAGAGTAGAAGATGTTGAGTCAAAATCTTTGAGGGAGCATATCTTCTCAGCACTGTTATTTATGATTAGAGATTGTTGACTATTTTGGCTTTCCAATCATCGGTTCTTTTTGGGGTTCACTATATCCAACACAAATACATATGCAACGATGATGATATTGGCTTGTGGTACTCCGTCAAGCTCTATAACTATTAAGCTTTTCATTTTTTGTTGGTTTAAGCCTTCATAGAGATTGTAAAATACTAAAGTTACAAGCAACAATACATATTTGAAAATACGTTCACGATGCATCTAAAAACTTCCTATCTAAAGGCTTTGTTATGTTGTTGGATGTATGCGTTTATCTGTGTCGACATGGCGTCTAATAAACCTTGTATTTTAGTCGGAGCATGTTTGGTACACCAAAATATTCACTAGTTAGACGCATACCCCACCATATTAGTTTTAAAATAATATAAATTCATTACTTATCCAACATGAATCCAACTGACAAATTCATCCATGGTTTAGGAGATGGTATAGTACACGTACAATGAATAACAATAATCAACTACTTTGATCATATAAGGCTCCGAGAGTCAACTTATTTTTTAGTTTAAATCTTATTCTAAAGGTATGCAACCTCCAAAGGTGAGAACTAGTGTTGCCACCCAAAGATAGTTGTTATAACTTTTATGTGTGGTAAACATAGAGCTACATTTCCATCATGGAGTTTAGAGAGGAAATCTTTTGTGACTGTTGTGCAATTACAGCAGCAGTTGAGGGGTTTTGCTCCAACACGACTTGGTACCCGTCACCCCAATTATCCATTCCTCCGCCATGACCAGCCAAAAGGTTGTACCAGAGCATGAGCCGTCACTTCTTGCACTTTCGTAGGCCATGTTGAAAATGTTCTGAAAGTAATCGTCCCTTGCTTTGACAGTGTAACCTGTTGACCAAGAGGACTTGCCAAATTCCGCAATGAGTAACGGTTTTCTTAGGAGGGCTTTACAGTCCTCAATATGGGCTTTAACCCATTTTTTCTACAAATTCAGCTTGAGCTTCCGGGCTTCCTCCCGAAACCCTATGTCATGTACAGGTGAAAACACGTATATGTTAATCAACGAAACAAAATTAGTTAGTGTCAAAGTACATATAGAACGGTAAATAGTAACAACAATATTGTATTTAACATTCTAAACGTTAATTGTACACATTATTATACAAAAACTAAATTAAATACTATTTACAATCTAGTATTAAAAAAATTGTGCCGACTAAATATACTCTTTGAAACTCATATTCACTCGATTTCCATATGGTACTCATTTACAAACCTGCGGGTTTGACAAATCTTATATGAACAAACAAATTTTACTAAAAGTAGTGTTGTCAATTCTATTATGGACCTAAACAAAAGAAAACACTTGATTTATTTTAATGAGCTTCAAAACAACAACGATGTACCCCGGAAGTAGCTCTCATTCGATGCCTTCTACCTTGAAAGACTAATATATATCGCCTTGAGCTCGAAGAAAAAGGAAAAAATATTGGATACCAAGAAAATTGCTTGGGTTGTGGTTAAACATTCTACCTGACCTTTCAAGTCCTTGTAAGCGTCTGCTTCGAACCTGTTTACTATATGGAAGCCTATGTCTTATCTGTCAGGTTTATTACCAACTCCACTGCCATTAAGGTTCTTTAAATTCTCGTAACTATAGCGTTAATTTACAGTTTTCCTATACGTTATCTTTCTCCAAGGTACTTAATTTCACCACATATACCTGAATTAGGCTATAATCAAAAGAAAACCGTTTAATTCTCTTCATTACTTGGCTTTAAATGTGCTTAATGGTCAATTTGCTTTACCACTCAACTATACCCTACTATTATCATGGAGCTTAAATACTAAGAACTAATTTGTTAGAGAACTATGTTGTCTGTACCCAACTCCTCATTTCCAAAACTACCCTAACCATAAAAATTCTCATATTTGTGTTCTATATTAGCTTTCTTGTATACTTGCTTAACCCTTCACTCTTTAAGGCCACCTCTTACAACACCAACGAGCGTCGTCACCTGCTAGACCGTGGAACGCACTGTCATGTATAGACTATCCTTGCTAGTTTATTTCTTTTCTTTGTCTAACTAGTTTTATGTTTGTGGAGTGTTTATTTTTCTCATTTTAACCATTATCCAACAACTTTTAAATCTTATATGAGATACTTGTTAAATATATAAACTAAACTTATATTTCATTATTATATTTTAGGTTTATTATTAGGTAAAATAAAGGGGCGGTTATATCATATAAGACATGTATATATGTAATGATGTCTGTAACATTTGTCTCCATCAAGATATTCAAAGAACTATTGCATTGTTTATCCGTTTTAAAGAACCCTTTCGCATATTCTTTTCTATATAAATATACTTAGAAACACAAAGTGTTAGGATCTAGGTTTTGATTGTTGTGAAAGTTTAAGATGAAATAATGAAACATGGTAAAACAGAGATTTTAAATGCATCGGAATAACAAACTTTTGAGTCATAACAATGAAGAAATTGTTTTTATCAACATGTTTTTATAAATATGATTTACGTATGCATGAAGATATTACAAACTTCCATTAGTCTGGTCACTCTAATTTGTTCGTACAAAAATGTTAAAGGAAAGTTATGAATATAACAGTATAGGAACTGTTCTATTTATAGTACAAACGAAACATCTGAGTAACTTAAGCTGACGTAACCTTGATAGTGACATCTGTCAGTCTAACAAACTCCTAACATCTGCTATGGCCTAAGTACTGTTACATCGAAAATACAAATAAAATCCGTTGATAAACATCTATTGAAGGAACCTCTGTTGGTCCAGCAGACTTTAGAGTAGAAGATGTTGAGTCTTTATCTTTGAGGGGAACATATCTTCTCAGCACTGTTATTTATGATTGAGATTGTTGACTATTTTGACTTTACAATAATCTGTCCTTTTGTGGGGTTCACTAGATCCAATACAAATACGTATGCAATGATGATGATATTGGCTTGTGGTACTCCGTCAAGCTCTATAACTATTAAACTTTTCATATTTTGTTGGTTTAAGCCTTCATAGAGATTGTGAAATACTAAAGTTACAAGCAACAATACATATTTGAAATTACGTTCACGATGCATATAAAAACTTCCTATCTAAAGGCTTTGTTATGTTGTTGGATGTATGTGTTTATCTGTGTCGACATGGCGTCTAATAAACCTTGTATTTTAGTCGGAGCATGTTTGGTACACCAAAATATTCACTAGTTAGACGCATACCCCACCATATTAGTTTTAAAATAATATAAATTCATTACTTATCCAACATGAATCCAACCGACAAATTCATCCAGGTTTAGGAGATGGTATAGTACACGTACAATGAATAACAATAATCAACTACTTTGATCATATAAGGCTTCGAGAGTCAACTTATTTTTAGTTTAAATCTATTTCTAAAGGTATGCAACCTCCAAAGGTGAGAATTAGTGTTGCCACCCAACGATAGTTGTTATAACTTTCATGTGTGGTAAACATAGAGCTACATTTCCATCACGGAGTTCAGAGAGGAAATCTTTTGTGACTGTTGTGCAATTACAGCAGCAGTTGAGGGGTTTTGCTCCAACACGACTTGGTATCCGTCACCCCAATTATCCATTCCCTCCGCCATGACCTGCCAAAAGGTTGTACCAGAGCATGAGCCGTCACTTCTTGCACTTTCGTAGGCCATGTTGAATATGTTTTGAAAGTAATCGTCCCTTGCTTTGACAGTGTAACCTGTTGACCAAGAGGACTTGCCAAATTCTGCAATGAGTAACGGTTTTCTTAGGAGGGCTTTACAGTCCTCAATATGGGCTTTAACCCATTTTTCTACAAATTCAGCTTGAGCTTCCTGGCTTCCTCCCGAAACCCTGTGTCATGTACAGGTGAAAACACGTATATGTTAATCAACGAAACAAAATATTGACGCAAAAGGTTAAATCAGGGATATTGTTTAGAGAAATACTGTAAGGGGGCACTATAACTAGTAGGTCTTGGAGTTGGCTAGCAGTGTACATTTCAAATTAATCAAGTATATGACAAATGAATATCTGTGTTATATATGGTGCTACTTACCATTGATCAGGATAGATATGGATCGTAGCGAAATCCACATTGTTGACGGTGTTGTTTGAAATGAAGTCGGTCCCAACTTCATAACCTGGATTGTTTTGTTTCTTATCAGGCATGGACTCCCCATAAAATCCTTCAAGCCCAATTTCAAGAAGATGATTCTTGTCAATGGATTTGATTTCAGCTGCCATATCTACTATCCATTCCTACAGGAAGAAGATCTTGTGTTATGAGTGCACTTTGACACACGTGAGTTGAACGATTTTAAAATTAAGGTTTGTTTGCATCTATCTAACTCTATTGTCCCAGAGTTCAAGATTTCCTTGATTGATGGTGGTGTTGATGCATATATATATATGTTAGTTAACGGTAGAGAGAACCTGGAGAGTCTTTCCCGAGAGATCAGACTGGCAACGAGGTTCATTCATGAGCTCCCATGCGAAGATGGTGGGATCGTCCTTATAGGCAACACCGGTGATTGAGTTGAGTCTCGTAAGAACGCTCTGTAAGTTGATCAAATTAATACACATAAATATATAAAACTTGCAACATAGAAATTAACCAACAACATATATATATATATATACATGCACGCACCTTCACATGATTCTTGTAATATCCTTTAACGACAGCGTTAGAAAAGAATTCATCATCGCTGTTCAAGTACTGGCCTCCATGATCCCTAGCCCATTGAACGTATTGCTTTTTACCTCCAAAATCGTCCCAGTTATTGACTAAGCTTAGAATTAAGTAAAGGCCATGTTTTTTAGCTTCTGATATCACAAAATCCAATCCCTGAAATGATATAAATGATCTTATATATAAGCTGGCCGCTTGTACGTTTAGTTTAAAAAAATGTCAGAAAGATTAACCTTAAACATGTCCTCATTGTAAACACCAGGAGAGGTTTGTAGGGGTTTGCTGCCACCATCACTAAAAGCCCAGGTCCTAACGATGTTCATTCCTATTTTAGAAGCTTCTTGGAAGGCATCTGAGACCTTTGTTTTCGTAGATGGATCAGAAGCCATACACATTAACCAGTAGGCGTTAAAGCCGTTAAAGTACATCGGCTTTCCATTAACCTGGAAATGATGTTTCCTTGTCTCTGCAAAGCAGCTGCCATTAACATGCCCATTGATTCCTGACATGGTTGAGGTATTCAGTAAAACTTGATCGATATATGTTAACGAATTGATGTATACTGGATCGATGTTTATTCCGGTATTTATACTCGATCCCGAGTAGTGCCTCCTGATGGAAAAGTGGAAATGAGACCTCATCGTCTTGCTTGTGTAACTCAGGAACTCCCATGCATGGCTCCATACTTTTTGTTAGACTAACTAACAGCTTTAGCTTTAACTGATCATCACAATTCAATCCTTTGCTTGTGTGCATTTGGGTCGCCAAATCTGGTATTCATTTTCTATATATCAATATTGTAACATGAGGTGAGCTACGCATGTTGCACAAGCTCCAATTTGCATGTGCATTTGTTTATAAGTGTGATGTCATGCATTTTGTTTCATGTATCAAGGACTTAAAAGTCAAAGCATGCTGTTGGTTTTGCCGGTCTTTTCCAATTGGTGGATAACATATGTAACGGCCCGACGGTTTCACAAACGACAAAGACGACGGTTGTACCCTTTTAGGATTATACAATTTATTTTGTGGATGCGAATTCGGCCGTTGATACTCGCTTATATTAGAATCTTGCATTAGATACACATGTACATATGATGTAAAAGTACGATGTCATGTATAATTTATTATACTTTTACTTCTTCTGGTTTGTTTATTCAGAAATCAATAATTAGAAGGATGGAAGTAAAAATTGATAGTCCTTGGTTCACTAAGTTACCTATTGAGTTCTTGAACATTATATATACATATTAAATTTGAAGGTGTTTGTTGTGGAAATAATATCTTGAACATGCTAGCTACTACGAGACGCACACCAATTGTATGCGAATACACACCGTACCGTGAATGGAAGTACAACGAACAGTGTTAAATCCTTAAACAATGCCTGAACTAACCGAGTCCGACTAAACGAACCGGCACCCTAGATGTCACTCGCGGGTAATACGACAATCAAACATGTCATAGTGAATCATCTCTTGTTTTTGGCAGCATAATACAATGTATATATTTCTATTTGAGTAAATTACTATTTTAGCCCCTTTGATTGTTTCTTTTAACTCTATCAACCCGAAAAGGAATTTATTGACATATGAGCCTCCAACATATTTTTTTCCAACCATTTTGACCTCATCATTAACCACATCCATTTACTTGGTTAAAAACTAGACATGTGCCTCTTACACGAGGGACATTTATGTTAATTCACCAACCCTTAAATAAAAAACCCTGCATCCATACCATCTTCATCTTCTTCAATTTGCTCACCCACCGTATCTCCAGATCTCAAACTTAACAAACAAATAAAAAATACACATACAACCAGAAGAGTGAGATATAATAAAATGCATGTTATTCAGCTCGAACCTTGAATGGGTGGCTTTTGACAAAAGTGCATAAATAATAGTATAAAATAGTGGGTTGTGGATCTTTGGAGTGCTTTCAATTGTCCAACTACTTGATCTTATGCTACTTAGTATTCTTAAAATTTTTTGTTGATGTATAGCAACCAAAAAGTATACTCACAACCCCCACCCGCTAAATATACCTTTATACTTGATATTAAAAAGAAAGAAAGGACAAAAAACATCCAAGTAATATTGGGTATCGGCTGTCATCAAGTTGGTAATATTCATGCATGCAATCTTTCTACGACTTCCGTTAACTAGCATTAAAGCCGTCCGTAAAACTACAACAATCTTGAAAGAAAATTTGATATTATAAAGACATTGAGCCTCACATAAAACACACAAGGTACCTAAGTACCTAAATTGAATGATAAATGGGGAGGGCCGCTGTAGGTTACTCAATTGAATGATAAATGGGGAGGGCCACTGTAGGTTACTTACCAGCACCAAAACCCTATGCCCGGTTATCGATTGTCTGTGAGTGTAATCGAAACAGTGAAATCCCAAAGTGATTACCATGGTGGAATTAGGGTTTAGGGGTGCTCAAGTAAAGAAGATGAAGAGAGGACGGTTGTAAGGGCTTTTTATTTAAGGGTTGGTGAATTGACATAAATGACCACTCATGTGAGGGGCACATGACTAGTTTTAACCAAGTAATGGATGTGGTTGGTGATAGGGCCAAAAAGGTTAGAAAAAAAGATGTTGGGGGGCTTAGATTTAAAAAAAATACTTTTTGGGTTGATAGGGTTAAAAGGACACAACCATAGGGGCTAAATTGTAATTTACTCTTTCTTTTTTAGAAACAATTCTTTTAAAATCAGAATTCTTTTTAAAACGATGCATCCGTTTATTCTCTAACAATTTACATGATTTTAGCTTTTTTAGTCTTTAAATATAAGTAAGTTTTTTTCTGTTTATTAATAATAGAAAACTTCTAACCAAAAATATAGTTGTGACTTATTGCATTTTTCCTCTAAATTTCCATATAAATTTTTATCAAGTAATGAAATGAATAAGTATGAAAACATGTCTTATTTCTAATAAATAAAAAATGAAATTCCTAATACAAAAAATTTGGATATAAAATTAGTTAGTTTCAAAGTACATATAGAACGATAAATAGTAACAACAATATTGTATTTAGCATTCTAAACAGTTAATTGTACACATTATTATACAAAAACTAAATTAAATACTATTTACAATCAAGTATTAAAAATTTTTGCCGACTAAATATACTCTTTGAAACTCATATTCACTCGATTTCCATATGGTACTCATTTACAAACCTGCGGGTTTGACAAATCTTATATAAACAAACAAATTTTACTAAAAGTCATGTTGTCAATTCTATTATGGACCTAAACAAAAGAAAACTCTTGAGTTATCTTAATGAGCTTCAAAACAACAACGATGTACCACCAAAGTTGCTCTCATTCGATGCCTTCTACCTTGAAAGACTAATATATAATCGCCTTGAGCTCGAAGAAAAAGGAAAAAAATACTAGATACGAAGAAAATTGCTTGGGTTGTGGTTAAACATTCTACCTGACCTTTCAAGTCCTTGTAAGCGTCTGCTTCGACCCTGTTTACTATATGGAAGCCTATGTCTTATCTATCAGGTTTATTACCAACTCCACTGCCATTAAGGTTCTTTAAATTCTCGTAACAATAGCGTTAATTTACAGTTTTTCTATACGTTATCTTTCGCCAAGGTACTTAATTTTATCACATATACCTGAATTAGGCTATGGTCAAAAGAAAACCGTTTATTCTCTACATTATCATGGAGCTTAAATACTAAGTACTAATTTGTTAGAGAACTATGTTGTCTGTACCCAACTCCTCATTTTCCAAAACTACCCTAACCATAAAAATTCTCATATTTGCGTTCTATATTAGCTTTCTTGTATACTTGCTTAACCCTTCACTCTTTAAGGCCACCTCTTACAACACCAACGAGCGTCGTCACCTGCTAGACCGTGGAACGCACTGTCATGTATAGACTATCCTTTCTAGTTTATTTCTTTTCTTCGTATAACTAGTTTTATGTTTGTGGAGTGTTTATTTTTTCTCATTTTAACCATTATCCAACAATCCTTTTAAATCTTATATGAGATACTTGTTAAATATATAAACTAAACTTTATGTTTCATTATTATATTTTAGGTTTATTATTAGGTAGAATAAAGGGGCGGTTATATCATATAAGACATGTATATATGTAATGATATCTATAACATTTGTCTCCATCAAGATATTAAAAAAACTATTGCATTGTTTATCCGTTTTCAAGAACCCTTTCGCATATTCTTTTCTATATAAATATACTTAGAAACACAAAGTGTTAGGATCTAGGTTTTGATTGTTGTGAAAGTTTAAGATGAAATAATGAAACATGGTAAAACAGAGATGATAAATGCAGCGGAATAACAAACTTTTGAGTTGTAACAATGAAGAAATTGTTTTCATCAACATATTTTTATAAATATGATTTACGTATGCATGACGATATTACAAACTCTCCATCAGTCTGGTCACTCTAATTTTTTCGTGCTAAAATGTTAAAGGAAAGTGATGAATAAACAACATAGGAACTGTTCTATTTATAGTACAAACGAAACATCTGAGTAATTTAATCTGACGTAACCTTGATAGTGACATCTATCAGTCTACCAAACTCCTAACATCTGCTATGGCCTAAATACTGTTATATCGAAAATACAACTAAAATCCGTTGATAAACATCTGTTGAAGGAACCTCTGTTGAGCTTTAACCTCTGTTGGTCCTACAGACTTTAGAGTAGAAGATGTGGAGTCTTTATCTTTGAGGGGAGCATATCTTCTCAGCACTGTTATTTATGCTTAGAGATTGTTGACTATTTTGGCTTTCCAATCATCTGTTCTTTTGTGGTGTTCACTAGATCCAACACAAATACGTATGCAACAATGATGATATTGGCTTGTGGTACTCCGTCAAGCTCTATAACTTTTAAACTTTTCATTTTTTGTTGGTTTAAGCCTTCATAGAGATTGTAAAATACTAAAGTTACAAGCAACAATACATATTCGAAAGTACGTTCACGATGCATCTAAAAACTTCCTATCTAAAGGCTTTGTTATGTTGTTGGATGTATGTGTTTATCTGTGTCGACATCGCATCTAATAAACCATGTATTTTAGTCGGAACATGTTTGGGACACCAAAATATTCACTAGTTAGACGCATACTGATGTATCGAATAATACGTCCATTTATCTTGTAGAGTTTGTATAATTTTAGCGCGTTATTTCGGTTTGTCAAGAATTTATCTACCTTTAATCGAAACGCGTTTTGTAGGTCTTGGTTCGTGAAAACGGTTGTAAGGATGGGAAAAACGAGCGAAAATGGTGAAAAGAACCTAGCCGGACGCGAGTGGATCGGAAACGAGAAAACAAAACGCAAAACAGGGATTTCAACCCGGTCGTGGGGCGCGACCGGCAACCTTAACTCTCTCGCGCCCCGATCGACCTAGCCCAACTCTCTCGCGGGGCGCGGGAGAGCCTTTTATCCAGAAAGTTTCGAAACCAGAGAAAGAGTGGGACTTGGTTGTTTTTAAAAGACTTATAATCATAGTTGAACTCATCTTTGAACAACTTTGGACGAACTAGGGCATAATTGGAGCAACTTTCTTGAGATTTGAAGTTAGAAGGAGCGGATCCAAGCTGCAAGGATTGTGGTGGTGATCAAGGGAGTTCAAGGCAGGAGTTTGTCACGGTTTTATCATACCAATCTTCACCTTTGATTTCCTTGTTTTTGCTTAATCATGATACCTTGTTATAAACCGTGTCTAATTTGCTTTTCAAATATGTTTTTAGGCTAGATCTTATTCAGTTACCTAGGTTTTGGATGATGGATTTTGTGGAACTTTGATTAGATTTAATTTAATTTATGGTTTGAATGTTTAATTGGTAAAGGTCACAACTTTAATGATCTAGTTTAGAGTATTTGCATGATCTTGCTTGTTTTGTGATTGTTTGATTGTTTTGCATGAACTTAGGTGGATGTCTTCTATAGTTTATGTTACTTTTCGTGTTCTTAGGAATTCGTGAAGTTATCGGTAAAATTGGCCAATAAAACCGGTGAAACAATTGAGTTAACCATAAAATCAAACTTGTCATTATACCTAACTTGTTAATTGAGAAATTACAATTAGTTGGCTGAATTAATTTGGTAAATTGTTAGGTTAGGGTTTTGAGAAATTCCCGAGTCTATTTCCTTGTCATAATTGAATCAGTTAATCTAAACTAGAAATTGAAGTTGGTCTAGGTTAATTATTGAGAGGTAATTAATAATTAGACACTTTACTAATTTAAAAAGATATCTGAAAAGGAATCTTTAGGACCGGTAAACAAATAAAAAGAATAGGTTATTGTATGTGTCTTCCTGAGAAGGGTCGGGGGTCCTGTTTGATAAACCTAGACTTTAATATGTCAAGATCCCGGTAAAATATTCAACCTGATTAATAATTATTAAATTGAAGGAATAGTAGTCTAAAAATCCAACCTAGGTAACTAGTTCATTATCTCTTGATTAAAATCCTAAATTCCCTAGAAGTTCATAGTTTGGTCATTCCAATTTAGTAGTTTTAGTTAAATTGATAATTTAGATTTATTAGTAAACCCCCCCCCCCCCATTTAAATTATACATAATGTGTAATTAAGTCTAAATTAGTAGTCATAGTAATTAGAGAGTCTTGTGGGTTCGATAATCCGGACTTGTTTAATGCTATTCTACAATTGATCGGTCCACTTGCCGGTTGGTAGTTTAGTATAGTTTAGGAGTCTAGAGTATAATTTGAGTCTAGAATTAGGGTAATTTTTTTGTTTTTAATTAACTACTTTTAGAACATCAAGTTTTTGGCGCCGTTGCCGGGGACTCTCTAATTGGCAATTACGTTGATTACTCGATTTAGGCTTTTCTTTTACACTTGTGTTTATTTTTGTATTCGTTCGTGTCGTAGGAGTCTAAGTTGTTTAATTAGTTTACTATTTATTTTTTGTATATATTTGAATTATTTGTGCTAACTTCTCGTGTTTGTCGTGTTTCCGGTTTAGTGGATGCCCCACACGCGTTCGCAAGGACCTCCACCTAAGCCGCCGACGTACACGCCATTCTCTCCCGCACCAAGGTAAGTGCTTCTTCCTCAACTTTTTCAAGTTCATCCCGTTCCTTTTTACCACCCGACTTTGAGTTTACACCTAAACCTTCATCACCCGGTTCCCCATCACCCCGTGTAGTCCATAGAAACGTAAGCCCACCACCGCCACCACCTGACTTCCACATGGCTAATAATAATAGTCAGACCGTATACCAACAGGCCACCACCGGCTTCACCGGTGCAAACTAACCCATTACCTTTCCCCCCTGAATAATGACCGAGCCTGGCAAATCCCTTCATACATCATGACCGCCATCACTAACTCTTGCCAATTCCATGGTCGTGATGATGAGGATGCGCCCAAACATATTAACCGCCTTATGTCTCACCCCGACCCGCAGCGGAAAAGGTGATCGGGGCATAATTGGGTTATCATCAAAGCTCATGACATTTATTATATGTTTCATATTCATTAATACAATTTAATGGAAATAAATGATACATCATATTCTAACTATCAGTCTAAGCTTCTTGGTTCTCTTCTAAGGCATATCCTATGTTTTCCTTGCTTCAACCTGTTCACCTGTATCATGTGTAAAAAGGTTTTTGGATCAACATAATGTTGGCGAGTGAATCCTATGGAAAAACATTTGAACAAGTTTATCCAATTGATTATAAATAATGTGCATACCACATATGAGTAAATGTAGATGTAAATTTATTCACACAACACATAATATTGAATATTAAACTCACATACACCAAATGATTGTTTTGAGGCACGCGATGTTCGACTCGTCTCCCACGAGGAACTGATGGGCCTAATGAATGAGTTTTGAGGCACGCGTTGTTCCACGAACTGATGGGCCTAATGAATGAGTTTTGAGGCACGCGTTGTTCTTACGAACTGATGGGCCTTAATGAATGAGTTTTGAGGCACGCGTTGTTCTCGTCTCCCACGAGGAACTGATGGGCCTAATGTATGAGTTTTGAGGCACGCGTTGTTCTTACGAACTGATGGGCCTTAATGAATGAGTTTTGAGGCACGCGTTGTTCTCGTCTCCCACGAGGAACTGATGGGCCTAAATAATTTGCATACGACTTTGACAATATGTAATACATCACAACCAAACAATAGTTACATTCTAATTTAGTTCATAATATGGTATGGCACGAATTTGCATAAGAGAATTAATTTAAGCGACACATGATACACCCCAAAACATGAATAAAAAGGGGAGTTTGTAAGAATTCACTCACATTGGGTGCGTTCGGTTGATGACGTTGATTGCACGCGAAGTGGTTTTAACCACAAGTGAGATTAAACCTAGATAAATCGCATTACGGTTTGGTAAGTAAACGGGTTTTATCAATCTATTTTAGTAGAATTGTTGGGTGTATTTTTGTGAGTTTGAGGCTATTTTCTAACCTTAAAAAATGTTATTTTTAAGTATTTATAATTGATTTTTAAATAAAATAATTAAATAAAAATAAAAAAATATATATTTTTTTTTTTTGCTACAGTAACTTTGACCGTTGACTTTGACTATCGTTGACCGGTTCGAAGGCATATTGTTGTGCGCCGGGTGAGGCTCGAACCCGAGACCTCCCGTACGCGTGCACGCAGCTCTACCAACTGAGCTACGTGTCTAACCCGTTATATATATCCGATTTTAATTATATATATATATTAATTAGAATTAACAGAAATCCTTTATTATTAAAAACGAATTAAATCTCGAGAACCGGTGCGCTCCACAGGTCTCGAACCCGGGACCTGTGGGTTAGCGGACACTCACTCCACCGCTGGACTGTGTGTCGCACTTGATTATAAACTCAGTTATCAATATACTTAACATATACCGAAAACACTCCGGTTCAGTTTTGCGAAAAAAGGGATTTTTATCAAGGCGGCGTGTGAGGGACAATACTCGAACTCGTGACCTTAGCGTTAAAAGTGCACACAGTCCACCGCTGGACTGTGTGTCTAACCCGGTAATTATCTTGATTTTAATTATACATAACCATTACTGAAACGTCGTCTTCTTCCCTGGTTTAACCGGAAGTGGCGACTGACTGGTTCAAAATGTTGATTCAAGTTCCTTTAGCGTTTTATGATCAATTATAGTCGAGATAAAAGTAAAAAGAAAGGAATTTAGGCGTGAGAAGTACCGGCTGGTTTTACTCTGTTTTCCGGCAGAACTCCGGCGACAGCAAGTTCTTCCGGCGACGAGTCTCTTGCAGCAGAGAGTCTTCCGAAAGGTTACAAAGGTTGTGGGTGACTTCGGTGAAAGTTTAGGGGTTCCAGTAAGCTCAGAGATTACTGATACGGTTTTCCGGCGATATATCAAGTATTTCCGGCGATTGATTTTTCGCCGAGAAAAGGTGCGATTTGAGTGTGAAAGACTTCTGGCGAGTTGTGGTTGAATTTATAGGGTAGATTTGAGATGAATGGGGTCTGAATTCGGTCTTAATTCGGAGTCATCCGTTCTCCGGCGGTTACAGCTGATGTCGCGGGTTCAGACGTCGGTTATAACCGTCGTAATAGTTAAGTCTTCGGTTACTTTGAGCGATAACGTAAATAAACGGCGAAGTGTGGCGCAAAATTACTGAAATTGATTTCGGAACTTTAATATTTGAATTAAGTGATTCCTTTATTCACCAGAAAATCAAAGTGGCGGAGTGGTTTGTCGGCTGAGTGATAAGTGTTTGGTTTGACCCGGTACAGACCCTAGTTCGAAACCCGGCATGGGTAAAACATTTTTATTTTGTTATTTTTATCAGTTTTTCAAAAACTGAATATATATCCCCGCATAATAATTGATTACGGATCGTTTAAAATTATTTTGGGCATTTAATTCGCAACGAAAAATTTGACTGACTGTTCGGTTGATAAACGGAGCGGGTTTGGTAAATCCGTTTTTTTTACGGATGTTACAGTATCCCCTGCTTTTTAGAAATTTCGTCCCGAAATTTAAATAGGGATATAATTGACTAAATGAATGATGGTGTTATACTTAGAAGAAATAAGGGTTTAAGTTTTTTGCTTGAGGCGGTAACGTTCCTTGTAAAGGTTAAGTATCCTAATACAGGAATCGCTTTTTGTTGCCTACTGTATAAGTATTGTTAAGCAGGGATGATTCGCTAAAATGATATCATGCATAAGAGTTTAGATATGTTTGGAAAAGTATGGTTATATCCTAAGGCAAAACTTCCAACACTATAATCTACACAAATAAACACAACAACTAACAATTGTATCCACATTCTGATAGCATATATGTTTGAATGGTGATGGTTCCTCTCTCGTTTGTTATGATGGAGAGGTTAGTCTATATAGAAATGGATCACAATCCAATTTCTTTAAATAGTGAGATGATATAAATGTAACACAATTTCAACCAAGGCAATACTAAATCCTACATGGAACTTCTCATAACCACCTGATAACGCCTCTGATCCTTTGGCAAGAATACTTATATATAGGAAGTACCAGCGGCGTATCCACCATATTCTTGTCAAATTTTCATTGGTTTTATCAGTGAATTATGATTAGTCCTATAACTCTACAACCAATACAACAAACATAAAAATACTGAAATGATATATATCTGTGCGATCAAGGCTCAATCAAACGGAGCCGATCGTATTGTATGTATTGAAATTGAAATGTTTGTGCGCTCAAGGCTCAATCAAACGGAGCCGAACGTATTGAATGTACTGAAAATGAAATTGTCTGTGTGCTCAAGGCTCAATCAAACGGAGCCGAGCGTATTGCATGTATTGAAAATGAATAACTTAATCACACAAACAGCCTATGCATGGAACCTCTCATAACTGCCTGGTAATGCCTCCGATCATTTGACAAGAATACTTATATATAGGAAGTACCAGCGGCGTATCCACCATATTCTTGTCAAATTTTCATTGACTTCATCCGCCAGTTATGATTAGTTCTATGCGACTCTACAACAAACACCACAACCACAAGATACTGATAATGAAAATGTATGTGCGTTCAAGGCTCAATCAAACGGAGCCGAACGTATTGCATGAACTGAAAATGTAAATTGAACTGTGTGCTCAAGGCTCAATCAAACGGAGCCGAGCGTATTGCATGTATCGAAATGTAAAATGAAATGAAATGTATTGCATGTAAGACACAACTCAACTTCTTTAAATAATAAAACTGAGATATGTCGTGAAGTATGATGATATGAATATTAAATCAATGAGTATAAAACCAACTGAACTAGTAATTTGCATTAAAATTCTTGGATAAAATTCCAATTGAGATACGTGAAAATTGAGATAAAGAAAACATAAAAACTAAGTGATTGGAGTTGAATCTTGATTCTTGGTGAGAGAAGGCTAGTTAAGTGGTTGGTTTGGACCGTTAATATCTTCAACAGGATTGGCGTTGATGTTATAAACTCTTCCTCTTGCTGGTGGTGGAGCTGGGTTTGCTTGAGCTTGGGCGTTTATGATGTTAACCAAACGAGGACACGTATTTCTATAATGGGTAGGGTCGCCACAATTGAAACAAGCTCGAACATATGGGTACATGGGGTATTGAGGTTGTTGATATGTTTGGGTCATGGGTTGAGTAGGGGTTGAGGTTTGGTTTTTAGAGGTGCGGCAAACTTTGCTCAAATGACCGTAACGTCCACAATTTGCACATAGTCGACAGGGTGAAGTAGATGGATGGTGATAGAAACAGGTGTTGCATTGAGGGTGAGGTCCAATGTAAGGTTTCTTATTTGGGTAAGTTGAGTTGGGTGCTACTTGAACGTTTGGGATAGTTTGAGGAGGTACAACTTGTGAAGCTGGTTGGTTGCGTTGGTTGACGGCGGAGACTTGCCCATCACGCTTTCTCTTGGAAGTAGGTGGTGTAGAGGATTCGGTTCGGGTGGGGTTTGAGGTTTCGGTTGATGCTTTATCCTTCTTCTTCTCCTCTTTGAAATCTTTGTTCCGGATTCGGTTCTCGGTGAGCGCGGTTGCTAGCTCCATTGCTGCTTCCAAAGTTGCAGGCGAGGTGCTTATTACAGGGTCTTGAATCTTTGATGGAAGACCACGAATGTAGTGCTCGATCAAACGGTAGAGGGGAGTGAACAAGTTAGGAACCATTTGATTTAGCTCAAGGAATCTCTTGTTGTATGTGGTGTGGTCGCCTTCCTTTTGTTTCAAAGCATGGAACTCATCTTCCAATTTCTTGATTTCACTTCTTGGGCAAAACCATCTTGTCATGATTCCCTTCAACTCTTCCCAAGTCAAGGTCATAGTTTCTTCAACACCTCGTTTGGTCTTCTCTGTATTCCACCATGTGAGTGCCGTTCCAAGTAAACGACCGGTAGCATAACGCACTTTGCGATCATCGGGGCAATCGCAATTTAGAAAAGTGTTTCCATTTCTTCGAACCAATGGAGGAGAGCGGTGACATCTTCAGTACCTTCGTATTTTGGAGGATCGCAGGATTTGAAATGTTTGTAGGTGCATTTAGTGACTGAAAGGTTGACAGTGTTTTGATCCTCTTGTTGGGTTGGGTTAACGGAATTAGCGGTAAGGGCTTGTTGAACTTGAACTACGATGTTGGGTATTACGGTCGCCATTTGCTGAGCGATTTGGGTAGCCATGCGTTCACGGGCTTTTTCTGCTCTCAACTTCCTACGGGCGAGGTTAGAAGACATCTACAAGGAATACATGCCAAGAGTATGAGTTGGATGCCTTTGGGATCGTGGGTCGTGTTTGGGAATGAACGTTCATAAAATAAATATAGAAAAAAATAAATCTACTACATCCATAGGATGTCTTGGGTTTTGCTTGCTGTTAGGCCCTTCATGCCGCCATACTTTCCTGTGTAATCATGTGGGCCCCCATGAATACCGGTTTTTCATATGGTTCGCACGGTTTCTGCCTGGTTGCGTACACAAAACCCGGAGAAAATCGAGAAATATGTATACAACGTGTGATGTTCGGAATGTGTCCAGGCATGGACACGGTGACATCTCAAAGTGAGGTTAGTTCGAACGACGTTTGGTGTGGCATGCTTTGGCCTAATAGGTCCGTCGTACTCTCATCGTTAGTCCCCAGGTAGGCAAACTGGTCCGTTATTTTGGATTTTTTACGAATGCCAACCTAGACAGGACGTCCCGACTACCGGTACTTGTACCCTTCCGGTTACTACATGCCCGTCGCAGAACTTACTTTGATGAGATTTGAAAATTGCAACAAAATAATAATGAGAGTATGAAAATGAATTGAATGTATGAACATTGATATATGTATAATGAATATGTATATAAGCATGTATGTTTGACTGTAATATGAAACAAATAAATATCATAAGTTTGTATGTAACCACCTAATCAATTAAAATTTAGGCAGACTATAGTATAGGCTCTAAGGGTCTAATAACCTATCCTATATCCCTATAGTCATGGCTCTGATACCAATCTGTCACACCCCGACCCGCAGCGGAAAAGGTGATCGGGGCATAATTGGGTTATCATCAAAGCTCATGACATTTATTATATGTTTCATATTCATTAATACAATTTAATGGAAATAAATGATACATCATATTCTAACTATCAGTCTAAGCTTCTTGGTTCTCTTCTAAGGCATATCCTATGTTTTCCTTGCTTCAACCTGTTCACCTGTATCATGTGTAAAAAGGTTTTTGGATCAACATAATGTTGGCGAGTGAATCCTATGGAAAAACATTTGAACAAGTTTATCCAATTGATTATAAATAATGTGCATACCACATATGAGTAAATGTAGATGTAAATTTATTCACACAACACATAATATTGAATATTAAACTCACATACACCAAATGATTGTTTTGAGGCACGCGATGTTCGACTCGTCTCCCACGAGGAACTGATGGGCCTAATGAATGAGTTTTGAGGCACGCGTTGTTCCACGAACTGATGGGCCTAATGAATGAGTTTTGAGGCACGCGTTGTTCTTACGAACTGATGGGCCTTAATGAATGAGTTTTGAGGCACGCGTTGTTCTCGTCTCCCACGAGGAACTGATGGGCCTAATGTATGAGTTTTGAGGCACGCGTTGTTCTTACGAACTGATGGGCCTTAATGAATGAGTTTTGAGGCACGCGTTGTTCTCGTCTCCCACGAGGAACTGATGGGCCTAAATAATTTGCATACGACTTTGACAATATGTAATACATCACAACCAAACAATAGTTACATTCTAATTTAGTTCATAATATGGTATGGCACGAATTTGCATAAGAGAATTAATTTAAGCGACACATGATACACCCCAAAACATGAATAAAAAGGGGAGTTTGTAAGAATTCACTCACATTGGGTGCGTTCGGTTGATGACGTTGATTGCACGTGAAGTGGTTTTAACCACAAGTGAGATTAAACCTAGATAAATCGCATTACGGTTTGGTAAGTAAACGGGTTTTATCAATCTATTTTAGTAGAATTGTTGGGTGTATTTTTGTGAGTTTGAGGCTATTTTCTAACCTTAAAAAATGTTATTTTTAAGTATTTATAATTGATTTTTAAATAAAATAATTAAATAAAAATAAAAAAATATTTTTTTTTTTTTTGCTACAGTAACTTTGACCGTTGACTTTGACTATCGTTGACCGGTTCGAAGGCATATTGTTGTGCGCCGGGTGAGGCTCGAACCCGAGACCTCCCGTACGCGTGCACGCAGCTCTACCAACTGAGCTACGTGTCTAACCCGTTATATATCCGATTTTAATTATATATATATTAATTAGAATTAACAGAAATCCTTTATTATTAAAAACGAATTAAATCTCGAGAACCGGTGCGCTCCACAGGTCTCGAACCCGGGACCTGTGGGTTAGCGGACACTCACTCCACCGCTGGACTGTGTGTCGCACTTGATTATAAACTCAGTTATCAATATACTTAACATATACCGAAAACACTCCGGTTCAGTTTTGCGAAAAAAGGGATTTTTATCAAGGCGGCGTGTGAGGGACAATACTCGAACTCGTGACCTTAGCGTTAAAAGTGCACACAGTCCACCGCTGGACTGTGTGTCTAACCCGGTAATTATCTTGATTTTAATTATACATAACCATTACTGAAACGTCGTCTTCTTCCCTGGTTTAACCGGAAGTGGCGACTGACTGGTTCAAAATGTTGATTCAAGTTCCTTTAGCGTTTTATGATCAATTATAGTCGAGATAAAAGTAAAAAGAAAGGAATTTAGGCGTGAGAAGTACCGGCTGGTTTTACTCTGTTTTCCGGCAGAACTCCGGCGACAGCAAGTTCTTCCGGCGACGAGTCTCTTGCAGCAGAGAGTCTTCCGAAAGGTTACAAAGGTTGTGGGTGACTTCGGTGAAAGTTTAGGGGTTCCAGTAAGCTCAGAGATTACTGATACGGTTTTCCGGCGATATATCAAGTATTTCCGGCGATTGATTTTTCGCCGAGAAAAGGTGCGATTTGAGTGTGAAAGACTTCTGGCGAGTTGTGGTTGAATTTATAGGGTAGATTTGAGATGAATGGGGTCTGAATTCGGTCTTAATTTGGAGTCATCCGTTCTCCGGCGGTTACAGCTGATGTCGCGGGTTCAGACGTCGGTTATAACCGTCGTAATAGTTAAGTCTTCGGTTACTTTGAGCGATAACGTAAATAAACGGCGAAGTCGTCGGGATTTCCGAAGACTGCTAATTTGGGCGCAAATTACTGATTTCGGAACTTTAATATTTGAATTAAGTGATTCCTTTATTAACCAGAAAATCAAAGTGGCGGAGTGGTTTGTCGGCTGAGTGATAAGTGTTTGGTTTGACCCGGTACAGACCCGAGTTCGAAACCCGGCATGGGTAAAACATTTTTATTTTGTTATTTTTATCAGTTTTTCAAAAACTGAATATATATCCCCGCATAATAATTGATTACGGATCGTTTAAAATTATTTTGGGCATTTAATTCGCAACGAAAAATTTGACTGACTGTTCGGTTGATAAACGGAGCGGGTTTGGTAAATCCGTTTTTTTTGACGGATGTTACACCTTACCCGTCTATGTCATACATTCAATATGGAGGGTGCAGGTCACGACACCCGTTTTCTCCAAGTCTTTCCATTCTCTTTCGGGGGTCGGGCCACCATCTGGCTTGACTCCCAACCACCCGGTACTTTTTCTACTTGGGCTTCTCTACGGGATGCTTTCCTTAAGAAATACTTTCCACCCACTAAAGCATCCCGCCTTCGTGATCAGATCCATTCATTCCGAATGGAACCTGTGAGCCCTACCATCTAGCTTGGGAGCGGTTCCAAACTCTAGTATCTCGTTGCTCCCAACATGGTCTATCAGACTGGGCACTTGTAGAGAAATTCTACAACGGTCTCACCCCTGAGGCCCGTGCTCGATTCGACACCTCTGCTGGTGGCTACCTGATGGGAAAGAACACAGTAGCCGAGTGCAATGACCTTTCCAAGAGCTTTGCCCATTCTGATGTCGATTACAGCACTGCCGGCAGGAATTCAATTCCTGTTTCTCGAACACCTCCGGTTAACCGGGGTTTACACCAAGTTAGCTTGGAAACTACGGTAGCTGCTGCTCTAGACAGCTTCAAGAGGGAGGTCACGAAGGAGATACAGGAACTGAAGAAGAAAGTAGACAGGTGTGAGGTGTGTAGAGGGGGTCATGACACGCTAAAGTGTCCCACGCTCACTGTCGAGTAAGGCGAGTTTATCACCGGTCAGAATCAAGGTCCTACGAATCCCTTTAATAATACTTCCAATTATAACCCAAACTGGCGAAATAATAATAATAATAATTATCGATCTTCCGGTAATCCCCCTGGTTTCCAATCAGGCTCTTATCAGAACAGGGGGCAGGGTCACTACAATAGTGGAGGGTCAGGTCACACCAGTCAGTTTAGTGGGGGGGGGGGCGGTTCAAATCAGGAGAGCCAGACTAGGAGTGGAAGGTCAGGAGGTAGTCTAGATAGGATCGAAGAGTTGTTATCTCAATTAGTTGTCAAAGATCAGGCTACTTAGAAAACTCTCGCGGAACATGATCTGCTCTTGAAAAATCAACAGTCCGCGCTCTTAGATCTGCAGAGGTCGGTCGGTAGTATCGCTAAGCAGATGCAAGAGCAGCCACACGGCCAGTCCGCGGGTAATACCCAACCCAATCCCGCGAACAAACACGCGAAAGCGATTACTACGCGCAGTGGTAGGGCTTTGAAGGAGGTGAGTAGAGAGGGTGTAGAGGTAGAGGTAGAGGAGCGAGATGAAGAGGTAGATGAGGAAATCGAGATGGAGGCTCCACCCAGGGTGCACACCAGGTTAGACCCAGCAAGTACCGCACCAGCCAGTGGACCTTCAGTTGTGAGTAGGGGAGAGAGGAAACCGGTAGAGGTTAGGCCATCACCGATCGTAGACACTTCACGCCTACCCTACCCAGTACGTTTGCAACAAAAAAAAATATGCCAAGGAATACGGGAATTTCCTTGATGTTTACTCAGTTAAAAATCAATCTCCCGTCTATCAAGGCCCTCCAGCATATGCCTAAATATGCTAAGTTTTTAAAAGATATTTTAAAAGTAAAGATAGGCTGGGGGAGCTTTCAAATGTCCCATTGACTGGAGGATGTTCCGTCGTGGTTTTAAACTAGTTACTCGAGAAACTGACTGATCCGGGTATCTTTACGATTCCATGCTTATTCGGCGGCTCCATTGCTCCAGCTCATGCTCTAGCCGATCTCGGGGCGAGCATAAATCTGATGCCTTTCTCACTATACGAGCGGTTAGGTTTAGGGGAGCTCACCCCTACTCGTATGTCTCTGTCGTTAGCCGATAGGTCGGTTAAGTACCCGAGGGGAATCGTAGAGAATTTGTTGGTTAAAGTTGATAGATTTGTCTTTCCTGTAGACTTTGTCATCCTCGATATGGAGGCTGACGAGAAGGTTCCCATCATCTTAGGTCGCCCATTTCTGCGCACCACAAAAGCGCTCATAGATGTTCATGATGGGAAAATCACCCTTCGAGTCGGGGACGAGAACATCACGTTCGAAATCGCAAGGTCGATGCAACACCCGAGTGGTGGCGACAGCGATAGTGGCCCTTGTCACTCCGTATACTTCCTGAACTCATTCATTTCGTGCGTTGATCACTGTTTAGACTATATTAGCGGAGCCGACTTAGTGAATGAGAGTTTAGTAACCGAGGAGAGTGATAGTGAGGATATAGGGAACGATTTCTGAGAGATTCCCGAGACCCTAGACTTCTATGAGGTGAGTGTAGCTACCGAGAGCACACCATTGTCGACACCAGCAGCCATAGATCTTAAGGTTCTCCCATCCCACTTAGAATACGCGTTCCTAGGTGACAATTCGAGCTTACCCGTGATCATTTCTTCGAAATTATCAACGGAGGAGAAGGAGCGTTTAATCGAGGTCCTAAAGTTAAATAAGGAGGCCATCGCATGGAAACTGTCTGATATCGAGGGGATTAGCCCTACCTTCTATACTCATAGGATCCTCATGGAGGATGTCTTTAAGACAGTAGTGAAGACACAGCGCCGTCTAAACCCGAATATGCAAGAAGTTGTAAAGAAAGAGGTGCTTAAGTTGATGGAGGCTCGTCTCATCTATCCGATCTCCGATTCCGCATGGGTAAGCCCCACTCAGGTCGTTCCCAAGAAGGGGGGAATGACAGTGGTTATGAACGAAAAAAAGGAGCTTATCCCATCATGAACAGTGTCACACCCCGACCCGCAGCGGAAAAGGTGATCGAGGCATGATTGGGTTATCATCAAAGCTCATGACATTTATTATAACGTTTCATATTCATTAATACATTTTAATGGGAAATATACAATCATAATTACATCATGTCCTAAACATCAATCTAGGCTTCATTGTTTTCTTCTAAGGCATTTCCTATGTTTTCCTTGCTTCATCCTGTTCACCTGTATCATGTGTAAAAATGGTTTTTGGATCAACAAAAAGTTGGCGAGTGAATCCTATGAAAAACATTTGAACAAGTTTATTTAATTGATTATAAAATAAAGTGCACAACCACACATGAGTAAAAATAGATGTAAACTTATTCACCAATCAATTAATATTAAATAATGCACACATGAACAATAATGGATCGTTTTGAGGCACGCGTTGCTCAACTCGTCTCTCACGAGGAACTGATGGGCCTAATGAATGATTTGCATATACTTGACAATATGAAATACATAACTACAAACAATATAAACTAAATAATACACACACGAACAATAATGGATTTGTTTTGAGGCACGCGTTGCTCAACTCGTCTCCCACGAGGAACTGATGGGCCTAATGAATGAATTGCATATAAATTGACAATATGAAATACATAACTACAAACAATGTATACAATCTAAGTTTAGATCACAATATGGTATGGCACAAGTTTAAATAAACGAGTTAATTTTGGTGACACATGACACACCCCAAAACGTGTAATTAAAAAGGGGAGTTGTAGGATTCACTCACATTGGGTGCGTTCGGTTGATGATGTTGAATGCGCACGAAGTTTGATTTAACCACGAGTGAACTAACCTAGATAATGGTATAATGGTTCGGTAAGTAAACGGATTTTATTAATCCATTTTAGTAGGATTGTTGGGTGTATTTTTGTGAGTTTAAGGCTATTTTCTAACCTTAAAAATGTTATTTTTAAGTATTTTTAATTGATTTTTAAATAAAATAAATAAATAAAAATAATAATAAAAAAATGTTGACTTTTTGACCGTTGACTTTGACCTGTTTGACTTGACTTGTTGACTTGTTGACTTGTTGACCGGTTCGGTCTGTAATAAGTGTGCGCCGGGTGAGGCTCGAACCCGAGACCTCCCGTACGGTGCACGCAGCTCTACCAACTGAGCTACGTGTCTAACCTGAAACATTTCTGTTTTTAATTATATTTATGTACTAATTGATTTAAACAGAAAATCATTTATTTTTAAAAACGATTTTAATGCATCGAACCGGTGTTCTCCACAGGTCTCGAACCCGGGACCTGTGGTTTGGGTTAACACACAGTCCACCACTGGACTGTGGGGTCTAACTTGTTAAATAATCTGATTTTTATTATACTTATATACAAACTAAATAATTTCCTTTCTGTCTTATATAAAAAGTTTGATAATTGTCCGGACCGGTGCGGTAGTCCGGACTCGAACTCGTGACGTGCGATTAAACGTTCACACAGTCCACCACTGGACTGTGTGTCTATCTTGGTTATTATTCCGGTTTTTATTAAACTTAACATCTATGTGAAATGAATCCGGTTCAGTAAAAAAAAAGAACATTTTTATTAAGGCAAGCATGCGTGGGACAAGTATCGAACTCGGGACGTAAGCGTGTTTTATGTGCACACAGTCCACCGCTAGACTGTGTGTCTAACCCGAGTTATATCTTGATTTTAATTATACATATAGACAACTGAAACTTCGTCTTCTTCGTTGGACTTAACCAGAACTAAAGTCCGACTGGTTCGTCGATTAAATCATGTTCTTTTAGTGTGTTGCGGTTAATTAAGGTGAGATAAATAAAAGAATGAAAGATTAAGCGTAAGGTATACCGAACAGTGGCTCCTCTGTTTCGCCGGCGAAACTCCGGTGACAGCAGATTATTCCGGCGACGTGTGTCTTGCGGCAGAGAGTCTTCAACGAGCTTGAGATGAATGTGGGTGGCTTCGGTATGAGCTCTGGGGGTTCAGTAAGGCACAGAGGTGAAAGGTTCGTTTTTTGGCGAGTTGCAGAAGTTCTCCGGCGAGTGGAATTACGTCGGGAAAAAGTGTGATTGTGAGCGAAAAAGCTAACAAAGGTTAGAGGAGGTATTTATAGGGCAGGACATCGACGTATTTGGCCCGTTTTCCGACTTGATTCGTCGGTTAGAAATTTTCCGGCGGTTATGACTTGCGTCGCGGGTTCAGGCGTCGGTTATAACCGATGTAGTAGTTAAAGTTTACGTTAAAACTAAAGAAACCGTCCAATCTTGGCGAGATAGTCGGGATTTCCGACGACTGCAAATAGGCGCGTCGGTTTTGAAATTGAGATTCATGTTATGAATTAATTGTTTCCATTAATTAACAAGAAACATAAGTGGCGCAGTGGTTGGATGGTTGAGTGTTAAGGCGTTGTTGATTCTGGCTGACCCGGGTTCGAAACCCGGCAGCAACCTTTTATTTTTAAACCACAATTTTTAATACTTTTTCAAATAAAACTTTTATAATCCAATATACTTATTAATTATGTATCGTTTAAAAATCATTTGGGCATTAAATACGCAACGAAATTTTTAACTGATTGTTCGGTTAATAAACGGAGCGGGTTTGGGTAAATCCGGTTTTTGACGGATGTTACAAACAGTCACAGGCTAGCGGGTGTGCAATATCGTAAACTAAATGACGCCACCGGCAAGGACCACTTCCCGCTCCCGTTCATCGATCAGATGTTGGAGCGACTCGCAGGACAACAATTTTATTGCTTTCTTGACGGCTTCTCAGGTTACTTTCAGATCCCGATTGCTCCTGAGGATCAAGAAAAGACAACCTTCACATGCCCGTATGGTACTTATGCGTATCGTCGCATGCCGTTCCGGTTATGTAACGCTCCGACTACTTTCCAGCGATGCATGGTAGCTGTCTTTAAGGACATGGTCGAGACCTCCATGGAGGTTTTCATGGACGACTTCTCTGTCTATGGGAACACCTTTGATCAATGTCTTACTCACTTAGATGCGATGATGAAACGGTGTGTCGAGACGCGACTGATGCTCAACTCGGAGAAATGTTACTTTATGGTGACAGAGGGCATAGTGCTAGGGCACAAGATCTCGCGAGCAGGTATAGAGGTCGATAGGGCGAAAATAGATACTATCAGCAGACTCCCTCCACCAACTAGCGTCAAGTCCATCCGTAGCTTTCTCGGTCATGCGGGCTTCTACCGACGGTTTATTCGAGATTTTTCAAAGATCACCCGCCCCATGACTCGAATTCTCGAGAAAGATGTACCCTTCGTCTTCGATGACGACTGCTTAAAAGCTTTCACAATCCTTAAGGAGAAACTAGTGAGTTATCCTATCCTCGTCTCACCCGACTGGAGCTTGCCCTTCGAGCTCATGTGTGATGCGAGCGATTATGTTGTGGGCGCCGTTTTGGGTCAGCGACGGGACAAACATTTCCACCCTATTTACTACACTAGTAAAACCCTCAATGACGCACAGGAGAACTACACCACTACAGAGAAGGAGCTTTTAGCAGTGGTATTCGCGTTTGATAAATTCCGCTCCCACCTTGTCCTGTCCAAGACCATCGTCTTTACGGACCATGCGGCTCTGTGTTTCCTCTTCCAGAAGAAGGACGCAAAGCCTCGTCTCATTCGATGGATTCTCCTGCTTTCCGAGTTTGACATAGAGATTAGAGATAGAAGGGTTCAAAGAATGTGGCTGCTGACCATCTATCCCGACTAGAGGATCCTACTAGAGAAGAAATTAGGGAAGAAGAGATCAGTGATTTCCCCACGAGTCAGTAGAGTTTGTGACAGCGGAGAAGGAGGGCATGCCGTGGTTTTCTGACTTCGCGAATTATCTAGCGAATGAGTGGTACTCAAGGGGATGACGACGCAGCAAAAGAAGAAATTCTTTCGCGATGTCAGGCGTTATATCTGGGATGACCCATTTCTATTTCGGATAGGTGGAGACCGAATTTTGAGGCGCTGCGTGAGTAGAGAAGGGGGCGGAGATATTGAGGCACGTGCACGAGGAACTGATAGGAGGTCATCATGGTCCGTACGTCACTGCACAGAAGGTTTTTGATTGCGGTTTTTATTGGCCATCAGTTGTGAAAGACTCCCTAGAGTTTGTGAAGACGTGTGATCGTTGCCAGCGCACCGGCAACATCTCATCCAAGGACGAGATGCCCCAACAATCCGATCCAGATTCTTGAAGTTTTTGATGTTTGGGGGATTGACTTCATGGGACCATTTCCCGTCTCTAGTGGAAACCGGTACATCCTCGTGGCTATTGATTATGTATCCAAGTGGGTGGAAGCTCAAGCTTTACCCACAAATGATGCCCGAGTGGTGGTGAGATTCTTAAAGAAATTGTTCACCCGTTTTGGTACCCCACGAGCCATTATTAGTGACCGTGGCACGCACTTCTGCAATGCCGTCATAGAAAAGGCATTGGCACGCTACGGTGTCACTCACCGCCTCTCCACCGCTTATCATCCTCAGACGAGCGGCCAAGTGGAGAACGCGAACAGGGGGGTCAAACGGATCCTTGAGAAGGCGGTAGGTAAAAGTCGGACGATGCTTTATGGGCGTTTCGCATCGCCTATAAGACACCGCTAGGCACCACGCCCTTCATGATCGTTTACGGCAAAGCCTGCCATCCCCCGGTCGAATTAGAGCTTAGGGCACTGTGGTCGTTGAAGACGTGAATTTGGATCTCACCGAAGTGGCCAAGCGACGATTCTTTCAAATTCACGAGTTAGAGGCACTTCGGGACGCGGCGTATGAGCGGTCATGGAGCTTGAAGGAGAAAACCAAGGCGCTGCACGATCAGAGATTGAAGAATGTGAAAGAGTTTCAAATCAACGACAAAGTGCTTCTATATAATTCGCGATTGAAACTGTTTGCAGGCAAGCTGAAATCAAAATGGTCCGGCCCGTATGTGGTAAATGAGGTATTCCCGTATGGAACTATCGAGCTGAAAGATGAAGCGGACGGAGGGACATGGAAGGTCAACGGGCATCGCTTGAAACACTATTTAGGAGGACCGCTAGATCCCACCGAGACGGAGAAGACTCATCTCGAAGTTCCACCTTAGACCGCGTAGATTCTCGAGTTTCGGCTCAAATGTAGAGTTTGTATAGTTTGGTAGTTAATGGCATTTGTCTTTTTATTTAATTCATGTTTTGTATTTTTGTGTGTTTGTGTGTGGGTCGGTTTAGTTGGTTTGCAGGTCATAACATGCATCAATTGGGGAGCGCAACAAATTGCAAGTACGCTTGATAAATCCGGGTAAAACAAGGTGATTCTGTAAGTTAAAAAAAGCCAACATTATGATTTCAAAATTTTTTCTAAGGCATGAAACTGATCAAACGAAAAAACTTTCTGTGAAAACAGGTCTCTCGCGGGGCGCGAGAGACACAAGCCTCCTCGGTCGCGGCCGCGAGAGACCATTAAACTCCGGAATCATCCCTCCCTGGCAGGGCGCCAGAGACTTAGCAGTCTCTCTCGCGGCCCGCGAGAGACCACATCTGCACAAAAGAAACCCTAGCCTCCATTTTAACATATTTTCCCACTTTCTTCACCATTTCCCTTACGGTTTCAACTCCATTTCAACCAAAAATTCGCCATTTTTAGCCCGAATTCACTGAAATCTCCCACATTTTCTTCACTACATCAATCCTCACTCATCTTTACGTGATTCCACCCGGTTTTCCCTTTTTACTTGCATTTCACCGGTGTTTTAAAGTTTCAATTTTTGTGCACTAGTCTTACAGATCTACAAGGTATGCTTTTTCGCAACTTCTATGCTTACATTTTTTATCATATATCTCAGTGTTGCATTTATTTTGATGTTTGATATTGTGCTAGTTGCTTGTTCGGTTAAGTGCGGGTTGGGGTCAACTGGGTTTGACTTGAATTTTGATAGTGGTACTGTTACATTTTGTGGGTAGATTAAGTACATGCAGGGTGTCCTTAGCGGGTTTGGTGCGGTCCAACATAGAGTGTGGGGATAAGGGTTGGCTAACTTTGTTACTAAAAATCCGATTTTTAAGATCGTCAACCATTAATTCTGCCATGATTCAAATTGTTTTATCTTTAACTGTACACTCAATGGGGGCTCGTGTCTCGGGACTTCGGTTTAATTGAGGACAATTAAAGTGTCTAGAGGGGGGTAGTCGTTTGGTTATGAATATGTTTTTCAGGGGGTTGGTAACATCTGAATGGTCATGCATATAAGATTCGGTCTCGCCCGTACTCAATCTCCATTCGGGCGAGATACGGTTTTTATCAAATTAATAATGTTACACTCTTTTCAAATGTATCTTAAATTATGAGGTAAATCGTTTAACTGTTGCAGACCATGACCGTGAATGAAATGCTATACGGTCATTTGTTTTTATGTGGTTGCTTTCTTTCTAAGGTCATGCTTGTCTTACTTGTGCTTTATGCAGATGACAGGAGAGGGTAGCTCGAGCAGGGCTGGAAGGAAGAGAAGGGGACCAACGCCTCGTCAGAGAGGTGACCCCGCCGATGCGCCACAACAACCTTCATACTTCGGCAGACGCAGAATTAGATATCGGGGAGAAGGTGTCCCCCACGGGCAAAGTACGCGAATTATGGACAGTCCTCTTTTGCAGTTCGATCTAGACTCCCACGAGTGGGAGAGGCTTTCAAATCTGATCATTTGCGAGTTGCTACCTTACAGGAGAATTGATTGGGATTTGATTGATAATTTGGGTCAGAGGGGAGTTATTAGGGGATAAGTTCCGAAGGGTACTAGATTGCGGAGCGAGACAATACAAGGAGATCACTTATGAGTTTCACTCCACATTCGAATACCAACAAGGGAAGTTCAACAAGAATGATGCGGTTTCTTTTGCTTGGGGAGGCAAGTTTTTGAGATGACAATCCCATAGTTTGCGGTGGCCTTGCAAATATATTCGGATGAGGAGGTTCAGTCACCGGACTTCGCAACGAGCCTACAGGGGGTCTTCACAAGGATGCACCCCCATAGTGTCCAGACAGACGAGCTCGCCAGATTTTGGGGTACCATCTCTTCTGCCCCGTACTCAAACAACATGGTGGTGAGTGATATTACAGATCCAATTCTCCGGTTTCTCCATAAGATTCTTGCCGCTACGCTGGTTTGGAGAGGGCAGGGAGACAACAAGGTCAACCAGGTGAGTTTATTTTATCTAATACGTATGGTAGAGGGACGGTCGGCAAACCTGGCCACAATATTTGCATGGTCGATGAAGCGACTGTGGGGGGGGCGGGGCGAGGGTTTATTGCGGAACCTTGATTACGTGTTTGGCCGAGACCCTAGGGGTGTTCGACAGATACCCCCAGGACATAATGAGAGAAGGCCCCGCCCCCGTGTCATGAGCATCAGAGATCTCCAGGCTGCCGGAATTCTTACAACCCAAGAGCCTTTTAGCTGGATACCAGCCCGCCAGGGACCTCAAGTGCAGCCGCCTCCCAGATCCGAAGTTGCATCTTCTATGCAGGCGGGCATCCCTACTCGATATCAGCGGCCAGTTACCCGCCAGGAACTGCCAGGATGACCGTATCCTCTTTGGTTGCCTCGCCCGGACCCACTAACTTTAGATTCTCTTTATGACAGGATGGAGACTGGGTTCGGGGATTTGCGAGGTTATGTGGACCAGCAGTTTAGCGGGGTTCGCCAGACCATGTTAGAGAGGAGACAAATACACGAGGCTAGCCAGAGGAGGCTAGAGGATGGGATCGATACATGATGCAGAATCTAAATATGGGAATCCCGTCTTACTTTCAGCAGCCAAACGGTCAGGCAGGTTCTAGGCAGTTTGCAGGGATGGAGGACGTGAAGCCATACCAGGTATTTGAGGCGTCTGAAGAATCTGAAGAGGATGATTGAAGCAGCCGAGGATCTTTATCTTTATTTTTTCCTTTCTGTTGTTTTAATTTATTGATGGTTTGTACTTTTAAACAATTTACTTTGGGGTTGGTGTTGGTTGGTTTGGGTATGTGTTGATGAACAATCTTGCAAAACAATTTATTTATCTTGCTTTATTATTATTATGCTTTGTAAGTGCATGATGCTAGGTCGGTGTTATATGATGTTCCATTCGCATGAGAGCTTGGAGAGTAGTACATTAAGCGCGTTCGATTTGGAGAGCACGGGTGGTTTGACTGGCACATCGACAGTCTTGCACTACCAGCTAAGTCGCCCCCTTTTTGTATTTTATTTTTCTTTCTTTATTTAGTTTGGTCTTATTTGAGTTGTAGTTGTCTCGTCCTTGCATTGGGGACAATACAAAAATTTTAGTGTGGGGATTGGATATTAGAGTAGTGTAGTAGTGATTTGATTTTAAAAAAAATCCGAAAATGTCTTTTGAAAAAAAAGTTTGCATGTATTTAAACGGAAAATGATAGAAAATTGAATTTTTATTCGGTTTCAAATAATAATATATGAGAAATAAAAGGGTGAGTTTGTGTCTAACTTGGGATATGTGAGTAGGCTCGATTTGGTTCTTATTTTCTTTGAGCTTAATACACCTTAATTGTCGGTCTACTAGTGGGTACTCATCTAGGAGAAATGTGAAACTGAAACCGCCAAAAATAGTATAAGGAATGTCATTATAAGCTACAATATTTAGAATTTTTAATCATGTAAAAAAAGTAGAAAAAAATAGAAAAATGAGCTTGATTGAAAAGTAGACGAGCCCTATGGAATCTCCCTTGGGGATGGTGACTCTGATCGAGAATCCAGCTAGGATTAGTTGAAATTTTAAGTATGGAAGCCCATTTTGTCGCTCTCGGGGATGGTGACTCTGGTTGAGATAGCCTCTAGGTTAGATATGCAAAAAGAAATCAAAATGCTCAAATGAAAAAAAAAAGAGAAAAGAAAATTGCTTGATTTTAAATTCTTTTTATTTTGGTATAAAACGGTTAGGAAAGGGTTTAAATAATTCGTTCCTTTTGTTTCATAAGCTTGAGGCGGGATTAGGGATACTGTGGACTCTAGTGTGAGACCCTTGGTGGATTGACCACACTTAAATTAAATTTACATGATAAGAGGTTTGGACCGAATTTTGAGTTTAAGTGGATCCAATACTTGCAATCGCGGTTAACATGAATCTTGTTCCCTCATAAATATAATCGTAATTTTTGGAATCGAGTAATTGTTTGGTTATGATTTCGTTTATGCACAATTCTTTTTCGAGGGCGAAAAAAGAGCAAGATCCCGTACTTTAATATGTCCGGTAAAATATTCAACCTGATTAATTATTATTAAATTGAAGGAATAGTAGTCTAAAAACCCAACCTAGGTAACTAGTTCATTATCTCTTGATTAAAATCCTAAATTCCCTAGAAGTTCATAGTTTGGTCATTCCAATTTAGTAGTTTTAGTTAAATTGATAATTTAGATTTATTAGTAAAAACCCCCCTTTAAAATATACATAGTTTGTAATTGAGTCTAAATTAGTAGTCATAGTATTAGAGAGTCTTGTGGGTTCGATAATCCGGACTTGCTCAATGCTATTCTACAATTGATCGGTCCACTTGTTGGTTAGTAGTTTAGTAAAGTTTAGGAGTCTAGAGCATAATTTGAGTCTAGAATTAAGGTAGTTTGTTTTGTTTTTAATTAACTACTTTTAGAACATCACATACCCCACCATATTAGTTTTAAAATAATATAAATTCATTACTTGTCCAACATGAATCCAACCGACAAATTCATCCATGGTTTAGGAGATGGTATAGTACACGTACAATGAATAACAATAATCAACTACTTTCTTTTGATCATATAAGGCTCCGAGAGTCAACTTATTTTTTAGTTTAAATCTTATTCTAAAGGTATGCAACCTCCAAAGGTGAGAACTAGTGTTGCCACCCAAAGATAGTTGTTATAACTTTTCATGTGTGGTAAACATAGAGCTACATTTCAATCACGGAGTTCAGAGAGGAAATCTTTTGTGACTGTTGTGCAAATAACAGCAGCAGTTGAGGGGTTTTGCTCCAACACGACTTGGTACTCGTCACCCCAATTATCCATTCCCTCCGCCATGACCTGCCAAAAGGTTGTACCAGAGCATGAGCCGTCACTTCTTGCACTTTCGTAGGCCATGTTGAATATGTTTTGAAAGTAATCGTCCCTTGCTTTGACAGTGTAACCTGTTGACCAAGAGGACTTGCCAAATTCCGCAATGAGTAACGGTTTTCTTAGGAGGGCTTTACAGTCCTCAATATGGGCTTTAACCCATTTTTCTGCAAATTCAGCTTGAGCTTCCGGGCTTCCTCCCGAAACCCTATGTCAGGTACAGGTGAAAACACGTAATATTAATTCCGCTGCACATGTGTTCAATATCCAACGAAGTGGTATCAGAACCACTTCCGAAAGAGAAGAGAACACTGTGACGACGTCAACAACCTGCCATGTATGCATTGCTCAAGCGAGAAGAAGAAGGAAAGACGACAGTTACAGAGGAAGTGCTATTATTGCAATCTACCGGGACATCATATTGCATTTTGCAAAGAAAAGGAAAATGATGAGGCTGCACAACTCATCCGTCTGGCGATCAACACGGGGACGCAACCACCTAAAGAATCAAGTGATGTGGAACAGAATGTTCAAAGAATGGACTACATGGTGACCGGAACTGATGGCGGTTTTTGGTCCGATATATGGTATGTCAGTAAATCTCTTAAGAAACATTAATCAGGAAATATAGATATGTTCAAAAGAATAAAGTGCATGATCGATGTCGAAACACAAACAGGCGAGAACAAATTCTATTTCATAAAGGATATAGGAATTGTTGAATTAGTATCAGGATCCGAAAAGATGAGAATTCAAAGCGTATTCTTCACTCGATCTTGATAGGAACATATTAAGTCTAGATCAACTTATAACTCAAGGGTATACAGTCAAATTTATGGGAGATACATGCAAAATATTCCCTACATTCAGTACTCCCGTCATAAATAAGAAAAATGATATAACGGGATTTACTAAGGAAGATGACATCGGAAATAGAGAAAAGGAAATGGTATTAAAGTCTGATTCAGAATATGAAAATTTCAAATCGGAATACTTAAACCAATATCTTGAAAGTTTGAACGTATCTTCAAACGAGCCTGATTGGAATATTTTTATATTACAAGCAATGTCATTTAAAAAATTTCAAGAATGCAAGGTCCTTTTAGATATGTTAGAAGATGATAGTTATGTCCGCAAGTACAAGTTCCATTTAGAAAGGAAGTTTGAAGAAGTGGTTGATTGGTTTCTAAAAAATAAATTGGAAATCAACACGAGACCATTACCTGCGTTTGTCGAAAACAATAGAAAAGTATGTTTACTGGATCTTTACATGGCAGTGAAGAGGGAAGGGGGTCACCGGAGAGTGACAGATAATAATATGTGGGTTGTAATCTCGAAAGACATGGGTTTTGACTATAAAGAAGGAAATTTCATGAAACTTATATATGCCATGTACCTGGATGTACTGGTATATTATTATAAGTTCAAAACTATGCAAGAAAATACAACCGAGAAGGAGGTCAACATCGACCAGGGGATTCATGTTTTTGAAAATAGACGAAGCAAAAGCTTAGACGGTGGAGAAGGGTCAAGCAGGCGACCAGGTGCAGATCAAGGAGGTGTAGCCGAAGACTCAAGCAGGCGGCCAGGTGCAGATCAAGAAGGAATAGCCGAAGAACATTATGCCTTCTTTGCCGGTAATGACTGGTATGGACTGAAGAAACTGCAACGAAGGAAGAGATTCGATTTCAAAAGGGCGGAGAAGGCTGTCAATGAAGCCAATGACAGCAGGATTATGCATTCTCGGAAGAAACATTAAGTTTATGGGGAGTGTATTGGGAATATAAACTTAATTATGTGATATATGTTATTTATCTTTGAATGTTTTTAAACAGATATATGTGACAATGTATGTATATGCTATGATATATTATGTACTCGGTAGAGTTGGTTATATGGTTGGCTTGGCACCGTTCTTTCAAACGGTTATCGTTCCCTCCAAAAGCAACCGTCGCCAACCACCACTATATATATTATTTGCCGGCAGTTATGTCCGGTACCAAGACATTTTCACACACGAAATTGTCCTCTCCCTCTATTACTGTTTGCCATTCATTGATCGCTGCACTAATACAATGAATCCACACACTAATATTAATTGCGCTGCACATGTGTTCAATATCGAACAAAATCGACATTGTTGACGGTGTTGTTTGAAATGAAGTCGGTCCCAACTTCATAACCTGGATTGTTTTGTTTCTTATCAGGCATGGACTCCCATAAAATCCTTCAAGCCCAATTTCAAGAAGATGATTCTTGTCAATGGATTTGATTTCAGCTGCCATATCTACTATCCATTCCTACAGGAAGAAGATCTTGTGTTATGAGTGCACTTTGACACACGTGAGTTGAACGATTTTAAAATTAAGGTTTGTTTGCATCTATCTAACTCTATTGTCCAAGAGTTCAAGATTTCCTTGATTGATGGTGGTGTTGATGCATATATATATATGTTAGATAACGGTAGAGAGAACCTGGAGAGTCTTTCCCGAGAGATCAGACTGGCAACGGGGTTCATTCATGAGCTCCCATGCGAAGATGGTGGGATCGTCCTTATAGGCAACACCGGTGATTGAGTTGAGTCTCGTAAGAACTCTCTGTAAGTTGACCAAATTAATACGCATAAATATATAAAACTTGCAACATAGAAATTAACCAACAACATATATATATATACACGCACGCACCTTCACATGATTCTTGTAATATCCTTTAACGACAGCGTTAGAAAAGAATTCATCATCGCTGTTCAAGTACTGGCCTCCATGATCCCTAGCCCATTGAACGTATTGCTTTTTACCTCCAAAATCGTCCCAGTTATTGACTAAGCTTAGAATTAAGTAAAGACCATGTTTTTTAGCTTCTGATATCACAAAATCCAATCCCTGAAATGATATAAATGATCTTATATATAAGCTGGCCGCTTGTACGTTTAGTTTAAAAAAATGTCAGAAAGATTAACCTTAAACATGTCCTCATTGTAAACACCAGGAGAGGTTTGTAGGGGTTTGCTGCCACCATCACTAAAAGCCCAGGTCCTAACGATGTTCATTCCTATTTTAGAAGCTTCTTGGAAGGCATCTGAGACCTTTGTTTTCATAGATGGATCAGAAGCCATACACATTAACCAGTAGGCGTTAAAGCCGTTAAAGTACATCGGCTTTCCATTAACCTGGAAATGATGTTTCCTTGTCTCTGCAAAGCAGCTGCCATTAACATGCCCATTGATTCCTGACATGGTTGAGGTATTCAGTAAAACTTGATCGATATATGTTAACGAATTGATGTATACTGGATCGATGTTTATTCCGGTATTTATACTCGATCCCGAGTAGTGCCTCCTGATGGAAAAGTGGAAATGAGACCTCATCGTCTTGCTTGTGTAACTCAGGAACTCCCATGCATGGCTCCATACTTTTTGTTAGACTAACTAACAGCTTTAGCTTTAACTGATCATCACAATTCAATCCTTTGCTTGTGCGCAATTGGGTCGCCAAATCTGGTATTCATTTTCTATATATCAATGTTGTAACATGAGGTGAGCTACGCATGTTGCACAAGCTCCAATTTGCATGTGCATTTATTTATAAGTGTGATGTCATCTATTTTGTTTCATGTATCAAGGACTTAAAAGTCAAAGCATGCTGTTGGGTTTTGCCGGTCTTTTCCAATTGGTGGATTACATATGTAACGGGCCGACGGTTTCACAAACGACAAAGACGACGGTTGTACAATTTATTTTATGGATGTGAATTCGGCTGTCGATACTCGCTTATATTAGAATCTTGCATTAGATACACATGTACATATGATGTAAAAGTACGATGTCATGTATAATTTACTATACTTTTACTTCTTCTGGTTTGTTTATTCAGAAATCAATAATTAGAAGGATGGAATTAGAAATTGATAGTCCTTGGTTCACTAAGTTACCTATTGAGTTCTTGAACATTATATATACATATTAAATTTGTAGGTGTTTGTTGTGGAAATAATATCTTGAACATGCTATCTACTACGAGACACACACCAATTGTATGCGAACACACACCGTACCGTGAATGAAAGTACAACGAACAGTGTTAAATCCTTAGACAAAGCCTGAACTAACTGAGTCCGACTAAACGAACCGGCACCCTAGATGTCACCCGTGGGTAATACGACAATCAACCATGTCATAGTTAATCATCTCTTGGTTTTTGGCAGCATGAATAATAGTATAAAATAGTGGGTTGTGGAACTTTGGAGTGGTTTCATTTGTCCAACTACTTGATATTATGCTACTTAGTATTCTTAAAAATTTTTGTTGATGTATAGCAACCAAAAAGTATACTCACAACCCACCACCCGCTAAATGTACCTTTATACTTGATATTAAAAAGAAAGAAAGGACAAAAAACATCCAAGTAATATTGAGTATCGGCTGTCATCAAGTTGGTAATATTCATGCATGCAATCTTTCTACGACTTCCGTTAACTAGCATTAAAGCCGTCCGTAAAACAACAACAATCTTGAAAGAAAATTTGATATTATAAAGACATTGAGCCTCACATAAAACACACAAGGTACCTAAGTACCTAAATTGAATGATAAATGGGGAGGGCCGCTGTAGGTTACTCAATTGAATTATAAATGGGGAGGGCCATTGTAGGTTACTTACCAGCACCAAAACCCTATGCCCGATTATCGATTGTCTGTGAGTGTAATCGAAACAGTGAAATCCCAAAGTGATTACCATGGTGGAATTAGGGTTTAGGGGTGCTCAAGTAAAGAAGATGAAGATAGGACGGTTGTAAGGGCTTTTTATTTATGGGTTGATGAATTGACATAAATTGCCACTCATGTGATGGGCACATGACTAGTTTTAACCAAGTAAATGGATATGGTTGGTGATAGGGCCAAAAAGTTTAGAAAAAAGATGTTGGGGCTTAGATTTCAAAAAAAAAATTACTTTTTGGGTTGATAGGGTTAAAATGACCCAACCATAGGGGCTAAATCGTAATTTGCTCTTTCTTTTTTTAGAAACAATTCTTTTAAAAGCAGAAGTCTTTTTAAAACGATGCATCCGTTTATTCTCTAACAATTTACATGATTTTAGCTTTTTCAGTCTTTAAATATAAGTAAGTTTTTTTCTGTTTATTAATAATATAAAACTTCTAACCAAAAATATAGTTGTGACTCATTGCATTTTTCCTCTAAATTTCATATAATTTTTTTTTCAAATAGTGAAATGAATAAGTATCAAAGCATGTCTTATTTCTAATAAATAAAAAATGAAATTCCTAATACAAAAAATTTGGATATAAAATTAGTTAGTTTCAAAGTACATATAGAACGATAAATAGTAACAACAATATTGTATTTAGCATTCTAAACGTTAATTGTACACATTATTATACAAAAACTAAATTAAATACTAATTTACAATCAAGTATTAAAATTTTTTGCCGACTAAATATACTCTTTGAAACTCATAATTCACTCGATTTCCATATGGTACTCATTTACAAACCTGCGGGTTTGACAAATCTTATATAAACAAACAAATTTTACTAAAAGTAGTGTTGTCAATTCTATTATGGACCTAAACAAAAGAAAACACTTGATTTATCTTAATGAGCTTCAAAACAACAACGGTGTACCACCGAAGTTGCTCTCATTCGATGCCTTCTACCTTGAAAGACTAATATATATAGCCTTGAGCTCGAAGAAAAAGGAAAAAATATTGGATACGAAGAAATTGCTTGGGTTGTGGTTAAACATTCTACCTGACCTTTCAAGTCCTTGTAAGCGTCTGCTTCGAACCTGTTTACTATATGGAAGCCTATGTCTTATCTGTCAGGTTTATTACCAACTCCACTGCCATTAAGGTTCTTTAAATTCTCGTAACTATAGCGTTAATTTACAGTTTTTCTATACGTTATCTTTCTCCAAGGTACTTAATTTCACCACATATACCTGAATTAGGATATAGTCAAAAGAAAACCGTTTAATTCTCTTTATTACTTGGCTTTAAATGTGCTTAATAGTCAATTTGCCTTACCACTCAACTATACCCTACTATTATCATGGAGCTTAAATACTAAGTACTAATTTGTTAGAGAACTATGTTGTCTGTACCCAACTCCTCATTTTCCAAAACTACCCTAACCATAAAAATTCTCATATTTGCGTTCTATATTAGCTTTCTTGTATACTTGCTTAACCCTTCACTCTTTAAGGCCACCTCTTACAACACCAACGAGCGTCGTCACCTGCTAGACCGTGGAACGCACTGTCATGTATAGACTATCCTTTCTAGTTTATTTCTTTTCTTCGTCTAACTAGTTTTATGTTTGTGGAGTGTTTATTTTTTTCTCATTTTAACCATTATCCAACAATCCTTTTGTAACATCCGTCAAAAACGGATTTACCAAACCCGCTCCGTTTATCAACCGAACAGTCAGTCAAAAATTTCCTTGCGAATTAAATGCCCAAAATATTTTTAAACGATCCGTAATCAATTATTATACGGGAATATATATTTAGTTTTTGAAAAACTGTCAAAAATCGCAAAATAAAAATGATTTGCTTCTGCCGGGTTTCGAACCCGGGTCTGTACCGAATCAGCAAACAAACTTAACTCACACACACAAACCACTGCGCCACGGATTTTGTTTGTTATATATTGAAATCATTTAATTAATATAATGACGTTACGAATTCAAAAACCGGCGCCCATTAGTTCAGTCGTCGGAACCCGGAAATCTCGCGAGTTTTTAACACCACTTTCAGTTATAACGTAAACCATTAACAATACATCGGTTATAACCGATGTTTGAAGTCCGCGACCAAACCATAACCGCCGGAGTTTTTATGAATTACGAATACAGTCGGAAATCAGACCAGATTCTTCAACAATTTGCTCTATAAATTCACCCACAACCCACTGCAAACCTTTTCGCTCAAAATCACATCTTTTCACGGCGTAATTCCACTCGCCGGAATTTCTCTGCTCATCGCCGGAAAACCGTTTTCCCCATTGCCGAGCCTTACTGAGCCCCTGAGTTTATACCGGAGATACCCACGCCCTTTCTAAGCTTCCTGGAGACTCGCTGCTACGAGAAACTCATCGCCGGAGGTGATTTCTGTCGCCGGAGTTCTGCCGGAAAACAGAGGAAAGCGAGTCGGTATACCTCACGCTTATTTTCCTTTCTTTTTACTTCTATCTTACCAGTAATTAACCTAAAACGGTAAAGAAACCCGAATAATAACTCGAACCAGTCAGACATTATATCTGGTTAACTCTTGACGGAGAAGACGATGATTGCTGTAAAGTATAAGTATAATATAAATCAAGAAATTACTCGGGTTAGACACACAGTCCAGCGGTGGACTGTGTGCACATTAAACATACAAACGTCTCGAGTTCGAATCCGGTTTCACACACGTCGCCTTAATAAAAACGTTTCTTTTTGTTAACCGAACCGGAAGTCATACAGTTATATGTTAAGTATATTAATAATCGGAATAATAACCAAGTTAGACACACAGTCCAGCGGTGGACTGTGTGTTTGTTTATATCACAGGTCACGAGTTCGAGTCCGGTCTACTGCACCGACTGAACAATTATCTATTCTTTTTAATAAGACAGAAAAGGAAATAACTAATTAGTATTTAAGTATAATGAAAATCGAATTATATAACATGTTGAACACACAGTCCAGCGGTGGACTGTGTGTTAGATTAAACCACAGGTCCCGGGTTCGAGACCTGTGGAGTGCATGTCCGATTTCGCTTAAACTGTTTTTAAAATAAAAATGATTTTCGGTTTAAACTAATTAATATATATATAATTAAAATCAGATTTATAACGGGTTAGACACGTAGCTCAGTTGGTAGAGCTGCGTGCACGCGTACGGGAGGTCTCGGGTTCGAGCCTCACTCAGCGCACTTGTATACATGATCGAACCGGTCAACGGTCAGGTCAACGGTCAACGGTCAGAAAAAAATAAATTTTTTTATTATTTTTATTTAATTATTTTAATCAAAAATCAATTAAAAATACTTAAAAATAACATTTTTAAGGTTAGAAAATAGCCTCAAACTCACAAAAATACACCCAACAATCCTACTAAAATAGATTAATAAAACCCGTTTACTTACCAAACCATAATGCGATTTATCTAGGTTAAATCTCACTCGTGGTTAAAACCACTTCGCGTGCATTCAA
Organism: Scalesia atractyloides; assembly: GCA_947069175.1. NCBI lineage: Eukaryota > Viridiplantae > Streptophyta > Magnoliopsida > Asterales > Asteraceae > Scalesia > Scalesia atractyloides. The sequence continues at coordinate 24,302,822 of CAMTDV010000002.1, forward strand.
CGTCATCAACCGAACGCACCCACTGTGAGTGAATCTTACAACTCCCCCTTTTAAATTATACGTTTTGGGGTGTGTCATGTGTTAGGAAAATAATTAATTTATTTATTTAAACTTGTGCCATACCACATCATAACCTAAACTTAGATTGTTTTTATTGTTGTGATTTACTTATTTCCTTTTATCAAATTATATGAAATTCATACATTAAGCCCATCAGTTCCTCGTGGGAGACAAGTAGAACATCGCGTGCTTCACATCAAATTCATTATTGTTCATGTGTGTATCATTGAGTTTATATTGGTTGTAGTTGTGTCATTCATATTATCATGTTTATGCAATTCATTCATCAGGCCCCTCAGTTCCTCGTGAGAGACGAGTTGAGCATCGCGTGCCTCTAATTGTTCCATTATTGTTCATGAGTGTTTCATTTAATATCTTATGATTGTTGATTAAGATACATCTAATTTTACCCATGTTTGGTTGTGCACATATTTCATAATCAATTCAAATAAATTTGTTCAAATGTTTTCCATAGGATTCACTCGCCAACATTATGTTGATCCAAAAACCTTTTTACACATGATACAGGTGAACAGGTTGAAGCAAGGAAAACATAGGATATGCCTTAGAAGAGAACAAAGAAGTTTAGATTGTTAGTTAGATCATGATGTAACATTTATTGTAAATTTCCATTTAATTTGTATTAATGAATATAAAACGCTTAATAAATGTCATGAGCTTTGATGATAACCCAATCATGCCCCGATCACCTTTTCCGCTGCGGGTCGGGGTGTGACACCTTTTAAATCTTATATGAGATACTTGTTAAATATATAAACTAAACTTTATGTTTCATTATTATATTTTAGGTTTATTATTAGGTAGAATAAAGGGGCGGTTATATCATATAAGACATGTATATATGTAATGATATCTGTAACATTTGTCTCCATCAAGATATTAAAAAAACTATTGCATTGTTTATCCGTTTTCAAGAACCCTTTCGCATATTCTTTTCTATATAAATATACTTAGAAACACAAAGTGTTAGGATCTAGGTTTTGATTGTTGTGAAAGTTTAAGATGAAATAATGAAACATGGTAAAACAGAGATGATAAATGCAACAGAATAACAAACTTTTGAGTCATAACAATGAAGACATTGTTTTCATCAACATGTTTTTATAAATATGATTTACGTATGCATGAAGATATTACAAACTCCCTATCAGTCTGGTCACTCTAATTTGTTCGTACAAAAATGTTAAAGGAAAGTGATGAATAGAACAGCATAGGAACTGTTCTATTTATAGTCAAACGAAACATCTGAGTAATTTAAGCTGACGTAACCTTGATAGTGACATATGTCAGTCTAACAAACTCCTAACATCTGCTATGGCCTAAGTACTGTTATATCAAAAATACAAATAAAATCTGTTGATAAACATCTGTTGAAGGAACCTCTGTTGAGCTTTAACCTCTGTTGGTCCAGCAGACTTTAGAGTAGAAGATGTTGAGTCTTTATCTTTGAGGGGAGCATGTCTTCTCAGCACAGTTGTTTATGATTTGAGATTGTTGACTATTTTGGCTTTCCAATCATCTGTTCTTTGTGAGGTTCTCTAGATCCAACACAAATACGTATGCAACGATGATGATATTGGCTTGTGGTACTCCGTCAAGCTCTATAACTATTAAACTTTTCATTTTTTGTTCGTTTAAGCCTTCATCGAGATTGTAAAATACTAAAGTTACAAGCAACAATACATATTCGAAAGTACGTTCACGATGCATCTAAAAACTTCCTATCTAAAGTCTTTGTTATGTTGTTGGATATATGTGTTTATCTGTGTCGACATGGCGTCTAATAAACCTTGTATTTTAGTTGGAGCATGTTTGGTACACCAAAATTTTCACTAGTTAGACGCATACCCCACCATATTCGTTTTAAAATAATATAAATTCATTACTTATCCAAATGAATCCAACCGACAAATTCATCCATGGTTTAGGAGATGGTATAGTACATGTACAATGAATTAATAATCAACTACTTTCTTTTGATCATATAAGGCTCCGAGAGTCAACTTATTTTTTAGTTTAAATCTTATTCTAAAGGTATGCAACCTCCAAAGGTGAGAACTAGTGTTGCCACCCAAAGATAGTTGTTATAACTTTTCATGTGTGGTAAACATAGAGCTACATTTCCATCACGGAGTTCAGAGAGGAAATCTTTTGTGACTGTTGTGCAATTACAGCAGCAGTTGAGGGGTTTTGCTCCAACACGACTTGGTACCCGTCACCCCAATTATCCATTCCCTCCGCCATGACCTGCCAAAAGGTTGTACCAGAGCATGAGCCGTCACTTCTTGCACTTTCGTAGGCCATGTTGAATATGTTTTGAAAGTAATCGTCCCTTGCTTTGACAGTGTAACCTGTTGACCAAGAGGACTTGCTAAATTCCGCAATGAGTAACAGTTTTCTTTGGAGGGCTTTACAGTCCTCGATATGGGCTTTAACCCATTTTTCTGCAAATTCAGCTTGAGCTTCCGGGCTTCCTCCAGAAACCTTATGTCATGTACAGGTGAAAACACGTATATGTTAATCAACGAAACAAAATATTGACGCAAAAGGTTAAATCAGGGATATTGTTTCGAGAAATACTGTAAGGGGGCACTATAACTAGTAGATCTTGGATTTGGCTAGCAGTGTACGCTTCAAATTAATCAAGTATATGACAAATGAATATCTGTGTTATATATGGTGCTACTTACCATTGATCAGGATAGATATGGATGGTAGCGAAATCCACATTGTTGACGGTGTTGTTTGAAATGAAGTCGGTCCCAACTTCATAACCTGGATTGTTTTGTTTCTTATCAGGCATGGACTCCCCATAAAATTCTTCAAGCCCAATTTCAAGAAGATGATTCTTGTCAATGGATTTGATTTCAGCTGCCATATCTACTATCCATTCCTACAGGAAGAAGATCTTGTGTTATGAGTGCACTTTGACACACGTGAGTTGAACGATTTTAAAATTAAGGTTTGTTTGCATCTATCTAACTCTATTGTCCAAGAGTTCAAGATTTCCTTGATCGATGGTGGTGTTGATGCATATATATATGTTAGTTAACGGTAGAGAGAACCTGGAGAGTCTTTCCCGAGAGATCAGACTGGCAACGGGGTTCATTCATGAGCTCCCATGCAAAGATGGTGCGATCGTCCTTATAGGCAACACCGGTGATTGAGTTGAGTCTCGTAAGAACGCTCTGTAAGTTGATCAAATTAATACACATAAATTATAAAACTTGCAACATAGAAATTAACCAACAACATATATATATATATATATATATATACACACACGCACCTTCACATGATTCTTGTAATATCCTTTAACGACAGCGTTAGAAAAGAATTCATCATCGCTGTTCAAGTACTGGCCTCCATGATCCCTAGCCCATTGAACGTATTGCTTTTTACCTCCAAAATCGTCCCAGTTATTGACTAAGCTTAGAATTAAGTAAAGACCATGTTTTTTGGTTTCTGATATCACAAAATCCAATCCCTGAAATGATATAAATGATCTTATATATAAGCTGGCCGCTTGTACGTTTAGTTTAAAAAAATGTCAGAAAGATTAACCTTAAACATGTCCTCATTGTAAACACCAGGAGAGGTTTGTAGGGGTTTACTGCCACCATCACTAAAAGCCCAGGTCCTAACGATGTTCATTCCTATTTTAGAAGCTTCTTGGAAGGCATCTGAGACCTCTGTTTTCGTAGATGGATCAGAAGCCATACACATTAACCAGTAGGCGTTAAAGCAGTTAAAGTACATCGGCTTTCCATTAACCTGGAAATGATGTTTCCTTGTCTCTGCAAAGCAGCTGCCATTAACATGCCCATTGATTCCTGACATGGTTGAGGTATTCGGTAAAAAGATAACCGTTTAATTAGGCTATAGTCAAAAGAAAACCGTTTAATTCTCTTTATTACTTGGCTTTAAATGTGCTTAATAGTCAATTTGCCTTACCACTCAACTATACCCTACTATTATCATGGAGCTTAAATACTAAGTACTAATTTGTTAGAGAACTATGTTGTCTGTACCCAACTCCTCATTTTCCAAAACTACCCTAACCATAAAAATTCTCATATTTGCGTTCTATATTAGCTTTCTTGTATACTTGCTTAACCCTTCACTCTTTAAGGCCACCTCTTACAACACCAACGAGCGTCGTCACCTGCTAGACCGTGGAACGTACTGTCATGTATAGACTATCCTTTCTAGTTTATTTCTTTTCTTCGTCTAACTAGTTTTATGTTTGTGGAGTGTTTATTTTTTCTCCTTTTAACCATTATCCAACAATCCTTTTAAATCTTATATGAGATACTTGTTAAATATATAAACTAAACTTTATGTTTCATTATTATATTTTAGGTTTATTATTAGGTAGAAAAAGGGGCGGTTATATCATATAAGACATGTATATATGTAATGATATCTGTAACATTTGTCTCCATCAAGATATTAAAAAAACTATTGCATTGTTTATCCGTTTTCAAGAACCCTTTCGCATATTCTTTTCTATATAAATATACTTAGAAACACAAAGTGTTAGGATATAGGTTTTGATTGTTGTGAAAGTTTGAGATGAAATAATGAAACATGGTAAAAAAGAGATGATAAATGCAGCGGAATAACAAACTTTTGAGTCATAACAATGAAGAAATTGTTTTCATCAACATATTTTTATAAATATGATTTACGTATGTATGACGATATTACAAACTCTCCATCAGTCTGGTCACTCTAATTTGTTCGTGCAAAAATGTTAAAGGAAAGTGATGAATAGAACAACATAGGAACTTTCTAATCTGTGTCGACATGGCATCTAATAAACCTTGTATTTTAGTCGGAGCATGTTTGGTACACCAAAATATTCACTAGTTAGACGTATACTAATGTATCGAATAATACATCCATTTATCTTGTAGAGTTTGTATAATTTTAGCGCGTTTTCGTTTGGGTTTGTCTACTTTTAATCCAAACGCGTTTTGCAGGTCTTGGTTCGTGAAAACGGTTGGAAGGATGGGAAAAACGAGCGAAAATGGTGAAAAGAACCTAGCCGGGACGCGAGTGGATCGGAAACGAGAAAACAAAACGCAAAAACTGGGATTTCAACCCGGTCGCAGGGCGCGACTGGCGCACCTTAACTCTCTCGCGGCCCACGAGAGAGTGATAGCTATCACCCGGAATCCTACTCGGTCACGGGGCCCGACCGACCTAGCCCAACTCTCTCGCGGGGCGCGGGAGAGCCTTTTATCCAGAAAGTTTCGAAACCAGAGAAAGAGTGGAACTTGGTTGTTTTTAAAAGACTTATAATCATAGTTGAACTCATCTTGGAACAACTTTGGACGAACTAGGGCATAATTGGAGCAACTTTCTTGAGATTTGAAGCTAGAAGGAGCGGATCCAAGCTGCAAGGATTGTGGTGGTGATCAAGGGAGTTCAAGGCAGGAGTTTGTCACGGTTTTATCATACCAATCTTCACCTTTGATTTCCTGGTTTTTGCTTAATCATGATACATTGTTATAAACCGTGTCTAATTTGCTTTTCAAACATGTTTTTAGGCTAGATCTTATTCAGTTACCTAGGTTTTGGATGATGGATTTTGTGGAACTTTGATTTGATTTAATTTAATTGATGGTTTGAATGTTTAATTGGTAAAGGTCACAACTTTAATAATCTAGTTTAGAGTATTTGCATGATCTTGCTTGTTTTGTGATTGTTTGATTGTTTTGCATGAACTTAGGTGGATGTCTTCCATAGAATAGGTTAATGTTACTTTTCGTGTTCTTAGGAATTCGTGAAGTTGTCGGTAAAATTGGCCAATAAAACCGGTGAAACAATTGAGTTAACCATAAAATCAAACTTGTCATTATACCTAACTTGTTAATTGTGAAATTACAATTAGTTGGCTGAATTAATTTGGTAAATTGTTAGGTTAGGGTTTTGAGAAATTCCCGAGTCTATTTCCTTGTCATAATTGAATCAGTTAATCCAAACTAGAAATTGAAGTTGGTCTAGGTTAATTATTGAGAGGTAATTAATAATTAGACACTTTACTAATTTAAAAAGATATCTGAAAAGGAATCTTTAGGACCGGTAAACAAATAAAAAGAATAGGTTATTGTATGTGTCTTCCTGAGAAGGGTCGGGGGTCCTGTTTGATAAACCTAGACTTTAATATGTCAAGATCCCGGTAAAATATTCAACCTGATTAATAATTATTAAATTGAAGGAATAGTAGTCTAAAAATCCAATCTAGGTAACTAGTTCATTATCTCTTGATTAAAATCCTAAATTCCCTAGAAGTTCATAGTTTGGTCATTCCAATTTAGTAGTTTTAGTTAAATTGATAATTTAGATTTATTAGTAAACCCTCCCCCCCCCCCCCATTTAAATTATACATAGTGTGTAATTAAGTCTAAATTAGTAGTCATAGTAATTAGAGAGTCTTGTGGGTTCGATAATCCGGACTTGTTTAATGCTATTCTACAATTGATCGGTCCACTTGCCGGTTGGTAGTTTAGTATAGTTTAGGAGTCTAGAGTATAATTTGAGTCTAGAATTAGGGTAATTTTTTTGTTTTTAATTAACTACTTTTAGAACATCAAGTTTTTGGCGCCGTTGCCGGGGACTCTCTAATTGGCAATTGCGTTGATTACTCGATTTAGGCTTTTCTTTTACACTTGTGTTTATTTTTGTATTCGTTCGTGTCGTAGGAGTCTAAGTTGTTTAATTAGTTTACTATTTATTTTTTGTATATATTTGAATTATTTGTGCTAACTTCTCGTGTTTGTCGTGTTTCCGGTTTAGTGGATGCCCCACACGCGTTCGCAAGGACCTCCACCTAAGCCGCCGACGTACACGCCATTCTCTCCCGCACCAAGGTAAGTGCTTCTTCCTCAACTTTTTCAAGTTCATCCCGTTCCTTTTTACCACCCGACTTTGAGTTTACACCTAAACCTTCATCACCCGGTTCCCCATCACCCCGTGTAGTCCATAGAAACGTAAGCCCACCACCGCCACCACCTGACTTCCACATGGCTAATAATAATAGTCAGACCGTATACCAACAGGCCACCACCGGCTTCACCGGTGCAAACTAACCCATTACCTTTCCCCCCTGAATAATGACCGAGCCTGGCAAATCCCTTCATACATCATGACCGCCATCACTAACTCTTGCCAATTCCATGGTCGTGATGATGAGGATGCGCCCGAACATATTAACCGCCTTACCCGTCTATGTCATACATTCAATATGGAGGGTGCAGGTCACGACACCCGTTTTCTCCAAGTCTTTCCATTCTCTTTCGGGGGTCGGGCCACCATCTGGCTTGACTCCCAACCACCCGGTACTTTTTCTACTTGGGCTTCTCTACGGGATGCTTTCCTTAAGAAATACTTTCCACCCACTAAAGCATCCCGCCTTCGTGATCAGATCCATTCATTCCGAATGGAACCTGTGAGCCCTACCATCTAGCTTGGGAGCGGTTCCAAACTCTTGTATCTCGTTGCTCCCAACATGGTCTATCAGACTGGGCACTTGTAGAGAAATTCTACAACGGTCTCACCCCTGAGACCCGTGGTCGATTCGACACCTCTGCTGGTGGCCACCTGATGGGAAAGAACACAGTAGCCGAGTGCAATGACCTTTTCAAGAGCTTTGCCCATTCTGATGTCGATTACAGCACTGCCCGCAGGAATTCAGTTCTTGTTTCCGTACACCTCCGGTTAACCGGGGTTTACACCAAGTTAGCTTGGAAACTACGGTAGTTGCTGCTCTAGACAGCTTCAAGAGGGAGGTCACGAAGGAGATACAGGAACTGAAGAAGAAGGTAGACAGGTGTGAGGTGTGTAGAGGGGGTCATGACACGCTAGAGTGTCCCACGCTCACTGTCGAGCAACTCGAGTTTATCACCGGTCAGAACCGAGGTCCTACGAATCCCTTTAATAATACTTCCAATTATAACCCAAACTGGCGAAATAATAATAATAATAATTATCGATCTTCCGGTAATCCCCCTGGTTTCCAATCAGGCTCTTATCAGAACAGGGGGCAGGGTCACTACAATAGTGGAGGGTCAGGTCACACCAGTCAGTTTAGTGGGGGGGGTTTCAAATCAGGAGAGCCAGACTAGGAGTGGAGGGTCACGAGGTAGTCTAGATAGGATCGAAGAGTTGTTATCTCAATTAGTTGTCAAAGATCAGGCTACCCAGAAAACTCTCACAGAACATGATCTGCTCTTGAAAAATCAACACTCTTAGATCTGCAGAGGTCGGTCGGTAGTATCGCTAAGCAGATGCAAGAGCAGCCACACGGCCAGTTCGTGGGTAATACCCAACCCAATCCCGCGAACCAACACGCAAAGCGATTACTACGCGCAGTAGTAGGGCTTTGAAGGAGGTGAGTAGAGAGGGTGTAGAAGTAGAGGTAGAGGAGCGAGATGAAGAGGTAGATGAGGAAATCGAGATGGAGGCTCCACCCAGGGTGCACACCAGGTTAGACCCAGCAAGTACCGCACCAGCCAGTGGACCTTCAGTTGTGAGTAGGGGAGAGAGGAAACCGGTAGAGGTTAGGCCATCACCGATCATAGACACTTCACGACTAACCTACCCAGCACGTTTGCAACAAAAAAAATATGCCAAGGAATACGGGAATTTCCTTGACATGTTTACTCAGTTAAAAATCAATCTCCCGTTTATCGAGGCCCTCCAGCATATGCCTAAATATGCTAAGTTTTTAAAAGATATTTTAAAACGTAAAGATAGGCCGGGGGAGCTTTTGAATGTCCCATTGACTGGAGGATGTTCCGCCATGGTTTTAAACAAGTTACTCGAGAAACTGATTGATCGGGTATCTTTACGATTCCATGCTTATTCGGCGGCTCCATTGCTCCAGCTCATGCTCTAGCCGATCTGGGGGCGAGCATAAATCTGATGCCTTTCTAACTATACGAGCAGTTAGGTTTAGGGGAGCTCACCCCTACTCGTATGCCTCTGTCGTTAGCCGATAGGTCGGTTAAGTACCCGAGGGGAATCGTAGAGAATTTATTGGTTAAAGTTGATAGATTTGTCTTTCCTGTAGACTTCGTCATCCTCGATATGGAGGTCGACGAGAAGGTTCCCATCATCTTAGGTCACCCTTTTCTGCGCACCACGAAAGCACTCATAGATGTTCATGATGGGAAAATCACCCTTCGAGTCGGGGACGAGAACGTCACGTTCGAAATCGCAAGGTCGATGCAACACCCGAGTGGTGGCGACAGCGATAGTGGCCCTTGTCACTCCGTATACTTCCTGAACTCATTCATTTCGTGCGTTGATCACTGTTTAGACTATATTAGCGGAGCCGACTTAGTGAATGAGAGTTTAGTAACCGAGGATAGTGATAGTGAGGATATAGGGAACGATTTCTTAGAGATTCCCGAGACCCTAGACTTCTATGAGGTGAGTGTAGCTACCGAGAGCACACCATTGTCGACACCAGCAGCTATAGAGCTTAAGGTTCTCCCATCTCACTTAGAATACACGTTCCTAGGTGACAATTCGAGCTTACCCGTGATTATTTCTTCGAAATTGTCAACGGAGGAGAAGGAGCGTTTAATCGAGGTCCTAAAGTCAAATAAGGAGGCCATCGCATGGAAACTGTCTGACATCGAGGGGATTAGCCCTACCTTCTGTACTCATAGGATCCTCATGGAGGATGTCTTTAAGCCAGTAGTGCAGCCACATCTGTAACATCCGTCAAAAACGGATTTACCAAACCCGCTCCGTTTATCAACCGAACAGTCAGTCAAAATTTTCGTTGCGAATTAAATGCCCAAAATAATTTTAAACGATACGTAATCGATTATTATACGGGAATATATATTTAGTTTTTAAAAACTGTCAAAAATCGCAAAATAAAAATATTATACCTCTGCCGGGTTTCGAACCCGGGTCTGTACCGATCCGGAACATGTCTTAACACACACACACAAACCACTGCGCCACTTGTTCTGTTTGGTAAATAATAGAATCATTTAATTCATAAAGGGACGTTACGAATTCAAAACCGGCGCCCAAACAGTTCAGTCGTCGGAATCCCGGAAATCTCGCGAGTCTTAACTACAATTTACGTTATAACGTAAACCATTAACCAGACATCGGTTATAACCGATTTTGAAGTCCGCGACCAAACCATAACCGCCGGAGTTTTATGATTTGTGAATACAGTCGGAAATCAGACCAAGTGCATCTCGATTTTCTCCTATAAATTCACCCACAACCGACTGCAAACCTTTTCGCTCAAAACCACACTCTTTCTCGGCGAAATCTCCCTCGCCGGAACTTTTCTGTTCGTCGCCGGAAAACCGATTTCCCCATTGCCGAGCCTTACTGAGTCTCTGAAGCTTATACCGGAGATACCCATACTCTTTTCAAGCTTTCCGGAGACTTGCTGCTGCAAGACACCTGACGCCGGAGTTGATTGCTGTCGCCGGAGTTCTGCCGGAAAACAGAGGGTCCAGTCGGTATACTTCTCCGCCCAATTTCTTTTCCTTTTCACATTTATCTCACCGTAATGATCTGAAATACACTAATAAACCGATAAAAACTTTGAACCAGTCGATTTTCCGAACTCTGGTTATATTTCAGTGAAGAAGACGATGTATTTCCGTAACATATAAGTATAAAATAAATCAAGAAATTAATCGGGTTAGACACACAGTCCAGCGGTGGACTGTGTGCACGTTAAACATTCAAAGGTCTCGAGTTCGAATCCCGTTTCACACGCTGCCTTAATAAAAATCTTTTTTTTTTTTTTTTTTTTGTTAAACCGAACCGGGTCGCCAAGTTATATGTTAAGTATATTAATAATCGGAATAATAACCAAGTTAGACACACAGTCCAGCAGTGGACTGTGTGTTTGTTTATATCACTGGTCACGAGTTCGAGTCCGGTCTTCTGCACCGACTCGGACAATTATCTCTTCTTTTTAAATAAGGCAGAAAAGGAAATAACTAATTAGTATTTAAGTATAATAAAAATCGAATTATATAACATGTTGAACACACAGTCCAGCGGTGGACTGTGTGTTAGATTAAACCACAGGTCCCGGGTTCGAGACCTGTGGAGTGTATGTCCGATTCGCTTAAAACTGTTTTTAAAATAAAATGATTTTCGGTTTAAACTAATTAATATATATATATAATTAAAATCAGATTTATAACAGGTTAGACACGTAGCTCAGTTGGTAGAGCTGCGTGCACGCGTACGGGAGGTCTCGGGTTCGAGCCTCACTCAGCGCACTTGTATTCCGAATTGAACCGGTCAACGGTCAGTCAAACGGTCAACGGTCAGAAAAAAATCAATTTTTTTATTATTTTTTATTTAATTATTTTAATTAAAAATCAATTAAAAATACTTAAAATAACATTTTTAAGGTTAGAAAATAGCCTCAAACTCACAAAAATACACCCAACAATCCTACTAAAATAGATTAATAAAACCCGTTTACTTACCAAACCGTAATGCGATTTATCTAGGTTAATTTCACTCGTGGTTAACACCATTTCGCGTGCATTCAACCTCATCAACCGAACGCACCCACTGTGAGTGAATCTTACAACTTCCCCTTTTAAATTACACGTTTTGGGGTGTGTCATGTGTTATGAAAATAATTAATTTATTTATTTAAACTTGTGCCATACCACATCATGACCTAAACTTAGATTGTTTATATTGTTGTGTTTTACTTATTTCCTTATGCCAAATCATATGAAATTCATTCATTAAGCCCATCAGTTCCTCGTAGGATACGAGTTGAACATCGCGTGCTTCAAATCAAATTCATTATTGTTCATGTGTGTATCATTGAGCTTATATTGGTTGTAGTTGTGTCATTCATATTATCATGTTATGCATATCATTCATTAGGCCCCTCAGTTCCTCATGAGAGACGAGTTGAGCATCGCGTGCCTCTAAATGTTCCATTATTGTTCATATGTGTTTTCACTTAATATCTTATGATTGTGATTAAGTTTACATCTATTTTTACTCATGTTTGGTTGTGCACATATTTCATAATCAATTTAAATAAATTGTTCAAATGTTTTCCATAGGATTCACTCGCCAACATTATGTTGATCCAAAAAAAACCTTTTACACATGATACAGGTGAACAGGTTGAAGCAAGGAAAACATAGGATATGCCTTAGAAGAGAACAAAGAAGTTTAGATTGTTAGTTAGATCTTGTTGTAACATTTATTGTAAATTTCCATTTAATTTGTATTAATAAATATGAAACGCTTAATAAATGTCATGAGCTTTGATGATAACCCAATCATGCCCCGATCACCTTTTCCGCTGCGGGTCGGGGTGTGACAGATTGGTATCAGAGCCATGACTATAGGGATATAGGATAGGTTATTAGACCCTTAGAGCCTATACTATAGTCTGCCTAAATTTTAATTGATTAGGTGGTTACATACAAACTTGTGATATTTATTTGTTTCATATTTGTTTACATTTACAGTTAAACATACATGCTTACATACATATCCATTATACATATATACATATTCATTATACATATATTGATGTTCATGTATTCAATTTATTTTCATACTCTCATTATCCAAAGATTTTGTGCAATTTTCAAATCTCATCAAAGTAAGTTCTGCGACGGGCATGTAGTAACTGGAAGGGTACAAGTACCGGTAGTCGGAACGTCCTGTCTATGCTGGCATTCGTATAAATCCAATATAACGGACCAGTTTGCCTACCTGGGGACCAACGATGAGAGTACGAAGGACCTATTAGGCCAAAGCATGCCACACCAAACGTCGTTCGAACTAACCTACTTTGAGGTGTCACCGTGTCTACACCTGGACACATTCCGAATATCACACGTTGTATACATATTTCTCGATTTTCTCCGGGTTTTTGTGTACGCAACCTGGCAGAAACCGTGCGAACCATACGAAAAACCGGTATTCATGGGGGCCCACATGATTACACAGGTAAAGTATGGCGGCATGTAGGGCCTAACAGCGAGCAAAACCCAAGACATCCAATGGATGTAGTAATTATCTATAATTATTTTATGAATGTTCATTCCTAATACGACCCATGAACCCAAAAGCATCCAACTCATACTCTTGTCATGTATTCCTTGTAGATGTCTTCTAACTTCGCCCGTAGGAAGACGAGAGCAAGAAAAGCCCGCGAACGCATGGCTGCCTTAATCGCTCAACAAATGGCTGCCGTAATACCCAATATTGTAATCCAAGTTCAGCAAGCACTCACCGCAAATCCTGTCCATCAAGCAAACCAAAACATTATCAACTCTCCCCCAAATACCACTAAATGCACCTACAAGCATTTCAAATCATGCGACCCTCCAAAATACAAAGGACTGAAGGCGTCACCGCTCTCCTCTATTGGTTTGAAGAAATGGAGAACACTTTTCTAAATTGCGATTGCCCTGATGATCGCAAAGTGCGTTATGCTACCGGTCGACTATATGGGATAACACTTACTTGGTGGAACACAGAGAAGGCCAAACGAGGTGTGGAAGATGCTATGTCCTTAACTTGGAACGAATTGAAGGAAATCATGACCAGACGATTTTGCCCAAGGAGCGAAATCAAGAAGTTAGAAGATGAATTTTACTCATTGAAGCAAGTGGAAGGAGACCACATCACCTACAACAAAAGATTCCTCGAGTTACATCAAATGGTTCCCAACATGTTCACTCCCCTCTACCGATTGACCGAGCACTACATTCGTGGTCTTCCGTCAAAGATTCAAGACCCTGTAATAAGTGCCAAGCCTGCAACTTTGGAAGCAGAAATGGAGCTAGCAACAGAGCTCACCGAGAACCGAATCCGAAACAAAGACTTCAAGGAGGAGAAGAAGAAGGATAGAGAATCGACTGAAACCTTCGACTCCACTCAAACCGAATCCCCTTCTCAACCCAATCCTAAGAGAAGAAGAGTCGGGCGACTTTTCGCTGCTACTCAACGAAATCAACCAGTTTTACATGCCATACCCATTCGAGCTATCCCAATCACCCAAGTGGCACCCAACTCAGCTTACCCAGATAAGAAACCATATCTTGGACCTCACCCTCGATGTAACAACTGTTTTTATCACCATCCCCATACCCTACCTTGTCGTCTATGTGCAACTTATGGACGCTATGGTCATTTGAGCAATGTTTGTCGCACCTTTCAAAACCAAACCTTTTCCCCTACTCAAAACATGGCCCAAGCCTATCAACAACCCCAATACCCCATGTTCCCATATGCTCGAGCTTGTTTTAATTGTGGCGACCCTACCCACTTTAGAAACACATGCCCCCAATTGGTTAATGTTATCAACACTCAAGCCCAATCAAACCCAGTTAACCAAGTAAACCAAGAAAACCCAAACACTATGCCATCAGCAAGAGGAAGAGTCTTCAATATCAACGCCAACCCTGTCGAAGATAATGACGGCCCAGATGAAGATACTCAACTAGTCCTCTTCGCCGAAGACCCAGATTCAACTCCTATCGTTTAGTTTTATGTTTTTGCCATGTGTAGACTGTTAGAGAAATTATTGGTATATTATATATTATATATTGTTTTCAGTATATGCTTTTGCCGAGGCCGCAGCTCCCCATCCATCGAGGTTGAGTTTGATCCCCATTTTATTATGCGGTTGATCAGGGTGTGCCCGCACGATCGGCTCCGTTTGTTTGAGCCTTGATCGGTTATTTCATTTTACATTTCAATACATGCAATACGCTCGGCTCCGTTTGATTGAGCCTTGAGCGCACATTTCAATTTACATTTTCAGTTCATCCAATACGTTCGGCTCCGTTTGATTGAGCCTTGAGCGCACATACAATTTCATTATCAGTATCTTGTGGTTGTGGTGTTGTTGTAGAGTCGCATCGAACTAACCATAACTTGCGGATAAAGTCAATGAAAATTTGACAAGGATATGGTGGATACGCCGCTGGTACTTCCTATATATAAGTATTCTTGTCAAATGATCGGAGGCATTATCAGGCGGTTATGAGAGGTTCCATGCATAGGCTGATTGTGTGATGGTTGTTTAGATTAAGTTGTTCAATTTCAGTACATTCAATACGTTCGGCTCCGTTTGATTGAGCCTTGAGCGCACATCCATTTCATTTTCAGTACATGCAATACGATCGGCTCCGTTCGATTGAGCCTTGATCGCACAGATATATTTCATTTCAGTATTTTATGTTTGTTATATTGGTTGTAGAGTTATAGGACTAATCATAATTCACTGATAAAACCAATGAAAATTTGACAAGAATATGGTGGATACGCCGCTGGTACTTCCTATATATAAGTATTCTTGTCAAAGGATCAGAGGCATTATCGGACGATTATGAGAAGTTCTATGTAGGATTTATTAGTTTCTTGGTAACCAATCATAACTTGCGGATAAAACTAATGAAAATTTGGCAAGAATATGGTGGATACGCCGCTGGTACTTCCTATATATAAGTATTCTTGCCAAAGGATCAGAGGCATTATCAGGCGGTTATGAGAAGTTCCATGTAGGATTTAGTATTGCCCTGGTTGGAATTTGTGTTACATTTATATCATCATGTTATTTAAAGAGATTGGAATGTGTTCCATTTCACATAAACTAACCTCTCCATCATAACAAAAGAGAGAGGAACTTCCATCATTCAAACATATATGCTATCAAAATGTGGATTCAAATATTTGCTGATGTGTTTATTCATGTTCAAATATTTGCTGATGTGTTTATTCATGTTCGAATATTAGCTGTTGTGTTTACTCATATTCAAATATCAGCTGTTGTGTTTTTATTTATGTTCCACATAGGTTGTAGTGTTAGAAGTTTTGCCTTAGGATATAACCATACTTTCCCAAACGTATCTAAACTCTTATGCATGATATCATTTTTAGCAAAACATTTCTGCTTATCAATACAAATACAGTAGGCAACAAAAAGCGATTCCTGAATAGGGTGCTTAACCCTTACGAGGAACGTTACCGCCTCGAACAAAAAAAAAACTTAAACCCTTAAATTTTTTCTAAGCATACAACTGTCAAACTAAACATCATCATCTTTTTTTTTTGTCAAAATATATCATTATTTAAATTTCGGGACGAAATTTCTAAAAAGCAGGGGATACTGTAACATCCGTCAAAAACGGATTTACCAAACCCGCTCCGTTTATCAACCGAACAGTCAGTCAAAATTTTCGTTGCGAATTAAATGCCCAAAATAATTTTAAACGATACGTAATCGATTATTATATGGGAATATATATTTAGTTTTTGAAAAACTGTCAAAAATCGCAAAATAAAAATATTATACCTCTGCCGGGTTTCGAACCCGGGTCTGTACCGATCCGGAACATGTCTTAACACACACACACAAACCACTGCGCCACTTGTTCTGTTTGGTAAATAATAGAATCATTTAATTCATAAAGGGACGTTACGAATTCAAAACCGGCGCCCAAACAGTTCAGTCGTCGGAATCCCGGAAATCTCGCGAGTCTTAACTACAATTTACGTTATAACGTAAACCATTAACCAGACATCGGTTATAACCGATGTTTGAAGTCCGCGACCAAACCATAACCGCCGGAGTTTTATGATTTGCGAATACAGTCGGAAATCAGACCAAGTGCATCTCGATTTTCTCCTATAAATTCACCCACAACCGACTGCAAACCTTTTCGCTCAAAACCACACTCTTTCTCGGCGAAATCTCCCTCGCCGGAACTTTTCTGTTCGTCGCCGGAAAACCGATTTCCCCATTGCCGAGCCTTACTGAGTCTCTGAAGCTTATACCGGAGATACCCATACTCTTTTCAAGCTTTCCGGAGACTTGCTGCTGCAAGACACCTGACGCCGGAGTTGATTGCTGTCGCCGGAGTTCTGCCGGAAAACAGAGGGTCCAGTCGGTATACTTCTCCGCCCAATTTCTTTTCCTTTTCACATTTATCTCACCGTAATGATCTGAAATACACTAATAAACCGATAAAAACTTTGAACCAGTCGATTTTCCGAACTCTGGTTATATTTCAGTGAGAAGACGATGTATTTCCGTAACATATAAGTATAAAATAAATCAAGAAATTAATCGGGTTAGACACACAGTCCAGCGGTGGACTGTGTGCACGTTAAACATTCAAAGGTCTCGAGTTCGAATCCCGTTTCACACGCTGCCTTAATAAAAATCATTTTTTTTTTGTTTTGTTAAACCGAACCGGGTCGCCACAGTTATATGTTAAGTATATTAATAATCGGAATAATAACCAAGTTAGACACACAGTCCAGCGGTGGACTGTGTGTTTGTTTATATCACTGGTCACGAGTTCGAGTCCGGTCTTCTAAACCGACTCGGACAATTTTCTCTTCTTTTTAAATAAGGCAGAAAAGGAAATAACTAATTAGTATTTAAGTATAATAAAAATCGAATTATATAACATGTTGAACACACAGTCCAGCGGTGGACTGTGTGTTAGATTAAACCACAGGTCCCGGGTTCGAGACCTGTGGATTGTATGTCCGATTCGCTTAAAACTGTTTTTAAAATAAAATGATTTTCGGTTTAAACTAATTAATATATATATATAATTAAAATCAGATTTATAACAGGTTAGACACGTAGCTCAGTTGGTAGAGCTGCGTGCACGCGTACGGGAGGTCTCGGGTTCGAGCCTCACTCAGCGCACTTGTATTCCGAATTGAACCGGTCAATGGTCAGGTCAACGGTCAGTCAAACGGTCAACGGTCAGAAAAAAATCAATTTTTTTATTATTTTTATTTAATTATTTTAATTAAAAATCAATTAAAAATACTTAAAAATAACATTTTTAAGGTTAGAAAATAGCCTCAAACTCACAAAAATACACCCAACAATCCTACTAAAATAGATTAATAAAACCCATTTACTTACCAAACCGTAATGCGATTTATCTAGGTTAATTTCACTCGTGGTTAACACCATTTCGCGTGCATTCAACCTCATCAACCGAACGCACCCACTGTGAGTGAATCTTACAACTTCCCCTTTTAAATTACACGTTTTGGGGTGTGTCATGTGCTATGAAAATAATTAATTTATTTATTTAAACTTGTGCCATACCACATCATGACCTAAACTTAGATTGTTTATATTGTTGTGTTTTACTTATTTCCTTATGCCAAATCATATGAAACTCATTCATTAAGCCCATCAGTTCCTCGTAGGAGACGAGTTGAACATCGCGTGCTTCAAATCAAATTCATTATTGTTCATGTGTGTATCATTGAGCTTATATTGGTTGTAGTTGTGTCATTCATATTATCATGTTATGCAATTCATTCATTAGGCCCTCAGTTCCTCGTGAGAGACGAGTTGAGCATCGCGTGCCTCTAAATGTTCCATTATTGTTCATGTGTGTTTTCACTTAATATCTTATGATTATGATTAAGTTTACATCTATTTTTACTCATGTTTGGTTGTGCACATATTTCATAATCATTTAAATAAATTGTTCAAATGTTTTCCATAGGATTCACTCGCCAACATTATGTTGATCCAAAAAAAACCTTTTACACATGATACAGGTGAACAGGTTGAAGCAAGGAAAACATAGGATATGCCTTAGAAGAGAACAAAGAAGTTTAGATTGTTAGTTAGATCTTGTTGTAACATTTATTGTAAATTTCCATTTAATTTGTATTAATAAATATGAAACGCTTAATAAATGTCATGAGCTTTGATGATAACCCAATCATGCCCCGATCACCTTTTCCGCTGCGGGTCGGGGTGTGACAACATCGCCGTCTAAACCCGAATATGCAAGAAGTTGTAAAGAAAGAGGTGCTTAAGCTGATGGAGGCTGGTCTCATCTATCTGATCTCCGATTCCGCATGGGTAAGCCCCACTTAGGTCGTTCCCAAGAAGGGGGGAATGACATTGGTTATGAACGAAAAAAAGGAGCTTATCCCATCGTGAACAGTCACAGGCTGGCGGGTGTGCATAAACTATCGTAAACTAAATGACGCCACCCGCAAGGACCACTTCCCGCTCCCGTTCATCGATCAGATGTTGGAGCGACTCGCAGGACAGCAATTTTATTGCTTTCTTGACGGCTTCTCAAGTTACTTTCAGATCCCAATTGCTCCCGAGGATCAAGAAAAGACAACCTTCACATGCCCATATGGTACTTATGCGTATCGTCGCATGTCGTTCGGGTTATGTAACGCTCCGGCTACTTTCCAGCGATGCATGGTAGCTGTCGTTCAGGACATGGTCGAGACCTCCATGGAGGTTTTCATGGACGACTTCTCTGTCTATGGGAACACCTTTGATCAATGTCTTACTCACTTAGATGCGATGATGAAACGGTGTGTCGAGACGCGACTGATGCTCAACTGGGAGAAATGTTACTTTATGGTGACAGAGGGCATAGTGCTAGGGCACAAGATCTCGCGAGCAGGTATAGAGGTCGATCGGGCGAAAATAGATACTATCAGCAGACTCCCTCCACCGACTAGCGTCAAGTCCATCCATAGCTTTCTCAGTCATGCGGGCTTTTACCGACGGTTTATTCGAGATTTTTCAAAGATCGCCCGCCCCATGACTCGACTTCTCGAGAAAGATGTAGCCTTCGTCTTTGATGACGACTGCTTAAAAGCTTTTACAATCCTTAAGGAGAAACTAGTGAGTGCTCCTATCCTCGTCTCACCCGACTGGAGGTTGCCCTTCGAGCTCATGTGTGATGCGAGCGATTATGTTGTGGGCGCCGTTTTGGGTCAGCGACGGGACAAACATTTCCACCCTATTTACTACACTAGTAAAACCCTCAATGACGCACAGGAGAACTACACCACTACAGAGAAGGAGCTTTTAGCAGTGGTATTCGCGTTTGATAAATTCCGCTCCTACCTTGTCCTGTCCAAGACCATTGTCTTTACGGACCATGCGGCTCTGCGTTTCCTTTTCCAGAAGAAGGACGCAAAGCCTCGTCTCATTCGATGGATTCTCCTGCTTTCCGAGTTTGACATAGAGATTAGAGATAAGAAGGGTGCAGAGAATGTGGCTGCTGACCATCTATCCCGACTAGAGGATCCTAGTAGAGAAGAAATTAGGGAAGAAGAGATCGGTGATAGATTTCCCCACGAGTCAGTAGAGTTTGTAACAGCGGAGAAGGAGAGCATGCCGTGGTTTTCCGACTTCGCAAATTATCTAGCGAATGGAGTGGTACTCAAGGGGATGACGACGCAGCAAAAGAAGAAATTCTTTCGCGATGTCAGGTGTTATATCTGGGATGACCCATTTCTATTTCGGGTAAGGGGGGACCGAATTTTGAGGCGCTGCGTGAGTAGAGAAGGGGGCGGAGATATTGAGGCACGTGCACGAGGGACTGATAGGAGGTCATCATGGTCCACACGTCACTACACAGAAGGTTTTTGATTCCGCTTTTTTTTTGCCATCAGTTGTGAAAGACGCCCTAGAGTTTGTGAAGACGTGTGATCGTTGCCAGCACACCGGCAACATCTCATCCAAGGACGAGATGCCCCAACATCCGATCCAGATTCTTGAAGTTTTTGATGTTTGGGGGATTGACTTCATGGGATCGTTTCCCGTCTCTAGTGGGAACCGGTACATCCTCGTGGCTATTGATTATGTATCCAAGTGGGTGGAAGCTCAAGCTTTACCCACAAATGATGCCTGAGTGGTGGTGAGATTCTTAAAGAAATTGTTCACCTGTTTTGGTACCACACGAGCCATTATTAGTGACCGTGGCACGCACTTCTGCAATGTCGTCATAGAAAAGGCATTGGCGCGCTACGGTGTCACTCACCGCCTCTCCACCGTTTATCATCCTCAGACGAGCGGCCAAGTGGAGAACGCGAACAGGGGGGTCAAACGGATCCTTGAGAAGACGGTAGGCAAAAGTCGGGCAATGCTTTATGGGCGTTTCGCACCGCCTATAAGACACCGCTAAGCACCACGCCCTTCACGATCCGTTTACGGCAAAGCCTGCCATCCCCCGGTCGAATTAGAGCATAGGGCATTGTGGTCATTGAAGACCGTGAATTTGGATCTCACCGAAGCGGCCAAGCGACGATTCTTTCAAATTCACGAGTTAGAGGCACTTCAGGACGCGACGTATGAGCGGTCATGGAGCTTGAAGGAGAAAACCAAGGCGCTGCATGATCGGAGATTTAAGAATGTGAAAGAGTTTCAAATCGACGATAAAGTGCTTCTATAAACGTTTTTCAGGCAAGCTGAAATCAAAATGGTCCGGCCCGTACGTAGTAAATGAGGTATTCCCGTATGAACTATCGACCTGAAAGATGAAGCGGACGGAGGAACATGGAAGGTAAACGGGCATCGCTTGAAACACTATTTAGGAGGACTGCTAGATCCCACCGAGACGGAGAAGACTCATCTCGAAGTTCCACCTCAAACCGTGTAGATTCTCGAGTTTCGGCTCAAATGTATAGTATGTACAGTTTGGTAGTTAATGGCATTTGTGTTTTTATTTAATTCATGTTTTGTATTTTTGTGTTTATGTGTGGGTTGGTTTAGTTGGTTTTGCAGGTCATATCACGCATCAATTGGGGAGCGCGACAAATTGCAGGTACGTTGATAAATCCGGTAAAACGAGGTGATTCTGTAAGTTAAAAAAGCCAACATTATGATTTCAAATTTTTTTCTAAGGCATGAAACTGATCAAATGAAGAAACTTTCTGTGAAAAGAGGTCTCTCGCGGGGCGCGAGAGGCACAAGCCTCCTCGGTCCCGGCCCGCGAGAGACCATTAAACTCCGGAATCATCCCTCCCTGGCAGGGCGCGAGAGACTTAGCAGTTTCTCTCGCGGCCCGCGAGAGACCATATCTGCACAAAAGAAACCCTAGCCTCCATTTTACACATATTTTCCCACTTTCTTCACCATTTTCCTTACGGTTTCAACTCCATTTCAACCAAAAATTCGCCATTTTTAGCCCGAATTCACTAAAATCTCCCACATTTTCTTCACTACATCAATCCTCACTCATATTTATGTGATTCCACCCGGTTTTTCCCCTTTTACTTGCATTTCACTGGTGTTTTAAAGTTTCAATTTTTGTGCACTAGTCTTACAGATCTACAAGGTATGCTTTTTCGCAACTTCTATGCTTACATTATTTATCATATATCTCATTGTTGCATTTATTTTGATGTTTGATATTGTGCTAGTTGCTTGTTTGGTTAAGTGCGGGTTGGGGTCAACTGGGTTTGACTTGAGTTTTGATAGTGGTACTGTTACATTTTGTGGGTAGATTAAGTACATGCAGGGTGTCCTTAGCGGGTTTGGTGCGGTCCAACATAGAGTGTGGGGATAAGGGTTGGCTAACTTTGTTACTAAAAATCCGATTTTTAAGATCGTCAACCATTAATTCTGCCATGATTCAAACTGTTTTATCTTTAACTGTACACTTAATGGGGGCTCGTGTCTTGGCACTTCGGTGGACAATTAAAGTGTCGAGAGGGGGGTAGTCGTTTGGTTATGAATATGTTTTTCAAGGGGTTGGTAACATCTGAATGGTCATGCATATAAGATTCGGTCTCGCCCGTACTCAATCTCCATTCGGGGGAGATACGGTTTTTATCAAATTAATAATGTTACACTCTTTTCAAATGTATCTTAAATTATGAGGTAAATCGTTTATCTGTTGCAGACCATGACCGCGAATGAAATGCTATACGGTCATTTGTTTTTATGTGGTTACTTTCTTTCTAAGGTCATGCTTGTCTTACTTGTGCTTTATGCAGATGTCAGGAGAGGGTAGCTCGAGCAGGGCTGGAAGGAAGAGAAGGGGACCAACGCCTCGTCAGAGAGGTGACCCCGCAGATGCGCCACAACAACCTTCATACTTCGGCAGACGCAGAATTAGATATCGGGAGAAGGTGTCCCCCACGGGCAAAGTACGCGAATTGTGGACAGTCCTCTTTTGCAGTTCGATCTAGACTCCCACGAGTGGGAGAGGCTTTCAAATCTGATCATTTGCGAGTTGCTACCTTACAGGAGAATTGATTGGGATTTGATTAATTTGGGTCTGAGGGGTCGGATTGAGCAGTTATTAGGGGATAAGTTCCGAAGGGTGCTAGACTGTAGAGCGAGACAATACAAGGAGATCACTTATGAGTTTCACTCCACATTCGAATACCAACAGGGGAAGTTCAACGAGAATGATGCGGTTTCTTTTGCCTTGGGGAGGCAAGTTTTTGAGATGACAATCTCATAGTTTGCGGTGGCCTTGCAAATATATTCGGATGAGGAGGTTCAGTCACCGGACTTCGCCACGAGCCTACAGGGGGTCTTCACAAGGAGGCATGGACATTTTGTCCAGACAAACGAGCTCGCCAGATTTTGGGGTACCAGCTCTTCTGCCTCGTACTCAAACAACATGGTGGCGAGTGATATTACTGATCCAATTCTCCGGTTTCTCCATAAGATTCTTGCCGCTACGCTGGTTGGGAGAGGGCAAGGAGACAACAAGGTCAACCAAGTGAGTTTATTTTGTCTGATGCGTATGGTAGAGGGACGGTCGGCAAACCTGGCCACAATATTTGCATGGTCGATGAAGCGACTGTGGGGGGGGCGGGGCGAGAGTTTATTGCGGAACCTTGATTACGTGTTTGGCCGAGACCCTAGGGGTGTTCGACAGATACCCCCAGGACAGAATGAGATAAGGCCCCGCCCCCGTGTCATGAGCATCAGAGATCTCCAGGCTGCGGAATTCTTACAACCCAAGAGCCTTTTAGCTGGATACCAGCCCGCCAGGGACCTCAAGTGCAGCCGCCTCCCAGATCCGAAGCTGCATCTTCTATGCAGGCAGGCATCCCTACTCGATATCAGCGGCCAGTTACCCACCAGGAACTGCCAGGATGACAGTATCCTCTTCGGGAGCCTCGCCCGGACCCACTAACTTTAGATTCTCTTTATGACAGGATGGAGACTGGGTTCGGGGATTTGCGAGGTTATGTGGACCAGCAGTTTAGCGGGGTTCGCCAGACCATGTTAGAGAGGAGACAAATACACGAGGCTAGCCAGAGGAGGCTAGAGGATGGGATCGATACATGATGCAGAATCTAAATATGGGAATCCCGTCTTACTTTCAGCAGCCAAACGGTCAGGCAGGTTCTAGGCAGTTTGCAGGGATGGAGGACGTGCAGCCATACCAGGTATTTGAGGCGTCTGAAGAATCTGAAGAGGATGATTGAAGCAGCCGAGGATCTTTATCTTTATTTTTTCCTTTCTGCTGTTTTAATTTATTGATGGTTTGTACTTTTAAACAATTTACTTTGGGGTTGGTGTTGGTTGGTTTGGGTATGTGTTGATGAACAATCTTGCAAAACAATTTATTTATCTTGCTTTATTATTATTATGTTTTGTAAGTGCATGATGCTAGGTCGGTGTTATATGCTGTTCCATTCGCATGAGAGCTTGGAGAATAGTACATTAAGCGCGTTCGATTTGGAGAGCACGGGTGGTTTGACTGGCACATCGATAGTCTTGCACTACCAGCTAAGTCGCCCCCTTTTTGTATTTTATTTTTCTTTCTTTATTTGGTTTGGTCTTATTTGAGTAGTAGTTGTCTCGTCCTTGCATTGGGGACAATACAAAAATTTTAGTGTGGGGATTGGATATTAGAGTAGTGTAGTAGTGCAGTAGTGATTTGATTTTAAAAAAAAATCCGAAAATGTCTTTTGAAAAAAAAGTTTGCATGAATTTAAACGGAAAATGATAGAAAAATTGAATTTTTATTCGGTTTCAAATAATAATATATGAGAAATAAAAGGGTGAGTTTGTGTCAAACTTGGGATATGTGAGTAGGCTCGATTCGGTTCTTATTTTCTTTGAGCTTAATACACCTTAATTGTCGGTCTACTAGTGGGTACTCATCTAGGAGAAATGGAAAACTGAAACCGTAAAAATAGTATAAGGAATGCCGTTATAAGCTAAAATATTTAGAATTTTTAATCATGTAAAAAAGGTAGAAAAAAATAGAAAAATGAGCTTGATTGAAAAGTAGACGAGCCCTATGGAATCTCCCTTGGGGATGGTGACTCTGATTGAAAATCCCTCTAGGATTAGTTGAAATTTTAAGTATCGAAGCCCATTTTGTCGCTCTTGGGGATGGTGACTCTGGTTGAGACAGCCTCTAGGTTAGATATGCAAAAAGAAATCAAATTGCTCAAATGAAAAAAAAAAGAGAAAAGAAAATTGCTTGATTTTAAATTCTTTTTATTTTGGTATAAAACGTTTAGGAAAGGGTTTAAATAATTCGTTCCTTTTGTTTCATAAGCTTGAGGTGGGATTAGGGATACTGTGGACTCTAGTGTGAGACCCTTGGTGGATTGACCGCACTTAAATTAAATTTACATGATAAGAGGTTTGGACCGAATTTTGAGTTTAAGTGGATCCAATACCTGCAATCGCGGTTAACATGAATCTTCTTCCCTCATAAAAATAATCGTAATTTTTGAAATCGAGTAATTGTTTGGTTATGATTCCGTTTATGCACAATTCTTTTTCGAGGGCGAAAAAAGAGCAAGATCACGTACTTTAATATGTCAAGATCCCGGTAAAATATTCAACCTGATTAATTATTATTAAATTGAAGGAATAGTAGTCTAAAAACCCAACCTAGGTAACTAGTTCATTATCTCTTGATTAAAATCCTAAATTCCCAAGAAGTTCATAGTTTGGTCATTCCAATTTAGTAGTTTTAGTTAAATTGATAATTTAGATTTATTAGTAAAAACCCCCCTTTAAAATATACATAGTTTGTAATTGAGTCTAAATTAGTAGTCATAGTAATTAGAGAGTCTTGTGGGTTCGATAATCCGGACTTGCTTAATGCTATTCTACAATTGATCGGTCCACTTGTCGGTTAGTAGTTTAGTATAGTTTAGGAGTCTAGAGTATAATTTGAGTCTAGAATTAAGGTAGTTTGTTTTGTTTTTAATTAACTACTTTTAGAACATCACATACCCCACCATATTAGTTTTAAAATAATATAAATTCATTACTTATCCAACATGAATCCAACCGACAAATTCATCCATGGTTTAGGAGATGGTATAGTACATGTACAATGAATAACAATAATCAACTACTTTCTTTTGATCATATAAGGCTCCGAGAGTCAACTTATTTTTTAGTTTAAATCTTATTCTAAAGGTATGCAACCTCCAAAGGTGAGAACTAGTGTTGCCACCCAAAGATAGTTATTATAACTTTTCATGTGTGGTAAACATAGAGCTACATTTCCATCACGGAGTTCAGAGAGGAAATCTTTTGTGACTGTTGTACAATTACAGCAGCAGTTGAGGGGTTTTGCTCCAACATGACTTGGTACTCGTCACCCCAATTATCCATTCCCTCCGCCATGACCTGCCAAAAGGTTGTACCAGAGCATGAGCCGTCACTTCTTGCACTTTCGTAGGCCATGTTGAATATGTTTGAAAGTAATCATCCCTTGCTTTGACAGTGTAACCTGTTGACCAAGAGGACTTGCCAAATTCCGCAATGAGTAACGGTTTTCTTAGGAGGGCTTTACAGTCCTCAATATGGGCTTTAACCCTTTTTCTATAAATTCAGCTTGAGCTTCCGGGCTTCCTCCCGAAACCCTATGTCATGTACAGGTGAAAACACGTAATATTAATTCCGTTGCACATGTGTTCAATATCCAACAAAGTGGTATCAGAGCCACTTCCGAAAGAGAAGAGAACACTATGACGACGTCAACAACCCTGCCATGTATGCATTGCTCGAGCGAGAAGAAGAAGGAAAGACGACAGTTACAGAGGAAGTGCTATTATTGCAATCTACCGGGACATCGGATTGCATTTTTCAAAGAAAAGGAAAATGATGAGGCTGCACAACTCATCCGTCTGGCGATCAACACGGGGACGCAACCACCGAAAGAATCAAGTGATGTGGAACAGAATGTTCAAAGAATGGACTACATGGTGACCGGAACTGATGGCGGTTTTTGGTCCGATATATGGTATGTCAGTAAATCTCTTAAGAAACATTATTCAGGAAATATAGATATGTTCAAAAGAATAAAGTGCATGATCGATGTCGAAACACAAACAGGCGAGAACAAATTCTATTTCATAAAGGGTATAGGAATTGTTGAATTAGTATCAGGATCCGAAAAGATGAGAATTCAAAGCGTATTCTTCACTCCTGATCTTGATAGGAACATATTAAGTCTAGATCAACTTATAACTCAAGGGTATACAGTCAAATTTACGGGAGATACATGCAAAATATTCCCTACATTCAGTACTCCCGTCATAATTAAGAAAAATGATATAACGGGATTTACTAAGGAAGATGACATCGGAAATAGAGAAAAGGAAATGGTATTAAAGTCTGATTCAGAATATGAAAATTTCAAATCGGAATACTTAAACCAATATTTCGAAAGTTTGAATGTATCTTCAAACGAGCCTGATTGGAATATTTTGATATTACAAGCAATGTCATTTAAAAAATTTCAAGAATGCAAGGTCCTTTTAGATATGTTAGAAGATGATAGTTATGTCCGCAAGTACAAGTTCCATTTAGAAAGGAAGTTTGAAGAAGTGGTTGATTGGTTTCTAAATAATAAATTGGAAATCAATACGAGGCCATTACCTGCGTTTGCTGAAAACAATAGAAAAGTATGTTTACTGGATCTTTACATGGCAGTGAAGAGGGAAGGGGTCACCGGAGAGTGACAGATAATAATATATGGGCTGTAATCTCGAAAGACATGGGTTTTGATTATAAAGAAGGAAATTTCATGAAACTTATACATGCCATGTACCTGGATGTACTGGTATATTATTATAAGTTCAAAACTATGCAAGAAAATACAACCGAGAAGGAGGTCAACGTCGACCAGGGGATTCATGTTTTTGAAAACAGACGAAGCAAAAGCTTAAACGGTGGAGAAGGGTCAAGCAGGCGACCAGGTGCACATCAAGGAGGTGTAGCCGAAGACTCAAGCAGGCGGCCAGGTGCAGATCAAGAAGGAATAGCCGAAGAACATTATGCCTTCTTTGCCGGTAATGACTGGTATGGACTGAAGAAACTGCAACGAAGGAAGAGATTCGATTTCAAAAGGGAGGAGAAGGTTGTCAATGAAGCCAATGACAGCGTGATTATGCATTCTCGAAAGAAACGTTAAGTTTATGGGGAGTGTATTGGGAATATAAACTTAATTATGTGATATATGTTATTTATGTTCGAATGTTTTTAAACTGATATATGTGACAATGTATGTATATGCTACGATATATTATGTAATCGGTAGAGTTGGTTATATGGTTGGCTTGGCACCGTTCTTTCAAACGGTTATCGTTCCCTCCAAAACCAACCGTCGCCAACCACCGGTATGTATATTATTTGCCGGCAGTTATGTCCGGTACCAAGACATTTTCACACACGAAATTGTTCTCTCCCTCTATTACTGTTTGCCATTCATTGATCGTTGCACTGATACAATGAATCCATACACTAATATTAATTCCGCTGCGCATGTGTTCAATATCCAACAAAATCCACATTGTTGACGGTGTTGTTTGAAATGAAGTCGGTCCCAACTTCATAACCTGGATTGTTTTGTTTCTTATCAGGCATGGACTCCCCATAAAATCCTTCAAGCCCAATTTCAAGAAGATGATTCTTGTCAATGGATTTGATTTCAGCTGCCATATCTACTATCCATTCCTACAGGAAGAAGATCTTGTGTTATGAGTGCACTTTGACACACGTGAGTTGAACGATTTTAAAATTAAGGTTTGTTTGCATCTATCTAATTCTATTGTCCAAGAGTTCAAGATTTCCTTGATTGATGGTGGTGTTGATGCATATATATATATGTTAGTTAACGGTAGAGAGAACCTGGAGAGTCTTTCCCGAGAGATCAGACTGGCAACGGGGTTCATTCATGAGCTCCCATGCGAAGATGGTGGGATCGTCCTTATAGGCAACACCGGTGATTGAGTTGAGTCTCGTAAGAACGCTCTGTAAGTTGATCAAATTAATACACATAAATATATAAAACTTGCAACATAGAAATTAACCAACAACAATATATATATATATATATATACGCACGCACCTTCACATGATTCTTTTAATATCCTTTAACGACAGCGTTAGAAAAAAATTAATCATCGCTGTTCAAGTACTGGCCTCCATGATCCCTTGCCCATTGAACGTATTGCTTTTTACCTCCAAAATCGTCCCAGTTATTGACTAAGCTTAGAATTAAGTAAAGGCCATGTTTTTTAGCTTCTGATATCAAAAAATCCAATCCCTGAACTGATATAAATGATCTTATATATAAGCTGGCCGCTTGTACGTTTAGTTTAAAAAAATGTCAGAAAGATTAACCTTAAACATGTCCTCATTGTAAACACCAGGAGAGGTTTGTAGGGGTTTGCTGCCACCATCACTAAAAGCCCAGGTCCTAACGATGTTCATTCCTATTTTAGAAGCTTCTTGGAAGGCATCTGAGACCTTTGTTTTCGTAGATGGATCAGAAGCCATACACATTAACCAGTAGGCGTTAAAGCCGTTAAAGTACATCGGCTTTCCATTAACCTGGAAATGATGTTTCCTTGTCTCTGCAAAGCAGCTGCCATTAACATGCCCATTGATTCCTGACATGGTTGAGGTATTCAGTAAAACTTGATCGATATATGTTAAAGAATTGATGTATACTGGATCGATGTTTATTCCGGTATTTATACTCGATCCCGAGTAGTGCCTCCTGATGGAAAAGTGGAAATGAGACCTCATCGTCTTGCTTGTGTAACTCAGGAACTCCCATGCATGGCTCCATACTTTTTGTTAGACTAACTAACAGCTTTAGCTTTAACTGATCATCACAATTCAATCCTTTGCTTGTGTGCAATTGGGTCGCCAAATCTGGTATTCATTTTCTATACATCAATATTGTAACATGAGGTGAGCTACGCATGTTGCACAAGCTCCAATATGCATGTGCATTTATTTATAAGTGTGATGTCATCTATTTT
This sequence comes from Scalesia atractyloides, assembly GCA_947069175.1. Taxonomy (NCBI): domain Eukaryota; kingdom Viridiplantae; phylum Streptophyta; class Magnoliopsida; order Asterales; family Asteraceae; genus Scalesia; species Scalesia atractyloides. Next base: position 24,332,975 of record CAMTDV010000002.1, read on the forward strand.
GTTTCATGTATCAAGGACTTAAAAGTCAAAGCATGCTGTTGGTTTTTCCGGTCTTTTCCAATTGGTGGATTACATATGTAACGGCCCGACGGTTTCACAAACGACAAAGACGACGGTTGTACAATTTATTTTATGGATGCGAATTCGGCCGTCGATACTCGCTTATATTAGAATCTTGCATTAGATACACATGTACATATAATGTAAAAGTACGATGTCATGTATAATTTACTATACTTTTACTTCTTCTGGTTTGTTTATTCAGAAATCATTAATTAGAAGGATGGAATTTGAAATTGATAGTCCTTGGTTCACTAAGTTACCTATTGAGTTCTTGAACATTATATATACATATTAAATTTGTAGGTGCTTGTTGTGGAAATAATATCTTGAACATGCTAGCTACTACAAGACACACCAATTGTATGCGAACACACACCGTACCGTGAATGAAAGTACAACGAACAGTGTTAAATCCTTAAACAAAGCTTGAACTAACCGAGTCCGACTAAACGAACCGGCACCCTAGATGTCACTCGCGGTAATACGACAATCAAACATGTCATAGTGAATCATCTCTTGGTTTTTGGCAGCCTAATACAATGTATTATTTCTATTTGAGTAAATTACGATTTTGGCTCCTTTGATTGTTTCTTTTAACTCTATCAACCCGAAAAGGAATTTATTGACGTATGAGCCTCCAACATCTTTTTTTCTAACCATTTTGACCTCATCATTAACCATATCCATTTACTTGGTTAAAAACTAGACATGTGCCTCTTACACGAGGGACATTTATGTTAATTCACCAACCCTTAAATAAAAAACCCTGCATCCATCCTATCTTCATCTTCTTCAATTTGCTCACCCACCGTATCTCCAGATCTCAAACTTAACAAACAAATAAAAAATACACACACAACCAAGAAGAAGTGAGATATAATAAAATGCCTGTTATTCAGCTCGAACCTTGAATGGGTGGTTGTTGATAAAAGTGCATAAATAATAGTATAAAATAGTGGGTGGTGGATCTTTGGAGTGCTTTCATTTGTCCAACTACTTGATCTTATGCTACTTAGTATTCTTAAAAATTTTTGTCGATGTATAGCAACCAAAGTATACTCACAACCCACCACGCGGTAAATATACCTTTATACTTGATATTAAAAAGAAAGAAAGGACAAAAAACATCCAAGTAATATTGAGTATCGGCTGTCATCAAGTTGGTAATATTCATGCATGCAATCTTTCTACGACTTCTGTTAACTAGCATTAAAGCCGTCCGTAAAACTACAATATTATAAAGACATTGAACCTCACATAAAACACACAAGGTACCTAAGTACCTAAATTGAATGATAAATGGGGAGGGCCGCTGTAGGTTACTCATTTGAATGATAAATGGGCAGGGCCATTGTAGGTTACTTACCAGCACCAAAACCCTATGCCCGATTATCGATTGTCTGTGAGTGTAATCGAAACAGTGAAATCCCAAAGTGATTACCATGGTGGAATTAGGGTTTAGGGGTGCTCAAGTAAAGAAGATGAAGATAGGACGGTTGTAAGGGCTTTTTATTTATTGGTTGGTGAATTGACATAAATTGCCACTAATGTGAGGGGCACATGACTAGTTTTAACCAAGTAAATGGATGTGGTTGGTGATAGGGCCAAAAAGGTTAGAAAAAAGATGTTGGGGGACTTAGATTTCAAAAAATTACTTTTTTGGGTTGATAGGGTTAAAAGGACACAACCATAGGGGTTAAATCGTAATTTACTCTTTCTTTTTTAGAAACAATTCTTTTAAAAGCAGAAGTCTTTTTAAAATGATGCATCCGTTTATTCTCTAACAATTTACATGATTTTAGCTTTTTCAATCTTTAAATATAAGTAAGTTTCTTTTTCTGTTTATTAATAATATAGAACTTCTAACAAAAAATATAGTTGTGACTCATTGAATTTTCCGTCGAAATTTCCATATAAATTTTTATCAAGTAGTGAAATGAATAAGTATGAAAGCATGTCTTATTTCTAATAAATAAAAAATGAAATTCCTAATACAAAAAATTTGGATACAAAATTAGTTAGTTTCAAAGTACATATAGAACGATAAATAGTAACAACAATATTGTATTTAGCATTCTAAACGTTAGTTGTACACATTATTATACAAAAACTAAATTAAATACTATTTACAATCAAGTATTAAAAATTTGTGCCGACTAAATATACTCTTTGAAACTCATATTCACTCGATTTCCATATGGTACTCATTTACAAACCTGCGGGTTTGACAAATCTTATATAAACAAACAAATTTTACTAAAAGTAGTGTTGTCAATTCTATTATGGACCTAAACAAAAGAAAACACTTGATTTATCTTAATGAGCTTCAAAACAACAACGATGTACCACCGAAGTTGCTCTCATTCGATGCCTTCTACCTTGAAAGACTAATATATATCGCCTTGAGCTCGAAGAAAAAGGAAAAATATTGGATATGAAGAAAATTACTTGGGTTGTGGTTAAACATTCTACCTGATCTTTCAAGTCCTTGTAAGCGTCTGCTTCGAACCTGTCTACTACATGGAAGCCTATGTCTTATCTATCAGGTTTATTACCAACTCCACTGCCATTAAGGTTCTTTAAATTCTCGTAACTATGGCGTTAATTTACAGTTTTTCTATACGTTATCTTTCTCCAAGGTACTTAATTTCACCACATATACCTGAATTAGGCTATAGTCAAAAGAAAACCTTTTAATTCTCTTCATTACTTGGCTTTAAATGTGCTTAATAGTCAACTTGCCTTACCACTCAACTATACCCTACTATTATCATGGAGCTTAATTACTAAGTACTAATTTGTTAGAGAACTATGTTGTCTGTACCCAACTCCTCATTTTCCAAAACTACCCTAACCATAAAAATTCTCATATTTGCGTTCTATATTAGCTTTCTTGTATACTTGCTTACCTTCACTCTTTAAGGCCACCTCTTACAACACCAACGAGCGTCGTCACCTGCTAGACCGTGGAATGCACTGTCATGTATAGACTATCCTTTCTAGTTTATTTCTTTTCTTCGTCTAACTAGTTTTATGTTTGTCGAGCGTTTATTTTTTCTCATTTTAACCATTATCCAACAATCCTTTTAAATCTTATATGAGATACTTGTTAAATATATAAACTAAACTTTATGTTTCATTATTATATTTTAGGTTTATTATTAGGTATAATAAAGGGGCGGTTATATCATATAAGACATGTATATATGTAATGATATCTGTAACATTTGTCTCCATCAAGATATTAAAAAAACTATTTCATTGTTTATCCGTTTTTAAGAACCCTTTCGCATATTCTTTTCTATATAAATATACTTAGAAACACAAAGTGTTAGGATCTAGGTTTTGATGTTGTGAAAGTTTAAGATGAAATAATGAAACATGGTAAAACAGAGATGATAAATGCAGCAGAATAACAAACTTTTGAGTCATAACAATGAAGAAATTGTTTTCATCAACATGTTTTTATAAATATGATTTACGTATGCATGAAGATATTACAAACTCCCTATTAGTCTGGTCACTCTAATTTGTTCGTACAAAAATGTTAAAGGAAAGTGATGAATAGAACAGTATAGGAACTGTTCTATTTATAGTACAAACGAAACATCTAAGTAATTTAAGCTGACGTAACCTTGATAGTGACATATGTCAGTCTAACAAACTCCTAACATCTGCAATGGCCTAAATGCTATTATATCGAAAATACAAATAAAATCCGTTGATAAACATCTGTTGAAGGAACCTCTGTTGAGCTTTAACCTCTGTTGGTCCAGCAGACTTTAGAGTAGAAGATGTTGAGTCTTTATCTTTGAGGGGAGCATATCTTCTCAGCACTGTTATTTATGATTTGAGATTGTTGACTATTTTGGCTTTCCAATCATCTGTTCTTTTGTGAGGTTCACTAGATCCAACACAAATACGTATGCAACGATGGTGATATTGGCTTGTGGTACTTCGTCAAGCTCTATAACTATTAAACGTTTCATTTTTTGTTGGTTTAAGCCTTCATCGAGATTGTAAAATACTAAAGTTACAAGCAACAATACATATTCGAAAGTACGTTCACGATGCATCTAAAAACTTCCTATCTAAAGGCATTGTTATGTTGTTGATAAACCTTGTATTTTAGTCGGAGCATGTTTGGTACACCAAAATATTCACTAGTTAGACGCATACCCCACCATATTAGTTTTAAAATAATATAAATTCATCACTTATCCAACATGAATCCAACCGACAAATTCATCCATGGTTTAGGAGATGGTATAGTACATGTACAATGATTAACAATAATCAACTACTTTCTTTTGATCATATAAGGCTCCGAGAGTCGACTTATTTTTTAGTTTAAATCTTATCAGGCATGGAGACCCCATAAAATCCTTCAAGCCCAATTTCAAGAAGATGATTCTTGTCAATGGATTTGATTTCAGCTGCCATATCTACTATCCATTCCTACAGGAAGAAGATCTTGTGTTATGAGTGCACTTTGACACACGTGAGTTGAACGATTTTAAAATTAAGGTTTGTTTGCATCTATCTAACTCTATTATCCAAGAGTTCAAGATTTCCTTGATTGATGGTGGTGTTGATGCATATATATATGTTAGTTAACGGTAGAGAGAACCTGGAGAGTCTTTCCCGAGAGATCAGACTGGCAACGGGGTTCATTCATGAGCTCCCATGCGAAGATGGTGGGATCGTCCTTATAGGCAATACCGGTGATTGAGTTGAGTCTCGTAAGAACGCTCTGTAAGTTGATCAAATTAATACACATAAATATATAAAACTTGCAACATAGAAATTAACCAACAACATATATATATATATAATACATGCACGCACCTTCACATGATTCTTGTAATATCCTTTAACGACAGCGTTAGAAAAGAATTCATCATCGCTGTTCAAGTACTGGCCTCCATGATCCCTAGCCCATTGAACGTATTGCTTTTTACCTCCAAAATCGTCCCAGTTATTGACTAAGCTTAGAATTAAGTAAAGGCCATGTTTTTTAGCTTCTGATATCACAAAATCCAATCCCTGAACTGATATAAATGATCTTATATATAAGCTGGCCGCTTGTACGTTTAGTTTAAAAAAATGTCAGAAAGATTAACCTTAAACATGTCCTCATTGTAAACACCAGGAGAGGTTTGTAGGGGTTTGCTGCCACCATCACTAAAAGCCCAGGTCCTAACGATGTTCATTCTTATTTTAGAAGCTTCTTGGAAGGCATCTGAGACCTTTGTTTTCGTAGATGGATCAGAAGCCATACACATTAACCAGTAGGCGTTAAAGCCGTTAAAGTACATCGGCTTTCCATTAACCTGGAAATGATGTTTCCTTGTCTCTGCAAAGCAGCTGCCATTAACATGCCCATTGATTCCTGACATGGTTGAGGTATTCGGTAAAACTTGATCGATATATGTTAACGAATTGATGTATACTGGATCGATGTTTATTCCGGTATTTATACTCGATCCCGAGTAGTGCCTCCTGATGGAAAAGTGGAAATGAGACCTCATCGTCTTGCTTGTGTAACTCAGGAACTCCCATGAATGGCTCCATACTTTTTGTTAGACTAACTAACAGCTTTAGCTTTAACTGATCATCACAATTCAATCCTTTGCTTGTGTGCAATTGGGTCGCCAAATCTGGTATTCATTTTCTATATATCAATATTGTAACATGAGGTGAGCTACGCATGTTGCACAAGCTCCAATTTGCATGTGCATTTATTTATAAGTGTGATGTCATGTATTTTGTTTCATGGACTTATTTGTATATATCTGTTGGCGGATGACTTAAAAGTAAAAGCATACCTTTAGTTTTGCTGACCTTTTCCAAGTGATGGTGGATTACATATGTAACGGCTCGACTTGGACTCGACGGTTTTACAAACGACAAAGATGACGGTTGTACCCTTTGAGGATTAGACAATTTTACATGAATATATACGTGTAAAAATTGAAAATTGGACGTAAAAAATTTATGTCAAATTTTACCCGAATGCAAGCGTGTAAAAGTATATGCAAGTTACGCTTTCGTTAAAATGGTAGTGCTTTATTAAAGTTGTTTTCGCTTTTGCAGTTGTTGGTGCTTTATGTTCAGAGACATGGATAACGAACAAGCGACGAAGAACGAGTTGTGTTTATTTATTTATTTGTCAAAGTAAACATGTGTTTGTGTTCATCATGCTTGTTCATAAATGTTTGGTCAAAGGGTTGTTAGGAATTTATGTTTTGTTATTTTTTTTTTTTTTGTAAATGTACCAAAAATTATGTTTTACATTATGGAAAAAAAATTACTGAGCTATGTAAATTTCAGATCTAGTTAATGCAACTTATGAATTAAACCTAGAACAACTTGTGGGTTTTTATTAGATTTTGATGGGACAATATGAAGTTCACATAGTGCCATAGAATGTAAAAATACCAAAATTGCCCTTTTATGTACTTTTAATGTTTTTTATTAAAAAAGAATGGTTCTCACATGTCATAACCCAAGTTGTTCAACTCATCTTAGTCAAGGGATGCTAATAGTTCCTTTGGTTCTTTAACTAGGTCTATTTTTTATTTTATCCAACCATATATATATATATATATATATATATAGGAGTTGGCTATAAAGTTCAAATTTCCTAAAAGTGAAAGTCATATATCATCATAATGTCAACCATAAAATACATCAAATACCCACAAGTAATATATTGTAGATCACTAAAACATCATATATCTAGGTTTTGTGTTGTGTTTTGGATGATAAGATTTGGTTATAGTATAACAAACATTATTGTGTTTTATATTGATTAGCATGTTGTATTTTATATTCATAGTTCTACAATTATGTCTTTGAACTTTTTATGGACTATTAGGGTTTGAATACGGTGTTCTAGTAATCTTCACTCTATTATTTGTGGATTTTATGTGTGTTTTATGGCTAATATTGTAGTGTTTTATGACTTTTTAAACTTTTTAGGAAATTTGGATTTTGTAGCCGAAACTCACCCTATATATATATATAGTGGAGAGTTCAAATGAGAAAAAAATACAAATTAAGAATAAAAAGAATAAAGGATACAAAGGTAATTTAAAAAATCATTTAATAACTCTATCATTGTTTTTAATATTTAGATTAATTAATGAAAGTTACCATTTTATGAGCTTATCCTATTAAATAGTTGTGCATCTTACACAATAAAAACAATCGTACATGATCCTACATATTCAATATTTTCTACACCATAAAAACAAAATTTCCTACATCATAAAAATAATGTTTTGGTGTAAGGTAGAGAATAAGGACCCCAGCAATTTTAAATAATTTTACGACTCATAATAAAATATGTGCAGGATACAAAACTTTTAAATAATTTTGTCTCCTAATAAAATTGGTGTAGGACACAACACATTAATGGTGATCAAGAAGGAAATTATGATGACATTAATTAGATTTGAGTAACTCTTATTATATTTATTAGTATTCTATATCAAATTGTCTATTATACTCTTATTAATTAAAACATTAATTAAAAGTGGACAAAAATTATATCTTGATCACAACCATTGATAAAAAAAATATAGGGTTTAGATTAATTTATTTTTCTTCTTATAAGAATATTATTCTCAAATGAACCCCTATATATATATATAAAGTGTGTTAGATATAACTTTCTATGTTTTTTTAACAAAATGATATTTTATTACTTCTAAATAGTCAAAAATATATAAAACTTTATAAACTTATTTTAAATATTTAGTATTTAATGAACTTTTTCGAATTTTTTAATAGGAAAAACAGTGTTTTCAACCGATGGTCGGTTAACAAGCCCAAAATTAACCTATGTTGGTTATATAGGTTATGGTTTTCCACCCTCCCCCTCCAACCGGTGGTTATTAACTGGACCAATTTTTTTCATAAACGATTTTGTCTAGCGTTGAATAAAACCGGATAGATTAATAAGCGGTTTCGATTACTAAATGCAACTCTATTAATGACTCTAGTCCAATCTAGTATGATTCGAGTCCTAATTATATAATATTATATTAGAGTTTCTTTCCTCATTTTACAGCCAAAGTTTTACATGTACAATTTTACCACAAACTAAACCTCCTACACTTTGTGGGTTATTCATTTACGCCCCCACCACTTTATTTAAGGGTTATTTTTTCTCTTTATTTTTTAACTAGTGGGACTTCCCGCGCTACGTCGCGGGACACGATCGATATCAATTCGGTTCATTATGGTAACAGCACTTGCTAGAGCAACTAAAAAATAAATTAAATAAGTCGGTGCTAAACGATTAAACAAACACAGGCATCAATTTTGATAATAGTGATACCAGTAATAATGTTCGGTGCTAAACGACGAAAATTCGGTCAGTATCGCCTTGTCTCATTACCGGTATGACACAGACATTCGATATAGCAACCTGTCACACCCCAACCGATGGCGGAAACATCGGAGTGAGACGAAATAGATTGCTCATTCCTCACAACACTAATAATGACAATATTTAATTAAAGCCGAATTTCATTTCAATAATGATTGTCAAGTACAACATTGAAGCAAATTACAAATAACACAATACAACAAAAATTGATACAACAAATTTAGCCTAAACGTCTACTTGTGTGTATCTAAGTCCTTGCTATTTGATTTCATAGCATCCTCTTCATCAACCTGTAACATATTTTAAAATACAATTCAATGCAAAAGCAAAGGCTAGTACACAAGTTTAAGCATAGTATACGTATACGATTAACGTTTAAACGAATCCTCATGGCAACTATGATTTTACGAGAGCATATACAAGGCATGCAATACTACTAGCCAAACCCTTAACGCAAACACGTTGTTTTAACATGGCCTCAAGTTTATGCGATGGAGGGGGATGCGTGACTTCCTATAGCGCTATACATGTTAAACGAAGGCTTAAAACAAGTTAATGACTAAAGTATCACATAAAGAATGTTCAAGATATAAGTATCACGTAAGTGTATCAAGTATTCACGTGTATAGGATTGTTTGTGCATTTCATAAAGTTTAAGTGTTGTGGTTTTGGTATAAGTAAACATGTTACACCCAAAAAGTGTTGTAAACGAAAAGTGGGTCGAGTGTACTCACGGTTTTGCGTAGTCTTCAAACTTGACGAGTTCGCGAAGTGGGTTGACGAGTGGGATGAGCGCCAATTTATCCTACAAGAGGAGAACTTAGGTTGGTAAGTATTCGAACGATAACAGAGGATTTAGGAATTAAAAGCAATAAAGTATTTTATACGAGAAAGTAATCACTTAGACTTAATACTCGTTTTTGACACTATAAGACTCATTCAGGTTGATGTGTTTTCATGGGTTAGGATACCCATTAGAATCGTAACGAGAGATTAAGTACTTAGGTGATGGAACCTAGTACCATGACGAATTATCATCAAGAGTTCGGTTAGTATTCATATACATTATATATATATATATATATATATATATATATATATATATATTATAGTATAACAATCGGTAATTCATAAACATCATGTAATTTCATAGAAGTCATGCATGGAGGTAGGAGGAGAACCTTCCTTTTAAAACCTCTCGTATAGTATACCAATGCACAAGTCGTCACAAGGACGACAAGGATGGTCATGAGTACGTTTGAACATATAAGTAAAAGACAAAAAGTAAATGAAAACATCAAGTGAGGTGGTGGATCAAAGTTTAGGATCGCCAAGGCTTCCAGGTGATCACACTCTACCAACTCAAGTCTTGTTTTGAGAACAAGCCTGGAAGGATACAACACTTGTGGGTAAAACCCTAATAAAACCAAAAGAAAGTCGTTACCCTTAGGACCTTAGACATGGTGATGTTCCAAGCTAGCCTTCCATGAAAGACTTATGGAAACATTCCAAATGTATTTCCAAGTAGTAAGAAAAATGAAAGATCAAAAGAGAGAGAGATGAGTTAGAACTCACTTTTTAGGAGCTTTGATCTTTGAGAGAAGAAGAGAGCTCTTTAGAGCTTTTAGAGAAGAGAAAAGAAGATTTAGGTGTGAGTTGAGAGTGAAGGGGAGTGAGGTATTTATAGTTGAGGTTTGGGGGTTGAGTTAGGTGAATATTAAATGCAAGGAACACAATCCAACAACACACTTTTACCCAATCCATGAGCTAGAAACAACTTTCTCCGGATTATGCTATTTTTAGTCCTTGAACTTAGTTTATCTTTCATTTCATGGTAAAACTTGATATTTTTGCATGTTTTCAAGTGTATAATGTATACGTAAGTATATATTTTAGGTATCAAATATGAGCATATGAGTATTTGCACGTATAACAAGTATCGGTTTGTATGTAAACACGTATTTAACAATTAAATGCATGTAAGGCAAGTACGTATTAGGTATGGATTTTATTACGATCAAAGTCTCGGATTATACGGTTGGGAAATGAAATACGAATGCGATACGAATACAAGTTTCCATAAATAGAAATACGATTACACTTTCTAATTAAGGAAAGTACGAAAAACGAGGCGTTACACAACCAAAAGAGAAAAGCAAAGAAAAAAAAGGTGTGATATGCCTAAAAGTATATCGACATCATGTGTTTTACATCGATCCAATAAGCCGTAGAAACGAATATCCATGGTTCAATGGTATTGATACCTCTACCGATGTTGTTTGACCGGAATCCATATTGTTGGAACAATATGAGTCCAATTCGTCACTGTAGTGATACACACTATAGTTTACAATAAAAAAAGTTACCATAGCGAATACAACTTCGTTCCCAAATCATAAAAACGAATACCTGATCCGCAACCAAAGTTGTTCAGATCGTATTGGTTTGATTCACCATGATAAAAAATTCAATTATATTTGACCCCTTGGATTTTGAAAAAAAAACTTATAATGGAAACGTAGATAAAAATAAATAAATCACAAAAGTATTTCAGAATTTATATAAAAATTACATTGTATAATTAGAACAACAAAAAGGTAAAACGTCAATTTATATAAAATTTTGATAAGGTATACGTTTATGCTTCGATTACTTATACATTACTACTCACCACTTTGTTTTGAAAAAAAAATTGTATCTAAACGTATATAAAATAAAGTACGCCACAACTACATACTTGATATTTAATATCATGATAAAAGGTATAAGAGAAAAACAAACTATAGTCAATCAAATTTTAATAATAAAAGATAATATAAAAATAAATAATATAAAATGCATAAAAATAGGAGAGACACATAGTTACTAAATAGCCAAAAGAACAAATTTAATTATTATTGTATTATAGAAATAAAATTAAAAATAAATAATATAAAATACATACAAATAGAAGAGAAACATGGTCACTAACTAACCAAAAGAATTAATTTAATAATTGTTGTATCATATGTTTAACTTGGTGTACTTTACTATACACCTCTTTAAATTTGTTAGATATATAATTTACTACCTTTACAATTTAATTAAATTACCATTCAATCAATGAAATTTAATTAAAACATTTTTAACCAATTTACGCTGCAATATTTTTCTAAAACCGAACCGTTGTTTAGCGCGGCCAGCCACAACGTACGGAGATTTTAATCCGTGTCTTTTTTTATCAACACATTTTGAGCCGGGACACCTATATTATGTTTTACGTTTTCTTTTTATTTTTATTTATCTTCTGAACCCATCACATAGTGCCTTTTTTCCCACACATTTTTATAGGGCCAATAAGAAGTTTTACATCTTTTTTTTGTTTCGTTTTCCTCAACATTGACTAACAACTTAATGTTCTTCCAAATTCCGTATAAACCGTTGCGACTACCATGTTTTATGTCAACGTATTCTTCCAAATTCCAAAACAATATGTTTTTACGTCTTCTTTTTTCGCTTTAGTTTTCATTAACATTGTTAACAACATGTTCTTCTAAATTTCCATATGAACCGGTTCGATTATCTTATTTTTAGTTCTGAAGCAGCCTTGGAGTCCCCTTTTTATCTATGTGTTTTAAACCGGGCGAAATATGATATGTTTTTACATCTTTTTTCGCTTTCGTTTTCCATAACACTAATTTTTAAATACGTAATGTTCTTTTAAATTACATATGTAAATGTTAGACTAGTTATTTTTATCTAAATCCGAACCCTCAGAGGAGTGCGAGTTGTCACCTACTTAAGTTTTGAGAGAAAAATGAGGTATGTATATAATTTACTCATTATAAGTTGAAGAGTAAATTACCAAAATCCTCCCTAAGGTTTGGGCATATTTGCATGTTTCATCCAATCCAAAACGATCTTTTTGTATCATACAACCCTTCATTTTTGTGTCTTTTTGCCATTATCGTCCAAATCACAAACGCTGTTTGTTTTTTCTGTTAAGATGAGAAGCACTTTTGTCTTTTAGCTAACATACAACACATTAAAGCTTGGTACAAGCTGTTAATGCATGCACAAAATCACCACACTACCACCCTATCACCGCCACCCCACCACCACCACCATACTAGGGGGGTTCACTTTTATCCAAAACCCAAAACACGAACTGAATTTAAAGCCACCCGAATCCGAATTAGAGAATACCTGAGAAACCTGAACATGAACAACCGAAATTTTAATTGGGTCGGCTATTGGATCACTTTTTCCCAACAAAAACTCGAACAACCCAACCTGAAAAACTCAAAACACGAAAGTCGAAAAAATGGAACATTTATTGTCTTTTGTTTTAGATGTGTTTTAGTTTAGAGCCTTTATTATTTAGAACATTAAGCTTTGGTACTTTTCAACATTAATATATCATATTGTCAAATAATGTTTGAGTTTAATTGATATTTTGTAGTAACAATATGAATTTTGATGACATTTTGTAAAAAAATTATATCTAAACCTAAAAACCGAACAACCCAAACCTGACCAATCCAAACTTTAAATGGGTCGGTTATTAGGTCACTTTTTCCCAACCTAAAAACCTAAACAACCGACTGGAAAAACATGAAACCCAAAAACACCCGATAAACACCCCTACACCACACCCATCACCAGCACCATTCAGGACCCCCATTACCACCACCACTCGAACACCACCCCATCACCACCATGATACCCTCCCCACAACCACGACATACCCCACCACCCCTCAGTCACCACCCAGCAAACACCACACCATCACCACTGATCGAAGCCCAAATCCATAACGTCGCAGCGGCCATTCTTTGACGGAAACCCTAAAGCCATTCTTGTCTTTTTCGTCTCAACCATTCTTCGCCAACGTGGTTTAGAGAGAGAGATAGGAGAGAGGTTTGAGAGTGAGAGAGGTGCAGACGTGATTTATAGAAAGAATGGAGAGGGGGGTGGGGTGGCGGTGGATAGGTTTTATATTTATTTTTTTTATTTAAATGTTAAAAGGAAAAGAAAAAAACAGAAAAATGATAAAATGACTAAATTTGCCCCTTTGTTAATTGAAAATAAACAATGTTAGCAAATTGGATGAAAATGACAAAAAAAATCCAAAATTAAAGGGCTACATGGCAAAAAAAAAAATCATTTTGGATGGAACATGCAAACATGCCCAAAGATTTTGACATTTTACTCTAAGTAGAAAATCTCTTAGGATTATGATCAACGTTAGGTCTGGTATAAAAATGTTTGTTTTTTGTTCATTTTTCCGCACTCAAGACATAAAAGGTTTGTTTGTTTGCTTTTAACTAAAACTTTCCATTTCAACCATTATACTTAATCATATGCTTTTAACCTATTTAATTTATATTCAGTTTGATTTTCTCTAATAACTTTCGTTTGTTAAATTAAAAAAAAACTAAATATGCGACGTGTTTAGTATTTTTCTCAACTAACTGAATATGGATTGTGTTTAGTATTTTTCCCAACTTTCCAATATAGCTTTTGTGGAAAACGGAGTTGTAGTTTTCTCTTGGTAGCATAGACGCCTATAACGTCACAAACCAAACCGCTTTTGACATAATAATATCGGTACCGGTATTGGTATCAATGTTTATTTTTAGAGTTTTAATCGATGTAAAACACGTGTTGATCTCACTGTGGATGTATAACGAAATTGTTTTATAGGTTATCTATTTCAGTTGCTATAACAAATGTCGTTACCCTAATAAACCAAACTGATAATAACTTAAATCTATCACAAAAACGAATTCAATACTTATAATGTTATTGTTTTTTTTTCTTTGTGTTACGTAACCGGTAACATCAGCCTCTGCAATTTTATATATATATATCAACATGAGATTTGTATACAAAACGTTCCATCATATCAATGCACCAGATGAAATCCTAGATTTTAAATTAGTAATTAAAAAAAACAAATACATATATAAAAAGCAAAAGTTGATTTAAATCCAAAAGAACATTAACAAGAAACGTAAATAAAGATTCCAAAGACACCATTGACAGCCTAGATGTGATGTACTCCTAAAGGATCCCACGTGTAAAACTAGTAGAGACAAATCAGTCTGCTTGCTAACATACGCACCCCAATCCTTTGAGCTTCTTCACTGCCATAAATGCTGCAGTAAGTAAAACTTCGCCCTCCATTATTGGTTCCTTTCATTTGTCTTACTCACGAGAAATGCAGTAACAATTAACCCTCTTGTTAGTTTCAATTTCTCTTCATTTTTCACTGCTCATTTTGCTCCAAAAAGCCCTAATTTTGTGGGTTTTTTTACAGGTGGTAGTTGTTGCTTGATTAGATGTAGCTCTGCTCTTCAAAACCTATAATTTTGCTGTGTTTGGTTTCATTGAGTTGACCCAGAATGTTTGCATTTTCAAGAAAAGGAAAGAAGCTTGGAAGGTTAGGGTTTTCTACTTCTAGTTGATTTATTGTTCATTTATTTATTTGTGTACAAGATTGTCTTTTGATTAATGTTTGTGTAATGGGTATGTGTGTATAGTGATTGTTTATGGATAGTTTGATCCTGAAAACTATAATGTTCTGAGATCATATAGCCCAAAATAGAATTAGAAATTAGCACACAAAAGGTTGATTCTTGAATCTTGATTTACAAAAGGTTAAGGGATTAATGAGATTACATGACTAGAAAGTGTTTTACTATATGATTTTGTGATGAATTTACCTATAAAAAACTGAAATTTCAACATTTGTTTTTTTTTTTTTTTGTAATTTGTGGTTATTCGGATTTGGTTTTGCTGTAGAGTAAAAGTTCAGCTTTCAGACTCTGCTCAGGGGACGCGAAGTCCTGTTCGGCATCCCAAACGCTTAACTAATTCAAATGTAAGAACTTAATCTTGCACTTTTTCTGCTAAAATTAGATGTACACATTACTGTAGGTTTCTTTTGTTTTATGTTTAATTTTGGGTGTAAACATAACAGGGTGATAATGCTACAAACGCAATCAATGATTCTGATGATATTAACCTTTGTTCATCCACTGCACCCGAGTTAGAAAATTCGACATCCGGAAATAGTGAAGGATGGAAAAAGATTTCAACTACTGGAGATAAACCTACACCTCGTTTCAATGTAACACATCCTATACTATTAGATTGCCGGTAAAGAGTCAGTCTGATAAAAGCTTTTAACATTTGTTTTTGAATAGCATGCAGCAGCTGTAATTGGAAAGAAAATGATTGTCGTTGGTGGTGAATCGGGAAACGGGCTATTAGAAGATGTGCAAGTACAAAAATTTGTCTTTTTTTTTTCTTCCTTTTGTTATTTTTGTTTGTAAATTACACGAATCATTTTTTTATAAGGTGTGTTTATTTTAGGTTCTGAATTTTGAGAACTTTTCATGGACCACAACTTCGTCAAGACTATACCTTTCACCATCAAGTCTTCAGTTAAAGATTCCGGCATGCAAGGGTCATTGTTTGGTATTATTGTTACTTTTGAATTTTGATTACTGATGAATTGAACATTCAAAACTAATCTTATTATGTATGGATTAATATCTTTTCTTCGTCTATATTAGGTGCCTTGGGGGAAAAAGGTGCTTCTAATTGGAGGGCGAACAGCCTCACCAAGTGACCGTGTATCAGGTTGTTTAATCCCAAGATCACCAATTATTTAGTTTTAAATGGTTGGAAATAGGGGTGCAAACAAGCTGAGTCGAGCTCGAGCTTGATGAACTTATGAGAGCTCGAGCTCGAGCTCAGCTCATTAATCATCTATTAATTAATATATTACATTTGTAATAATAGATTCGCTTAGGCTCGCGAGCTCGATAAGTGAAGCCTGGGCTCATTTACTAAACAAGCTTACTTTTAGGTTCGGGCTCGGCTCGTAAACAAGCTTAAATAAGCTCAGCTCGGCTCGTTTACTAGAAAACTTTAAATAAGGGGTAAATGTTATTAAATATTAATAAAAACTAATATTACACTAAGGCTCGACGAGCCTGACGAGCTTCACATGCCAGGCTCAAGCTTGGGCTTGATAAATAAACGAACATTATTTTAGGCTCAAGCTCGGCTCGGGCTCGATAAGTCTCGGATCATTTCGAGCTTTTTCTCGAGCAGCAGACTGTTCGGCTCGTTTGCACCCCTAGTTGGAAATTTGTAAATTTGTTTTTCTAAAGGTAAAAATGTCTTATAAAACTTTGTTTTGGCAGTGTGGGCATTTGATGTAGAAACAGAGTGTTGGTCACTTATGGAAGCAAAAGGAGAAATCCCGGTATTTGTTCAATCATATTCTTCGCAGGTTGTAAAACCATGGGTTGGGTAACTGGTCAAAACGGGTTAATTCAAATTACAAACTAATAAACGTGTTAGATATGATTGACAATTGATTGTGAAACTATACTTCTTTGAAACTCGGAACTTCTTTTTATATAAATTGATTTAGAATATGCATTTGATCATGTAAAAATAAGCGAAAATTCATAGCTCTTTTTTACTCTCTGTATTTTTAATATTTAAAGGTGGAGACAGATTGTTACCGACTAAAATTTTTGCCACTACAGATTGCACGCAGTGGTCACACTGCTGTTCGAGCAGGTACTTTATTAATTCTATTCGGAGGTGAAGATATTAAGAGAAGAAAATTAAATGATCTACATATGTTTGATCTTAAAACACTCACATGGCTTCCTCTTCATTGCCAGTAAGAAGCTTTTAACAGTAATTAGTTAATTTCTATTAATATATGTTCACTGCTTTTAAATCTTGATATACGGCAATCGTTTTTTATAATGTTGTTAGGGGAACTGGACCTTCTGCGAGATGTAACCACGTGGCAGCTCTTTATGACGATAAATTGCTTCTAGTATTTGGAGGAACTTCAAAGTCAAAGTCTTTGAATGATTTGTACTCCCTTGACTTTGAGACGGTCAGCATAAATATTATATTTTTCGACCAACTAACCAAGAGTTGGTTTCTGTGAATCTTAAAGATCATTTCTCGATCATAAAACTTACACATTTTTTTGTTCCAGATGATGTGGTCAAGAATTAAAATACGCGGTTTCCATCCATCGCCTCGAGCTGGTTGTTGTGGAGTATTGTGTGGGACAAAGTGGTATATCGCAGGCGGTGGCAGCAGAAAAAAACGTACGTCTCCTAAGCCAAAATTAGTAAAATGGTAGATTTGTAAGTTTTATTTCTTTTCAGAACTCTAAACTTGTAAAAACTCAACGAAAGATTCATGAGACGTCATTTTTAACAAACATGTCCCTGTTTTATTAAGCCTTTAAAGTTTGCATAGAGGATCTTTTCGTTGAGAGTTTTTATAGTTCAGGGGCTTTATCATGCAAAAATAGAGTCCAATGACTTATGTGTGTAGTCAGTGAAGTCCCTACATTTTTTTCCTCAAAATTTGCCCTTTTCTCGTCTAACACCACTTTGAGTTACAAAAAAAGACAGAAATACCCCTAACTTAACAGAGGAAAATGGATGGAGTTAACAAGCCAGATGAGAATGGCAACATTTCAAACCTTTTGGATCTAGATGCGGAAAAACAAACCTTTGGAAGAAAGGCGGAAAACTGGCCAAACCACAGGGACGAAAATGGCATTTTACTCTTAATTTTAGAACAAAACATCCATTTATAGAATCTGTAACTTCAAGATAGAAAAAATGTCATGGGTTTGTGTAATATTTTATTATTATTTATTATTATTATTATTGTTTATTATTATTATTATTATTATTATTATTATTATTATCTATAATAGGGCATGCGGAGATATTAGCTTTCGATATTTTAAAACGAGAGTGGTCTATTGTCCACACGTCATCTCAACAATCTGTCACAACCAACAAGGTAATGCTTTTTAATTCGAACTTTAAGATTTATGATTTACCTTTTGTTTGCAACTTCATTGAATGATATTTTTACAGGGCTTTAGCCTCGTGCTTCTACAAGAAAAGGAAACAGATTATTTGGTTGCATTTGGCGGTCTAAAGAAGGAACCGTCAGACCAGGTATGATGGAATCAGAGAAGGAATGGAATCGTCTATTCCATTGTAATGAAAAAAGTTGTTTGTTTTGTCAAATGAAATGGAGTGTATATTCATGATGGATTTTTTTTCATCGTATGTAGCGTATTTCACACTTTTACCATTATATGTAAGTAACCTTCTCTAGCAGGTAAAATGATGACGAGGCACAATACCACATCATCAAAGGACTTGTGCCACATAAGGTTACTTAGATACAGTGGTAAAATGTTGAAAGTTATATAGAATAAAGTGAGTTACATTTGTGTAGTTTACTGTTGTACCCAAACTTCACTTAATTTACCTTTTTATTTTCCAAAAATAATGAGAAATATACTTTTTATTACAAAGTAATTTGTCATTTTCGTCCCAGAGGTTTGGCCACTTTTGCAACTTTCATCCAAAGGTTTGATTTTCTGCATCTGGGTCCTCGTGGTTTCAAAATCTTGCCATTTCCGTCCCTGAGGTTTGGCAATTTATTGCGACTTTCGTCCCTCGAGGTTTGGCCCTCGATGACGAAAATGACATGATCTTGAAACGAGGACCCAGATGCGGAAAAACAAGCCTTTGAATGAAAGTCGCAAAAATGGTCAAACCTCAAGGACGAAAACTGACAATTTACTCTTATTACAAACTTTTTAAGGTTTCCTTGTGGTTAATAAATATTGTTTGTACATAGATAATTAAATAGTTTTTATTAAATAATGTATAATGTTGACATACAATTGATATTACACCGTTTTTTATATAGTATAAAAATTCATATAAATTTTTTTCGTGGGGTCATTGTTTCATGTCTTGATGGCCCATTTCTCAATTTTATTAATTCTCTTACAGGTTGAAGTGTCAGTGATGGAGAAGAACGAATCATCTATGAGTCGAAGAATGACATTGCCATCTGAAAAACGCGCTTCATCTATGGGACCCACAGTTGGTTCAGTTGGCAGCTTCGGGAGACAAAATATAGCATCGGTAATAGAACATCATGGTTCGGGTAGGAAATCGTTGTCCGAAACTTTGTTAGTGGATTCAAATCCCAGTAATGTTTCACTAAGGAAACTACAAGTTGACGATGATGCAGCAATGAAATCAGCAAGAAGTTTCGAAGATGAACGAAAACCTTCAGCTGAAGAAACTTCCATGGTGGAACCCGAAAACACAGAAAAAGACGAAAAAGACCGAAATGACGATAACGTCTCATTCCAAGAAACCGATGGGAAATCAGGGTTTTTTACGGGTTCTTCAAGTATATACCAGTTATATGAGATCAAAATGGCGGCTTTAATACGTAAAAACGGGATTCTTGAAGGACAATTAGCAGCTGCATTGGCGGGCCGGGAAGCTGCAGAAAAAAATCTTTCTTCGGTTATCAAAAGCCGACAAGAAGTCGAAAAACGATTAAATGACACTTTGAAAGACATGGAGTTGATGAAAGAGAAATTAGTTTTGGTAGAAATGGCACAAGAAGAAGCAAATAGTTTGTCGAATATTGTACATTCTGATCATGTGAGGCTTGAGCATGATGTTGCTTTTTTAAAGGCAGTTTTGGATGATACACAAAAGGTATGTATAATGCATAACATTTATTCCGACTCTAGTTATTAGTTATTAGAAAGTGCAATATTTTGGGACAAAAAGTGTTCCGGTTTAAACCAACTCGACCCATTTAAAAATGTATCAGATAAGTTACCTTTTTTGGCCCGTTGACCCGTTCCCTTACCAAGCCTGATCATTTTCCACATATATAACATGTGTTTCACAGGTTTATAGTGTTAATATTAAGCCCGTGCTAGTAATTAACTAATTACTAATGAGAGTTGATATTTTTTGTGTGTAGGAATTGCATTCAACCAGAGGAGTCCTCTCAGGGGAAAGAGCAAGAGCATTTCAGCTACAGGTAGGGATGAGAAATTGCGTACTGAATACTGGTATCGTACCATACCGGTACTAATTATATGGTACGGTATTCGGTTTTGAATTTAGCTCAATTTTGGCATCTGTACCATGTGGTAAGGTGCCGGTTCTGGACTTTTGATGGTACTGTACCATACTTGTACCGACCGAACATATACGATACGGTATTCAGTTTGGTTATAGATAAATTTCTGTTTCGGTGCTATGTGACGGTACAATATTGATCCCATTCCTAGCTACAGTTATACTTATCATTCTAATAAAAAATAAAAAAACGAAAACGTAGAAATAAACATTCTAAAAACCATATAGAGCAAACTACCAAAATGGTCCCTGAGTTTAGGCCATTTTATCACTTTAGGCCAAAAATGGAACTTTTTTGTATCTGGGTGCCATTATCCAATTGACAAACCGGGTTAGAATTTTCTGTTTACTTCTCCCAATTTTTGTTGTTTTCCTCATTTAATTAAAATATATTATGGCAAAAAAATGACAATTATATCCTTCATTTAAATGAGGAAAATTACAAAAAAAGTGAGAAATTAACAGAAAATTCTAATCTAATTTGCCAATCGGACGAAAATGACAACAAAAATGAAACCTCAGGGACCCAGATACAAAAATTTACTTTTTGGACTAAAGTGACAAAAGTGGCATTAACTCAGGGACCATTTTGCTATTTTTCTCAACTATATATTAAAGGCTAAATGTTATATGTAATCTATGCTTTTCCTTTCCAACAATTGAAAATGAGTTAACTGGTCATGTATGTCACATGCTACAGTTAGAGTTCATTTTAAGTATTTTGGTGTTACAAGATTTCGTTTTAAAGATGCATGAAAATGCGATATATCATTGGCTTTTGGTATGAACATATGCAGGTTGAAGTTTTCCATTTGAAGCAAAGATTGCATTCAATGGAGAATAGAACGTCAACTCCTAGAAAACCATATCACGGATGATTTAATTCTTATAACACAACTATGGTTTCGTAAGATCTTGATATCAATGATGTAAATCTCCACTTGTAATTGATCCAAACATCAAATTTGAAAGTAGTATTTATGTTATGTATTTTGTGTACGCATCTTTTGTGTTATATGAGATGATGTGATTTTTTGTAGGGTGACAAAATGTCAAAATCTAAGGATTTGCAACTTGACAGGTTCAATTACAGAGTACATAGTTGGAAATAACTAAAAACACCAAATTCTCTGACTTGTGCATTTCTCAGTTCTCGTAACTTTGTATGTTTTTTTTTTGTTTTTATTAAAGTAGATCAAATGACAAGTGAATAACAATATCAAATTATAGGGACAACAATGGGATGGTAATCGATAATCGCATTCTTATACCCGATTATAAAAGTATGCCACATAACTTATAAGGTACTCAATTACTTATTGCTCGTCATGTATCATGTATGCACGTTAATTGTTGAGATTCACAAGCATATCGTTTAGGATTAATTGTTGAGATTCACAAGCATATCCTTTAGGATTCAAACTTTTTACGAAGAATTGTAAGCGTCCAAACCTAGAACTATACAGTTTTTAAACTGAAAATTTCATAAACCAAAGCAGCGAAAACATCCAACAATCACAAACCAAACAATACATAACATAATTCGAATCCAACAGTTCAAACAATACTATATAACTAGGGATGCCAGTCCACGTAACCTCACGGCCACGCCATGGAGCTAACTATCCGACCCCCGAACTTTTCACTCAGTAGTGTTATATATGTAGTTTTCGTATAGAAATTTTTGGGTATATATGTTTCGACCTCCCGGTTCTATAGAAATTTTTGAGTATTATACGTTTTCGACTCCCAGTAAAAAACGTCTAGCTTCGCCATGATCATGTTTGCTTGCTATCGATAAGGTCTTTATCTTTATTGCGTGTAACCTTTGCATGACTTTAGACCATTCAAAGCGGTTATCGAATTACCGGGTCGGTTGACAAAACCCATTTAGAAAAAAAGGAAAAATATGCACAACCGTAGCGGCCAGCAACCTTATGTTGCAACCATTTCCACGCCACATGTTAGTTAAGGATTGGTTTTCCTTTTATTTTCTTTTTTAATTCCAAACAATAAATTTCACATTTATTTATTTTTTTCTGACAACTTATAATATTTAATTTTATAAGAAAACAAGTTTCTTTAACCATCACGGCGCGTTGCGCGCGGCACCATACATGACATGATAAATTATAGACTACAATCAACCTCACTCGTTTTCGAACTAGTTGAAACATAGAGTAACCTGATTCATATCATTGAACGAAAATGTATTATATTTGACCCGACTTGTTTCAAACATAATTTCGTGGAAACGTAGACCAACTTACAACGTACATAAAATAAACATGTGCGGTGGCGTCGTACGTGGCGTGATAAAGTATAGACTACAATCGACCCGACTTGTTTCCGAACTAAATTTACGTCGAAACGTATAGTAACTCAAATTTTATACCGTCGAATGAAAATATATTATACTTGACCCGATTTGATTTTTTAACAAAATTTACGTCAAAACGTACATAAATATAAAAAAAAATTATAATTGACCTGACTCGTTTTCAAGCAAAAAACACATTAAAGAGATGACGAACTCGAATTTATACTGACACATGTATAAAAATAAATACGTAAGAAATTAGTCTTAGAGTAAATTTGAAACTCTAGAAACTTGAGGGGATTAAAGTGACATTTACAAAGTTAAAGGGTCACTTTTGACATTATACAAAGTCTGAGGGTTACTTTAAAAACTTGGGGTAGAATGGGTCGGTGGCTTTGAGCCACCACCGTCCTTTGATATTAAGATTGTATTAAATCTAACAAGACAGACTTATTGAGTTTTTTTTACGAACATCGGGCATAAATTTTATTAAAACGTCGTGTTTAAATAGTTATATGTAATATTTTAATTTTTAGTATAAAAGTAATATTGCTTCTCGTGTATTAATAGTTTGTATCTTACGTCCCTATAATTTTACTTTCACTGTCACGATTATAACTTGGTTTTATATATTTTATTGATATGTTTGATGATATAAAATATTATTTCATTAAATTTTATATTTAAAATAATTTAGTTTCAATAAAATTATTATTATAATATGTATATAATTTATCTATAAGTAGTTATATAATGCTATAATGGTGTAAAAAATCTTATTCATTAATAAGTTGTTGGTTTTATAGGTATTGATTGCATACTGAAAATAGTTTTTATCATTAAAGTAGGTTGGTTTTCTAATATTCTTATTGTCTACTAACCATACTTTAGTCTTATCATTTATATTTCCATGTCCTTTAGATTCATTAACCATGAACCGTTCTTATAAAGTATGTGTATGTTAGATTGCTATAATGGGTGTGAAAAAATAGTTTTTATTATTAAAGGTAAGGTTGGGATGGTTTGTGAATATGGTAGTCTTATTGTCCTACATGCAACACATGCAGGACTTTATTGTCCCTACCTGCAACACTTGCAAGACTTTCACTTCTTTACCCGATTCATGTCCATTTGGATAGCTCAATCTATTCAACATCCTGCTGTTTATTCGATACCCCTGAGTCCTAGACGGGTCGTCTAGGCCTAGACGGCCCGTATAGCACTGATTTTGAGAAGTCAGCAAGTACATGGCGGCCCATAGATTTTTAGTTTTGACGGGCCGACTGACCTAGACGACCCCGTCTAGGATGTTGTGTTTTTTTGTTGAAAGAGGTGTTTTGGTGGAGATTGATTGTTGTTGGAGTTTGAAAAATATGTTTTGTGCGTAATTGGTTGTTGTTGGAGGTTGATTTTTTAGGTGTATTTTAGCTTTTTAAAAAGTTTTGTTTGTTGTTCAAAAAGTGAGTTATGTTTTCAATCGTTATATATTTAATTATTTTTACATTATATTTTTAAAAAAAATATAATACTAAAATTTAATACTGTTTTCAACATTTTAAGATGAATGCAACAAGTGTATGTTGTTTCCGTATTACATTTCAATGTCGATTTAACACAAACAATCATCAAGCAATCGAATAACTGAAAACAAAGTTAAATATAACATATATAACATAAATTTGTACAACCAAATAAATATTTATCTGTACAGCTGAAAAGTAAATACAAAATGTCTATGCATACGAGTCGGCCTCGGAGTCGGGATCGGGATCTGGCTGCTACTGCTGATGTGGTGCTCGAGGTGGTGGGAGCGGTATGGCAGGTAACCCGTCTCTCTCATGTCTATCCTGCATCTCCCGAACCACCCAGCCCATGAGATCCATAAGCCTATCGACGTCGGCTCGTAAGCGTGGGTATGCCGCAACCCCGGGGCATGACCTGGAAGGACGTGCTGCAAAAACTGAGGCGCCCCGTGAGGTGGTGGTGGCGGTGGCAGTGCCGGTCCATCAACATCAACCGGAGGGTCCTGGACTACCGCTGTCTCATCTGCCGGCGGATGGACTAGAGCGAAGTGATCGGGCAGCGGCTCCGGAATCCATGGCTCACCTTCGCGGGTTTTAAACCGCTCGCCTAGCACGCCGAACCTCTTCACCAACCTCATCCCCAGCAAGGTCAGAAAACCCATCCACGTGGACGGTATGGCCGGCTGCAAGTGCGGGTCCGACTCCGGCACAAGACCCAACGACCGGGCGATGACGGTGACGTACACCCCGCCGTACAAAAAGTCGCGCTCCTGCCGGTGGTGGGCGGAGGCGAAGTACTCGGCGAGACCGTGCGCAAGTGCGCACGGCCTCCTGTACAAAAGGAAATAGAAAAAAACAAGTCGGTGCTCGTACACCACTCACGGCTTTGTCCGCGAGCGGTAATAGACGTAGCGAGCATCCGATGTAGATACCTGCAAATTATGTTAGTGAAAAACGGAAATTAATTAATAGCAACAATAATCAAACAATTAAAATAATAAACGTACGTACCTATACAGCGGGTCGACAACGTGAGAAATCCTCCCCTTCGCCCTGATATGCTCCCAAGTGTCAGGGCCTGCGACCACCTCCCAAAAGCCCAAAAGAAAGGGCACTATCCACCACCACAAGCCCCTCCGTATATACATCGGTGGCAATCTCCTCTTGTAGGTATATGCCGCTATGAACGACAAACTCTGCAAGCGTCATCGAACGCCACACATCGGCCAGCCTAAATGAAACCTCCGGCAGAGGGGGAGGACCCTATGGCTGGGGAGGCGGCTGGTTGACCCGTGGAGGGTGGAACATAAAGGTGGACAGAAACTCGACGTGGGGTGCCGACAAGGTCAAAAAGTCGGTGCCAAGGGGAATCAACAAGAATGAAGAATCGAAGTCTGGGCCTCCCCGATCGCCTCGATCGCGTCCCAGTCGACCGCCGAGTGCGATCCGACCTGCATCCGGTGTAACTTGCCACAAAATCGGGCGGCCTCGGTGTCAGGTGGGAACTCAAGATATGGGTGGCCGTGGAGCGGATCCATCGGCGCTGCCGGGGCCCGTCGCGGACCATACGGATGTGGGTCCCGTGTATCGGATCTCCAATCTCGTCCATAACTAATCTGCGATTGTATAATACAATTTAACACGAATAAAACAATAAATTATAAAAGGAAAAAAAATAATTTTCAAGGTCGTCTACCGGGGTCTTCTAGGTCAAGATACGTATGTGTGGGGTTGAGTGTGTTTGTGTTTGTGTCATCTGTCTCTGATCGTCTAGGCATTTAGACATATACGAGGCCTAGACGGATCGTCTAGGCCTAGACGACCCGTATGGAATAAATGGTAAATTACCATTTTACCCTGAACTGCGCTCGTCTAGGCCTAATTCAGGGGCAAATGGTAACTAACCAGCCGAGTGTTTTACAGCTCAGCATGGTTAATTACCATTTTGCCCCTGAATTAGGCCTAGACAAGCGACCGTTCAGGGGTAAAATGGTAATTTACATTTTCAATTTAAAATTAAAAGATTTTCAGGGATAAAGATCCCACTTGCACTCTACGTGGCGTCTAGGTCTAGACGACCCGTCTAGACCCTGACATTATGACCGTTTTGCCCCTTGTTTTGGTCTAGACGGCCAAGAAACCGGGGGTAGAATGGTAATTTATAATTTATACTTTAAATTCAGACTTTACCAAATTTAAATGTATATATACGGGTCGTCTAGGTCTAGACGACCCATCTAGGCCTTGGTAATATGACCATTATGCCCCTGAGCTTATCCTAGACGGCCAACAAACCGGGGTAGAATGGTCTTCTTGCTAGGTCTAGACGGGACGTCTAGGTCTAGACGACCCACATATATACATTTAATTTCTTTTGGTATAACTAATAGTATTTTATTTACGTAATTTGAGCTTTGATATAAGCCGATATTCTACAAGTACACTAAAGGCACAACAAATAAACCATACAAAGCCTATCTAAAAACCAACAAACTCCGGGCATTGACAAACAGACGGCAATTATACTCTCCGGGCTCGTACGTCCCACCGTCGCCACCGGCAGTACCGACAGTTCGTCGTCTGCCGGTGCTGACAGTGGGACGTGAGAGCTCGGAGAGTATAATTGCTGATGTTTGTCAATACACGGAGTTTGTTGGTTTTTAGATAGGCTTTGTATGACAATACCTAGAGTTTGTTAGTTTTTAGATGGGCTTTGTATGGTTTTTTTAAACCATACAAAGCCTATCTAAAAACCAACAAACTCCGTGTATTGACCAACAATTATACTCTCCGAGCTCTCACGTCCCACCGTCGCCACCGGCAGTATCGACATTCCGTCGTCTGCCGGTGCCGATGGTTGGACATGAGAGCTCGGAGAGTATAATTGTTGTTGTTTGTCAATACACGTAGTTTGTTGGTTTTTAGATGGGCTTTGTATCTAAAAACCAACAAACTCGGGTGTTGACAAACAGACAGTAACCATAGTATCTGAGCTCTCACGTCCAACCGTCGCCACGGGCAGTATTGACATTTCATCATCTGCCGGTGCCGACGGTTGGACGTGAGAGCTCGGAGAGTATAATTACCGTCTGTTTGTCAATACCCGGAGTTTGTTGTTTTTAGATACAAAGCTTTGTATGGTTTAATTGTTGTGCCTTGGGTGTACTGAAGGAATATCGGCTTATATCAAAGTTCAAATTAAGTAAATAAAATCCTATTAGTTATACCAAAAGTTTTTTTATTGTATTAAAAAATCTTTTTATTATTTATACAAATAAATCGTATTAAACATAAAAAAATCAAGCCATTGTTCTTGCTTTGTTGACCGTGGTTGACCAAGACTGATCATCAGACGATGACTGAGACTCGTTAGGTGCTGTAGAAACACCTGAAATAAGTTCAAAAACATATCACTATGTTAAACCACAACACACTCTATTACGCAAACAAAAACCATATATATTTAAAAAATGACAGTATTTC
The DNA here is from genome assembly GCA_947069175.1 of Scalesia atractyloides. NCBI lineage: Eukaryota > Viridiplantae > Streptophyta > Magnoliopsida > Asterales > Asteraceae > Scalesia > Scalesia atractyloides. The sequence continues at coordinate 24,360,782 of CAMTDV010000002.1, forward strand.
TCATTTACCTGCATTTACTCCTCGAGTGTCCCTTCGGTTACGGTCTTCGATTCAGCACAAGACACTCTTTGATGTGTAGTCGATTGAGATACAAATTTGCACGCTGGAAACCGTCCCTCCAATACTTTTTTCCAAAATATATAAGGCTGATTTCCATCGGGTAAATATGTTTTTAACTCACTACGAAACCTCAGGCGCTTTTCAAACCATCGCCGCGAGATATGGATTGCCTGCGTATGGGGGTGCCTCACCACCATATCCTCCACCATCACGAATAATGTCTTGTACACTAGACACAACCTCCTCTTGCTCGTTAGAATTGGGAACACCGCTCTCCCCCTAAAAACGATATCACAATTAGTAAATAATTAAAACAACAACTAGTTTAACCTAATAACTGTTACTGTATTGACTTCAAGCACCCATGACCCATCCCAGTTTAATGACATTTCACCACCTTTGGATGATATCAGATGAAGTAATACAAGCCAAAGTTCACGACAAACAGAATTACGACGACAAATTGAAAGTTTTATGCGACATCAAATGTTCTGCATGGGTCTATTTAACAAAGAAATAGACGCTCCGTCTAACGCCTACGCGGGGCGTATCACTTTACTACTTTACCGACATGCATTGAATGATATCGATGAAGTAATATAAGCCAAAGAAGAAGTCGGAGAGAATTCCGACGACGAATTGAAAAATTTCTGCGACACAAATGCTCTGCATGGTTCTATTAAGAACAATATATACGCCCCGTCTAGGCCTAGACGGGGCGTATCACTTTGCAACTTGACTGACATGCATGCAGAGCACAACCTTCAAGACGGGTCGTCTAGCTCTAGACACCCCGTCTTGGCCTGGTCGTCTTCTACTCCATCTATTGCTAGACGCCCCGTCTGATATGACTGATTTGACGTTGTACGGTGCAGGAATGTGGTCGGAGAAAAAAAAACCCTAGATCGCTCCATGTAGATCTAGACGACCCGTCTAAAGGGTGTCTAAATAGGCAAGTGAGTGTGTGAATATGTAGACACTTTGGATATCATTAACCATATAACCGTTCTTTACATGTTTCTTTCAAAAACATTACCGTACACATTTTGAGAGAGATCATTCCTTGTCTAATCATTCTTCCATATTAAATATATCATTACATTACCATCTCATGGCATTAACAATTTTATAGACATAAACATTTCCAAACGCTTCACCAATCATTTCATTTTATGACTTATCTTTAATTCATGGTTAGTTCAATAAAACATTCCCCAAGCATGCATATCAATTTAGAGCATCTTAAAGGGGCTTCTGGAACTCACTTGTTAATCACTATCATTCTAATAATCCCGACCCTCATACGGTGGCGAAGCTTGAGATTGCTGATCAGGGGGAGGAAAGTCACCGTACCTAAAAATTTCTATAAAACGGGGGTCGAAAACGTATATACCAAAAATTATCTATATGAAAACTACATACTCTCCATTACCGAGTGAAAAGTTTGAGGGGTCGAACGCCCCCTCCCGCCCTTAAAAGCTTCGCCCATGCCCTCATAGAACACTCGAACAATATTTATCAAACTATACAAGGTTAACATGTAAACTAGGTCAACTTTTCACATAACATACATAGTCAATAGGTCAACTTTTCACACCAGTTCCCCATGTGGATTCTTTTTTGCATATGTAGGTTTTCGTGTCACAACATTTCACAAGGCGTAAACATTTCGCATGGTGTCCCGTGCGAGAAATGGGGTTTTTGGTACCAAGTCTACTACGCGAATACAAGTGAAAACTACTTGCAAAACACATATCGCGCGAAAACTACTTATCGTGCAGAAATTATATGCGAAATGTACTTGATGGTGTTTGTATACTTTTGATCATTTTAGTAAGTAGTAATAAAAACAAAAGTAGAAATAAACATTTAGAAAACTAGATATTAAATGCAACATGTTACATGTTTTTAAGCTCTTTCTTTCTGTCAAGTGAAAATGACTTAATTCGTCATGTATATTCGTGATTGTGATTGCCAATGTCACATCTTAAAGCACAGCTGAAGGGCATTGTAGGTATTTTGCTTTTACGGCATTTCGTGTTACATGAACACGCAATAAGTCATTTATGGATAAGTCATTTCGTGTTAATGTATTATTTAAGACAATGTTTGTTTAACTGGATCATAACGGAAATAACTAAAATACAAATTCGAAATAACCAAACTTGTTTCACGCTCTTTTTGTTACACCTATTGGGGTTACAATCATTTCCCCCTATTTACTTAATTTGCAAGATCTGGATAATTGCAATTCTTTGGAACTCTTATGGTCATACTCTTGTGGGTTCATTCAAATCACACATACACCCAGGTAATCGACTTAACTCTCCATCTATAACTATCGGTGACCCATGCATACGCATACTATATAAAAATCCAAATTATGGTACGAATTACTAGCAACAAAAAAGCCATACATGTTTATGTGCGTAAAAGGACTAGACTAACACATTGATTAATAGTTATTACATTTGCATGAAACCATGTGTAGTTTTTAAGAAAAAAAAAAAACAAATGGTATCATACTTTTTAAGGTAACCACATCGAGCTCGTGATCTGGCTTGTTATAGAAAACCTAGAGTCAGTAGTTTATACACAGATTATTATCACTTCCGTAACGTATGATGTTTACATGATAACTAGACGATTACAATCACTTATTTTAATCTTACAAGCTTAGTAGTTAAAATATAATCATTTCTAAGCCGTCACCGTCAAGTTATATTTTACGCCCTGTAATAGTGTGCACATATAATGTATATATGTGTGGATCCTCGGGGGACAAAAGTGAAATTGCACTAAATTTAACGTCATTTTACAAACTTTGTTAGTGTGCAAATTATCCCTAGGCACATAATTCACACACTAATAAGAAGTAAAAATAGAGATTAGTTATAAAAAAATTACACACTAATAAGAAGTAACAATAGAGATTAGGTAAATAAACAAGAGAGCGGTGAAGTACCGAATTCGGTACAACATTTGATACCCACTTCTCTTCAATTTTGGTACTAGTAAGGGAGGGTACCGATACAACACAGGTAGGTACACACGCCAAACAGCGCAGACCGAATTAGCCAGAGTTCTTGGCCCATTTTGTATTCTTTCTAAACGCTATTTATTTGTAACCCCCTCTATTTAGGTTCCTGGAATAGGGTTCTACAGTAATAGATGTGGGCATCAATTATCCGTTTGATCGCTCAGTTGATCGGTCGAACAACCATTGGCTAATGTAAGTAATTAATAGATCTTGATTTAAATCTGGTAAACCAATCAGTCTCTAAATCGAAAGTTTGTTCTTTTGTGGTTAGGGTTATGGCCCGAAGTTATGTTTGTGGTTGGGGTTATGGACCGAAGTTTTTTTTTGTTCTTGATTCGAATAAACCAACCACTGAAACGAAAGTTTAATTGGTTGGGGTTTTGGCCGTAAGTGATTAATAGTTGTGGTTGGGTTTTTGGCCTCTATTGTTTTCATCTAGTTATTTATCGCTACTACTTAATAAATGATTATTGTATACTCGGTGTTCCGAGTTTACTAATTCGGAAAACGAAATGAAAATAATATTTGTGTTCTCGAGTTTTTCAACGAAAGGAAATGGAAGGAGCTTTCCTTGAAGTGCAAGGATTACAAATATAACATTTTGTCATTCACCATTATACCTACCCACTTCACTTATTATAAAACCTAACGAGGGTATAATTCATAAATTATTTCTGAGGGGGTATGGTCCTTAATCCCGTGCTGACTACACGAAGAAAGCTCAAGTCACGCGCGAGGCCCATATCCAAAACCGTCAAAATCCAACTTAGTCCATATTACAAACGAAATGGTGCAAGCCTATAGAAGGGCAACAGTTTTATTGCGGAAAGTACAACTAGTACGAATGTCAGAGCAGATAGCCAATGGGCGCACGACAGGCTGTGTCCAACAATGCTTCACGATGAGCGATCGTGCAAGGGACAAGAAGAACGCAAGGATGCCTATGTGGCACCAATCACTGTGCGCCGACCACTGCTTCATGATCTCCATTAAACTGCTGATGACAGACCCGACAACAAGGACAACTATCAGGTCATGTGGATCCATTCAACGTGTGCCAAATCCCCTTTCGCCTGTAAACACTAACGGTCGTGCTCAAGGAGGCAAAAGAGGATATTCCTTGTGTTGACGTCGGGCCCAAGGCCCATTAGCCCATCCCCTTCACAACTCTTTTTCGCTATAAATAAAAAACTTTATCTCCAGGTTTAAGCATCACTCTCTTGCTCTTTCACTTAATACACACACTTTTATCTTCAAAATAAGTTCTTATTCTCACGCCATAGGTGGTTACAAGGAGAACCCCTCATTCTCCTCCTTCTAACGAGCTTCACGGTGTTGTGGTTGTTCTGCAGGATCATCGTAGTAAGCAAACGAGAAAGAAAGAAGATTAATCTTATTTGGACCGAGACACAAACCTCAAGTTAACCCTCAGATTAACTTAGTGTTTCATCATTGGTGCCCACCGTGGAGCACAAACCCACGACCACAAGGTTAAGATCTTAAGTCGGATTAACTTGGTGTTTCTTCAATTTCTTTCTTTTCTATTTCTTTCAACTCAGAGAACACATTGAATCCTTATATTATTTTCCTTTCGTTAGAACTCGGAAGCACAATAGATTTTTAATCCCTTTTATACTGTCATTTCAGATGTTTCACCGGCAGTTGAGGAGCTTGACAAAAAGTTTCGTAGGGACGGAAAGTCATTACTTAGGATATTATCACTGCCAAAGTAGTAATGGGGTTGTTAATTTGTGTTTTTTTTAATTTCACACATTATATATATATATATATATATATATATATATATATGTGTGTGTGTGTGTGTGTGTGTGTGTGTTTAGGATCCTGTAAAAAAGACTAAAAGTGTGAGAAGGATAAGAAAGATTATGGTGATGACATATGTCCCTATCTATTTATTAGTTCAAGGGTATCATTGTAATTTTACTAATAATCCTAATTAAAGACTAAATATTTGTAACCGTTTTTAGTCAGTTATTTTAGGAATTCGAATTTTTTTTTGAATTTACGGATGAGAGTTGCCACCCACATATCCCTATGAACAATTATTTATAACATCTTCATCGTATTCCAGTCGTGGTTCTGAGATTTAGTTTATTGTATTTGGGTATTGGGTATTCATTAACATCTTGATCGATGGATAACGACGATCCAGGTAAGCATATTATGGTGTCCTTTTTGTTTATACAGTGGATGTTTACAGGTTTTTGTTGTTCGATAATGAAAACTTTTTTTTAATTATATGTTGTGTTCATATTATTGTTTCATACAACCATGTGGGGTTCTGATCAATTTATGGTTGTGGTTTTTGATGTTTAAAAGAGTATGATGTTTTTCTTTCATGGTTGATTTTTTATCTTATATGAGTTTTAATAATGCTAGTATCATACTTCTATGGTGTTTTATTTGTACATTGGTAGTTGAGTGGGGTTTGGTTGCACAAGGTGTTTATTTCCACATGGTGTTTTTATTGTACATACCATTTTGTAGTGTCTTATTGCCTTTTTGTTGTACTCAATATATACTTTGGTAGTTGAATGGTGTTTTTTTCCATATGTTTCTATGCATATGGTGTTTTTTATTGTATATGATATTGTTACAATGAGAGCCGCCACCCACGTATCCATATGAACTATTATTTATAACATCTTCATCATCTTCTAGTCGTGGTGCTGAGGTTTAGTTTATTGTATTGGGTATTGGGTATTCATTAACATCTTGATCGATGGATAACGACGATCCAGGTAAGCACATGTTTATTTGCATATGGTGTTTTTTATTGTATATGATATTTTTAGTGTTTTTATTTTGTTTTATGGTGTCTTTAATGTATACTCTGGTAGTTGAATGGTGTTTTTCGTATATTTGTATTGTCTTAATTTTCCAATATCTGTTAACTAAATTTAATCAAGTTATTATTTAATCTAGTTTTTGCAGGTTTTCAAACTTACCAGCCGGTTGGGCAACTACGTCTGTCTCCAAACTCCGGTAAGAGGACTTTAATACCTGATGTGGATGAGTCGCTTAGGCCGAAGGATAAGATGATGTTTAATACAATGAATAATGCATCCTTTTTTTTTAATCAAAAGTATACAATGGCTGCAGGCTTTACTGCCAGGAACTCTTCTCAATACAAGCCTCATAATGTCATTAAATCCAAATATTTTCGTTTGCTCAAAGGAGGGAACTAAACCTTTTAAGGTGATCGATTCATCTAAAGAAATTGACACCTCAAATAATGGGTAAAAAGGAAAACTATTCGATGGGTTCTTTCTATAAGGACAGGTTGTGAAGCACGTCTGTGTGTAAAGTTAAATGCTTCGAAACTATACGAGGTATATTATTTCAAGGAGGATCATTATCACTCTTTTGTTGCTGAGGACGATAGGCATTTACTTCCCGCTAATTGAGGTATGAACTATATGGAAGAGCAAACGGTTAACGCTTTGAGTGCATTGAATATTAGACCTATCAAAGCATTTAATATCATGAGGACACTTTATGGTGGGTTTGACAAGGTTGGGGCAACCAAAACCGATTTTAAAAATTTTAAACGAATCTAAACAAGTACATATTGGAGTTGATGCTGATATGATGATTAAACGGAAAGAAAGAGTACATGCCAAATTTTTCAATGGAGTATATAACCACTGAAGATGGTATTTTAAGGGGTTGTTTTGGCAGACGAGGATGCCAAGAGGAATTTTTCAGTGTTTGGTGACGTTGTTTCATTTGATGCGACATATCGGCGTAACAAATTTGTTTATGTAGGTCCCAAAAACCGGATCTAATCGATATCACACTAACAAGCTTTGAGAAATAAGATGAAGATGGAAAGATTCAACTTGCATACAAATTGGAATTTGTCTTATACAAGTGAAGAATAATCAAAGAGCTACCAAACCCTAATGCATCATTAACACATATACTAGAGGGTTGGTGCTCCAACCCTAAACTCTTAGGCCCAAGGCCTTTCCCCAAGCCCATTACAATAAATAACCCAATCCCTATTAATACTAGTGCATAAACTTTCGACTGTCAGTTAAATCATGGACTGAATCAAAAACCATTTGAAGTTTCAATTTCAACAACAAAGGAAAAACCCTGAGTCTCAAAAACCAAAGACTGAACAAAATTCCAAACATAGTCCTCATGTTTATCACATAAAGAAATATCTGTGTTATCAGCAGCAACTGATGAGATTCATTATCCACTTCTGACTGCTCCTCTTCTATCACTGACTCTGCACATTCACTAAAGCAGTTAACTCCCTTTTCAGAATCAGAAGTAAAAATTGTTTTCACAAGTTCTTCTGATGGAGTTGTTGACTCCTTTTCGCCTTTCAAATTTTCAACTGACTTATTTGAGCACTCTTTATTATTAATTTTACAAAACTTATAGGCTTTTGAAAATCAGTTGATTGGGCATTCTTATGCTTGAAGGGTTCCCAAGGAACGTAGTCACTTGGTTTGCCATACGCCATTTTATCATAATTTTCCAATTCTTGCTCGAGTATGGCGGAGGGACTTGTGAATAACCCAACCCTTTTCCCTTGTTCTCTTTGTATAACATTTGTATATTGCACAAAGTACAAACAGTGTCACTGGAAGTATCATATTTCTTAATATTCAATTCACTTTGTTGAAACTTTCCAGTGAGAAGTCCCAACTCAACTCTTACCAAGTCGCATTCCAAATTTTTGAATCTAGTTTGGTTTTATAATCATGAACCCAGTATTTCTGTTGGTTACATCTCGGTGGAGTTGAGCTTTGTCCTTCTTTAGAGCATCAATCGTTTCGTAGAGAATTCTATTGTTCTCACGAAGACCAATGTACTTTGACATGACACTGTTGTAATCATTAATAAGACTGAGATTATAAGCTCCCATTTGTGCCATTTTCTGTTTACAATCTTCTGAGCATAGTAGAGAATTTACCGTTTCGGAGAGAGATTTGGGCTCCTCGGTTTGTGCCATCAAGCATTTGAGATGATCTTCAGCAACTTCGGCAATCTTCAAAGATTCCCATTGAGCTGCAACATCAATCCAGCTGAAACCATGCTGCTCTTGTACCATTAGGGCCTTTCCTGCTTCTGATCCTCTTTGGCTTGATGAGGTTGATGATGATGTCTGAGCTGAAGAAACTAGAACCATGGACCTTTCTGAATTCCTAGCAGCAGCAGCAGTTGCTTCATATCCCACGGGTGTCTTCCTGCAGTCTCTGGCGAAGTGTCCGGGTTCATGACATCTGTAGGATCTCAGCTTATCCTTGACTTACCCAGTGCGAATGTATGACATTGGACGGTGCCCATATCTTTTTTGAAACTTTTCTGCTTGAAAAGCAACCATCGCTAGATTCCACGAAGCATCCAATTCTTCAATGTCTTCTTCAACCACTTGATTCAGCTCGGTAGCAAACACTGAAGGAAGCAAGAGATCTCCTGCTAAGAAAGCATTCAAACTGTTGAGCATTGAAGCTGCCAAAGCTAACTTCTCTTCGTTTTGTTTGGTCAGAAATGCGACATTTCCAGTGGAGGGTGTAGATTGAACATTTTGAGGAGCTGAGAGATTAATGGGACTGTAGACAACGTTTGCATGCTGAGGTAACTGCTGAGCAGTAACAGTAGTCAGAACAACAGAGTTGGTTGGGAGAGACAAGCCATAAACATAGTTAGTCTTCTGAGCTTGAAGCTGTGCTTGAGTCAAAGGACTGAAAACAACATTTGGATTGCTGTTTGTCACGGGGCTAAAGATAAGATTAGGATGACTTTGAGATATCACGGCAGTGTTAGAGTTAGTCACCCCTGCAGCCATCATAGAGTTCTTGTGGTTCAGTTCTCTTTGCTGATTGTCTATTTCACATGATTTGATGGTAGCGATTAGTTCAGTAAGAGCAACTTCATTCAAATTCTTGGTACGTTTGATCATTGAAACATCAGCATCCCATGACTTTGGCAGAGAATTCAACAGTTGACGATTCATCCCACTATTAGTGATCGAAATTCCAGCACAAACCATCTGTGAAATAAGTTTGACGAATCTACTGATTTGATTTTCCATAGTCTCTCCGTAAATGTGATTAAAAGAACTGAACTGTTGGTTTAGCATAATCACCCTACTAGCTTTCATGTCAGTGTTTCCTTCTTACAGATTTTTTTAGCACATCCCAGATTTCTTTTGCACTTGTGCAGTTTCTGACAACAATTGAGATGTCAGGACCAAGTGCCATGGTAAGATTTGCCATGGCCTTATCATTTTCATCCTTGATTTTTCGATCTTCATCAGACCACAAACTTTCTAGTTTCGGAATTCGAGTATCTGGATCATCTGTGGTTGTGTACATGATTGTGCGGCGACCATCACGAATGCACCTCCACATTCCGGGTTCCTTTGTTTTGCAATACTGCTTAAAGCGCTAAGTCCATTCAAAGTAATCATCTCTATACAGCAATCTTGGGATTTTGGTAGACGTTCAATACTCTGGTCCAGTTCCTGATGCAATGCAGTGTCTGAGACTGAATGGCCGTTAAGGTAGCGTTGGTAAGATCTGCAGCTGTCTGAATGCTGTATGGATTCATTGGCAACGATGGTGTAAAGATATCAAACAGAGAAATGAACAATAACTAGAAACAGTGACCCTGAACAGTGACTCTGAACATTAACTCGAAACAGCGGATCCGAGATGGTAACAGCTGATCCAAGATACTACAGTGACTCGGAACAGTAACCTTTTAAGAGAGATGATACGAGATGATTCTGAGTTTGGTAGATGAAAACAACTAATGATCCGATATGGAATCGAGATGCATATTCATCAATCCGAGATGCAGGTTGAGATGATTCGAGATGCAAGCCGTTGATTCGAGATAACCCGAGATATGATTCTTGGAACCAAGATGTTCAAGAAGAAAATCCGAGATAGTCCAAGTTGGTCCGAGATATTCAAGCAGATTGTCCGAGATGGTCCGAGAATGATTTGAGATCTTCAAGCAGACTATCCGAGATGATCCGAGATATTTAAGCAGACTATCCGAGATGATCCGAGATCTTTATCAAAAACCGAAACAGAAGCAGATGCAATCAGAAATGTGTGTGATATCAGATCTGAGCCTGGAAACAGGTTCAAAGGCTCTGATACCAATTGTGGGTCCTGAAAACCGGATCTAATCGATATCACACTAACAAGGTGTCACACCCCAACCCGCAGCGGAAAATAAGAATCGGGGCATAATTGGGTTATCACCAAAGCACATGACATTTACTATTATGTTTCATAATTAATAAAGTCAAAGTTACATTTTCAAACATCCAAACATGTTCATTCAATACAAAGGAAATAGCCAAACATAAATAATCCCAATACTAAATCGTTTTATTCTTCTAATCCAGGTCCTATGTGTTCCTAGCTGCTGCTGGTTCACCTGTATCATGTGTAAAATGGGAGTTTTTGGGTCAACATAAGTTGGCGAGTGAACCTTATTAGATAAACATTTGATAATGATTTTATGGTTAGTTTATCAATGAAATATTGTGCATAATCATAAAAGAGCAAATGTAAGTAATCAAGCATTGGCAAATAGCAGTTACAATTATAACATACAATAACACTTGATAGCATACATGAACATACCAATATCATATGATAACTAACATAAATGAACTGTGCGATCAAAGCTCAATCCAACGGAGCTGATCGTATTGCATGTACTGAAATGTAAAATGAACTGTGCGATCAAGGCTCAATCAAACGGAGCCGATCGTATTGCATGTACTAAAATGTAAAATGAACTGTGCGATCAAGGCTCAATCAAACGGAGCCGATCGTATTGCATGTACTGAAATGTAAAATGAACTGTGCGATCAAGGCTCAATCAAACGGAGCCGATCGTTGCGGGCACGCCAGGTTCAACCGCATAATAAAATGGGGAACAGGCTCAAACCTCACGAATGGGGAGCGGCGGCCTCGGCAATGCATGTATTGAAATAATAATTTGCATCCAATAATAACTACTTAACAGCATCAAACTAAATACACATGTCATGATATGATGTATGCACAATAGTTTAGTTATAATATGTATATAAATAAAGACACATGATACACCCCAAAAACGTGATTAAAATGGGGAATTTGAAAGATTCACTCACATTGGGTGCGTTGAATTGGAGATGGTGAGATGCGCACGATTTAGATGAGCGAGTCGACGAGGAATACTAACCTAAATAATAATGGAAAAATATAATAAATGGATGGATGTTATTAAGGATTTTAATGAAATATTTAGATATATTTTTGTGAGTTTATGGCTATTTTCTATCTTTAAAATGTTATTTTTAAGTATTTTTAATTGATTTTTAAATTAAATTAAATAAATAAAAATATATAAAAAAATATTATTTTTTTTAGTGTTGACCGTTGACCGTTGACCGGTTCGGTCAGCGGATAATTCTGCGCCAGGTGGGATTCGAACCGGCGACCTTCCGTTCGCGTGCACGTAGCTCTACCAACTGAGCTACGTGTCTAACCCGTTATAAACTCGTTTTTAATTACATTTATACACTTATTTGAATTAACCGAAAATTCCTTTATTTGCAAAAACGTTTTATTTCAATTGGACCGGTGCTCATGACAAGATTCGAACGCGTGACGTGAAGTTCATTTTGCACACAGTCCACCGCTGGACTGTGTGTCTAACCCGGTTATATTCTTGGTTTTTATTATACTTAACAACTATCTGTTTTAACCCGGTTTAGTTCTTGATCAAAAATGCATGTTATTACACAAGGCGTGCGTGTAGCAAGGATCGAACTCGGGACGTGTATAGTTGTTGTTTGCACACAGTCCACCGCTGGACTGTGTGTCTAACCTGTTTAAACTTCCGATTTTAATTAATCTTAACTCGTTACTGAACTCGTCTTCTTCATTACGAAACGCAGATATCAATCAACAATCCGATTCGTGATTAATTTAGTTAGTAAACATGATGCGTAGTTTGAATGCATTAAACCGAACAGTTTGGGGAATGAAGATACCGAACAGGTTGTCTTCTTCAGAGAGTCCGGCGAAACTTGTTTGCTCTGTTTTTGAACCTTCGGCTGAGAGGATCTTTCAACAGATTTAAGGGATTAGATATGAAATTGAACTAGTGAGTATTGATTATCAGTACGTTGGAATGTGCATACCGATAACTAACGAGTTTCCGGCAATTCCAGAAATTTTCTGCGAACCCAGAAAGTCCAGCAATGTCGTCTGTGGTTGATTTTGAGTGATGGGTTAATGTTAGTAAAGTTCTAACAATAGATTGAAATCGTAAAGGAGAAGTATTTTACCGGTTTGTGTTGAATACGGTTTTCCGGCGACTTTTGCAGACTATTCCGGCGAACTGTTTTAGGCGCTCAAATGGTCTAAAAATGCGACGAAAAGGAATTGAAGTGTTGGTATGATATCTCTGAATCGCGAGAGTGTCTGGTGTTTGAGTTAATCAAAACTTGAAGTTCTTTTTCGGTTTTAAAAATAAAAAATGATGAGTCTTTAATTTCAATCAATTTCCGATTGATTAGAAACCATCGAGCATCGGTTATAACCGATTGTGTGAGGTAAACAATCGATTTGACGATTGGTTTGCCAATTACCGTTTTTCAGGTGACACCATCGGTTAATCTGAGTTTGTGTATAAGTTCCATTTGTTTTCCTAGAGTTAACAGAAAACACATTGTGGCGGAGTGGTTTAGGGAATGAAAGTTAAGTTGTTTAAGAACTTGGCTGACCCGGGTTCGAGTCCCGGCAGCTTCAAATATTTTTTATTTGTTTTATTTTAACTTTTTATCAAATATAATTTTTATAGTTTAGTTTATTTATTAATTATGTAACGTTTTAACTCAAAATAATCATAAATAATTAACGCAACTTTTATAACTTGGTACAAGATTACAAAACGGAGCGGGTTTTGGAGACCCGATTTTTACAAATGTTACACAAGGTTTGAGAAATAAGATATAGATGGAAAGATTCAACTTGTATACAAATCGGAATTTGTCTAATACAAGTGAAGAATAATCAAAGAGCTACCAAACCCTAATACATCATTAACTATATATACTAGAGGGTTGGTGCTCCTAAACCCTAAACTCTTAGGCCCAAGGACTTTCCCCAAGCACATTACAATAAATAACCCAATCCCTAATTAATACTAATGCATAAACCTATTGATGCCTTTACAGTTTACTAATTATCTGCCGCTTTTGGATTTTTACAATTTTTTTAATTATCTATCATTGAGTTTATGGTGTTTTTAATTCATTTTGTTGTTAGGAACAAAATGATGTTTGTACCATTTACTGGTATCGACAACCACAATCGTAACGTTACTCTTGGTGCCGCTATAATAGGTAACGAATGGCTGAAACGTATAGCTGGTTGCTTAAGGTGTTTCGTGAAGCATTTGGTCGTGCCCCTCCGTGATAGTTATCGACCAAGACCCAGCCATGAAGAAGGCTATTGAAGATACATGGCCTAAGAGTAGACACAAGTTATACATGTGGCATATAATGGATAAGCTTACTGATAAGGTGTTTGCTTATTCGATTTATTAAGATTTGTTTTACTTTTTTCCATATGTTCTGGTCCTTATTGTTTTATATGTTGTTCAATGGTGTCTTAGGTTGGTTCTACAATATGTAATAGTACATATTTCAAAAAGTGGTTGTGTGCCATTGTGTGGACCGATTCAATCCTACCTGATCAGTTTGAAAGCGATTGGGCTACCATACTGAATGATTTTAACTAGGTTGAGCATGATTGGCTGCAGTCAATTTATCAGATCAGGGATACTTAGATATCGATGTATTATCGCGAGGAGTACATGTCTAGGCTTATGTGCACCACATCTTGCTCAGAGAGTGAGAACCATGTTTTTGGACGGTTTTGTAACCCAGAGTGTACCTATGTCGAATTTTTGGGGCATTTTGATTTTTCCATTGAAGCTCAAAGACACGAGCATAGGAAGAACGATCATGACACCAGAAACAAGAATGCTGACATATGGGCAGTAGACTTTGTATTGGAGGATCAAGCGGCGAGTATATACACACACACACATATATTTTTTGATGTCCAACTAGAGATACAAAATGGTCTACACAGATGTGCTATCGGAAAGTGGGAAACGATCGGTGATTTCATTAACATTTTTATGAAGGACTAGGAACAACCCATGCATACTTTCTTCGAGGTATACATAAAGACTTAAATATCTAAGTTTCCATTTTACATTGTTCCCTGCTTATGATTACACATGGTGTTATCTCTCAAAAAATACAGTATTTTCCTTTATATGGATTATTATGGTGTTATCTATCAGAAAATATAGTTTTCTCCTTTATATGGATTATTATGGTGTTATATATCTTAAAAAAGTCAATTTTTTTAATTGTGTCTCATAGGTATAATGCCAGAGGACGACATGACTGTATACTGTAGATACAAAAGATTTGAACAGTTTGGGTTGTTGTGCTCACACATCTTTTGTGTGCTTAGGATGCTTGATGTCATGGAATTTCCACAACGTTATATATTACAACGTTGGACTAGGGAGGCTGTTCCCAATAGTGCTCCTGGTGCTATTTTAGGTATGAACGAGAGCGACGATCGTTACAATGAAGTTAACCGCATTGTACGTGAGATCACATACTCTACTGAGTCGGTTATTAACAAGCTTGTTACCAACTTCGATGCATTGTGCTCATTTAGGGATCATGTAGTTAAGTTTTTCCAAACCGCTGATGAGGCAGTGGTTAATGCACCTGTAAGAGTCGTCGAGAAAGGTTTGCTGAAATAACTGGTAATACACAACCATCTACTGTAACCGTTTGTGTCCCCGTTGGAACTAGATACAAAGGTATGGGTAAGCCTAAACGGATGAAGTCTAAACTTGAAATTGCGAGAAGCCAAGTGGGGTAACAGACGTACTTGAAAACACCCTACAAGGAAAAAAGAAGACACTCAATTCTGAGGAAGCGAGGGTGGAAGAAGTACTTAAGTAAAGCTTACTTTCTTTGTATATCTAGATAAGAATTAAAATATCAGATAGGAATTTTCCAGAGATTTACAATCCATCTAACAGGTCAAACGCTTTCCATAATCAGTTTTGTCCCAACATAGCAAAACCAATTCAAAGACTGACCTACTTTGGCCATGACCTGACCCATTTTGACCTAAACAAAAACTATCCGTTTCTGACCCACACCCAACCTACCATGAGTCTTGAGATGACACGAGAGGAGTTTTCAATGCAAGACTGTCCATTAGTAATTCGGAGGAGGTCTATCAAAGAATTTGTGTCTCTCCATGATAATATCATATGTAATGACGTTGATAATATCTTAAGTAATGATCAGTCTTGTAAGTTATATATATATATATATATATTATAGTATATATATCTATACAGCTGTATAATTATTTTATTTTGAATATTCGTTATTGTAATAGTAATTTTATTCCAAGACTTACCGCTGTGCCGTGTTTAATTGACTACGATGTTATCAACTGACGTCACAATACTCCCCACCCGGGCCCACCGGTGTATGGATTTGGGTTAGAAATCCGGGTGTGACAAGAAGAGAGATGATGGGGCCAAGATTTAAGTAAAAGTATGTTCTGTTAGTTAGTATCAGTAGAGTACTTAAGTAAAGCTTACTTTTTTGTATATCTTGGTAAGAATTAAATAATCAGATAGGAATGTTCAAAATAAAATAATATACAGAGCTCGTAATAGAAGATCCAAGGCGGATCATTAAAATTACAAGAAAGAATATAAAACAGACTTTAGGGCAATCTAAGGATTTGCAAGATCCTCTTATTCACTACCGAGCAGCTTCCGGCCTATTTTGTATTGTACCTCCAGTTTAGTATTTGGACGATACGTCAGCTTTCGCTGGTAAATACACCCAACTGAATCATTTTGAAAACATTTTAAAATGATTTTAAGTGCAAAGGGCACAAAATCTTTTATAACTTGGGAAAGTTACTTTGTAACATTGTTAACAGATTCACATGTTTGTCCATACATACAGGGCCCAGTATAGAGACCGAGACATGATTAAATACACACCACTTATAACTCAAAGAGGAGTTATCCCCAACATCTTGGTAATTTGCATTTGAGCGTCTGTCAAGTGTATGACTACACCCCACGCTAAGGTCGTGGCCATTATCTAATGTTATAGCCGAGGATATCCAGGACACGGTAATTTAACCCCCGATGTTTAATTTATCAAACAAAACTGATTAAAACAGAATATGTGGATTTACTAGCCACAATCCGGCATTCGATTGATCCCAATGCTGACCAAGCGGTAATATTTACCGTATCCCAAGCCGTATAGGGGAAATAAGTCGAAAATAATTACCTAAGCTAGTCTTCTTTTAAATTTTAATAACTCAGTCGTATACAAAAGTACCAACTGCAGATAGCATTTACCGGCAAGGCTCTAGTCTGTATTATGGCATAAGCTAACCAATTAATACTAACGGTCTTTATTTAAGTCATAGACTTAGACGTAGTGTACATGATCAAGACGTATAACGCTTGATTAAACGATGATCGGATAGAATGTAGTTTAAACCCGACAAGTACTTTGACTTGCATAATATGGGTAAACTATAAACATTCTGGATTTTGAAACTTAAATGACAAGGTTAAACCCGTTTTGGTTAAATTCCGTAAACTAGTTACGTATAATCAACCGTACGCTTATAAGCGATAATGGGTAACTGGATAGGTCATGGACAAGTTCTATATACTATTATACTTTAAATAAGTTAAAATATCAGTAGGATATCAACTTATATGCCCGTTAAGGTTTGAAACGAAACTATGCTTATTAAGGATTTCGGTAATTATATACCGTATAAAAAGGAAATTGATTATATTTTAATTTTATAATCTAATTATTCGGGAATATAGTTATATTTTGTATATATCAGTAGGATCCTAGTTATATGTGTAATTTACCTTTTATGACCAATTATGCACTGAAGGACATTTTGGTCATTTTACACATAGTTTATAAATTATTGGGATTCTGAGTTTATAACATGTACCTACTGTAAATATGTTTAAAATAAGTTTTAAAATCAGTAGGTATCATGTTTTGGTCAATAATATGGTTTAAAACCATACTATGCGTCGAAGTGGCGCTTTTGTCGTAAAATGACGTCTTTATGCGATGTTTATGAAAACTGATGTTAAGGTCAGATTAAAATGTTTTAAATATGTTATTTAATATAACATATCAGTAGGTAAATGATTTACTTTGAAAACATTTGATTAAAACTATTTTATGAGCCACAAGGGCTAAAATTATCATTTATCGAATATAGTTTAAGAACCTGTTTTAAAACTTAGTTTATAACTTGGTTTAACATCCCAAATAATCCTAATTATAATATTACATAAGTCGAAAACTCATTTTCAAGTTTATTACTATTTAAAACCTTGTTTTATGCAAAAAGGACATTTTGGTCAAAGATGGCATAATTATGGAACTTGCGCATAAACTTGGATTCTGATTATGATCATGTAATATAACCTCAGAGGGTTATCTACATTATATTACAATCATAATTCATCTTTAGATCAGTAGGTAACTTATCTAAATCGGGTCAGAATCGAAAGTCAAAGCAGAAGTCAAACTTCGCGACTTTCGGTTGCGAACCGACCCTAGAACTGAAATTGACGAGCTGAACAATTTCTTACATGTTCTAATAATTATTACCAACTTGTTTAAGTGTCAAAATAGGTTTCATAACATATATAAGATCATTTTATGATTTTTTCGAAAATGGCCTGTTTGACTTTTTAATATCATAACTTTGACCCGTCAATTGGTCTAGCAAACGTGATCTTCAGGAGGTGCCCTTTATAGGGATTAACACCTACCTTATTACGATCACTTAGCCATGTTCATTTCAAACAATGGCTGGACCATAATGGTCTTAACCGAAAGTCAAAGCGTTTTTTCGAAAAACGCTTGACTTTTGGCTATAAAAGCATATAAACAAAAATGCACAAAGAAGGAACACTTACCAGTGATTCCTAAGGTGGAAAAGAACTATGTTGGATGATCCTTTTAGCTTGGAACTTCTAGAGGAGGGAGAAGAGTGTGAATAAGAAAGGTGCAAGTTCAAATGGTGAACTTGATCACCTATTTATAGTTGGAGAACTCAAAAGAGGTGAAGCCAGGTGTTTAGGGGTGTAAGAGGAAGCTTACAAGTGTCCCAAAACGTGGCATAGCAGTTTGGGAAGCCATGGTTTCGATTTTAATGGTTTTGGAGTTTTGTTTGGGAGCCAAGCAAAACTTTCTGCAGCAGAGGCCTTCTCGCGCCCCGCGAGAGACTCAGGCTGGGTCTCTCACGGCCCGCGATCGCCCCTTGGCTAGTTTCAAAGTTTGACACTTTAGCCCCTTAACTTTAAAAACTTCTAAAAACCCTTTTAAACACCTTTTTGGCACTTTTAGCCCTCCGTAGCCAATTCTTGGCATACCGGGATTATGCCCGGACATTGTTGAGCTCTCATAGGTAAGAATTAACATGTTGACACCTTTAATCCCTCCATCATCCAACTTTCACATATTAACAAAATTGAACCCTCTCGTCCAACAAATGGCACATATGAGAGTTAGGACTTCGTAAAGGATCACTCAGAGGCTTATTATAAGCATGTTGACTCCGATGTCACTAAGAGGTTGGGCATGTTGACATATTAGTCACTCAGAGGCCAAGTTTCAAGCATGTTGACATATCAGTCACTCAGATGCTGTTATTTATGCATGTTGACATCAGACCGTCACTCAGAGGCTCTATTTTTAGCATGTTGACGCCTTTAGTCCTTATTGGTCTTTAACAGACTATATTTAAAATACAATACGTGTCACTATACTGTGGAACGATTTTACAGGGTGGTACATCCTCACCCCTTAAAAGAAATCTCGACCTCGAGATTTTATTAAAAAAGATAGGGGTACTTTTGTCGCATAGTGGACTCAACCTCCCATGTATACTCAGGACCTCTAAAAGCGTCCCACTTAACCTTTACTATAGGTATCATTTTCCTTCAGAGCTTCTCAACCTGTCGATCCTCATTCGAAATTGGTTTCTCAAAAAACCTCAGGTTTTCATCTATTTGCACATCTTTATGTGACATTGCTAGCAACTCATCGGTTAGACATTTCTTAAGGTTACTAATGTGGAACACATCATCGATTCCACTAAGATCCTCTGGCAACCTGAGCTTATAGGCTACCGTGCCAACGTATTTGACTATCTCGAATGGTCCAATATATCTTGGGCTCAACTTGCCCTCCTTTCCAAAACGCATCACACCTTTCCAGGGTGATACCTTCTTCATGACCTTGTCCCATACTTGGAACTTAAGAGGTTTACACCTCTTGTCAGCATAACTCTTCTGCCTATCTCTAGTAACTTTGAGACGATCACGGATTTGCACAATCTTTTCCGTGGTCTCCAGGACGATCTCTGGTCCTGATAATTGGGCTTCCCCAACTTCTGCCCAACACACGGGCGTTCTGCATTTTCTCCCATACAAGGCCTCAAAAGGAGCAGCCTTGATGCTCGTATGATAGCTGTTATTATAGGAGAATTCTATTAGGGGTAAGTGGTCATCCCAACTTCCACCTAAATCGATCACACATGCTCTGAGAATGTCTTCCAGAGTTTGAATAGTACGCTTACTTTGACCATCAGTCTGTGGATGGTAAGCCGTACTAAAGTTTAATCGTGTGCCTAAAGATTGTTGGAAACTTTTCCAAAATTGAGATGTGTATCTAGTATCTCTGTCAGATACAATAGATAACGGCACACCGTGTAGTGATACAATCTTTTCCACATACAATTTAGCCAATTTATCTGAATTATACGTTTCCTTTATTGGTAAGAAATGTGCTGACTTGGTCAGCCTATCCACAATGACCCAAATAGTGTCATTTCCACTTTTGGTCTTAGGTAACTTGGTGATCAAGTACATAGTTACCATTTCCCATTTCCATGTGGGAATTTCTAATAGTTGTAGAAGTCCTGATGGTTTCTGATGTTCGGCCTTAACTGTGAACACGTCAGACATTTAGCTACATAGCTGGCTATGGATTTCTTCAAACCCATCCACCAATAATTCTTCTTCAAGTCTTGATACATCTTGTCACCTCCAGGGTGAACTGAGTATCTTGAACTATGCGCTTCTCGGAGGATTAGATCTCTAAGTCCTCCAAGGACTGGAACCCAAATTCTATCATTAAATCTAAGGATTCCATCCTTTCCAGGTGCTAACTGATCAACAGTTCCGCCTAATCCCTCATTAGGGATATTATCCTCTATTAGGGCTTGCTTTTACGCATCTAGTAGCTTCTGTTTAAGCTATTTCTGAGCCTAATGCTCTTAGCATTAATTCTTATAGGTTTAACTCGTTCTTTGCAACTTAAGGCATCAGCAACTACATTTGCTTTACCTGGATGGTAGCGAATCTCGCAATCATAGTCATTAAGTTTTTCCATCCATCGGCGTTGTCGCATGTTCAATTCTTTCTGATTGAACAGATGCTGGAGACTTTTATGGTCAGTGTATATAATACACTTTGTGCATATAAGTAATGTCTCCACAGTTTTAGTGCAAATACAACGACACCCAGTTCCAAATCATGGGTGGTGTAATTCCTTTCGTGCACTTTAGTTGCGTGATGCATAGGCAATCACCTTGCTTTTTTGCATTAGCACACAGCCCATGCCGGTGTGCGAAGCATCACAGTAAAAACAAAGTCTTCAATACCCTCAGGTAGAGATAACACATGAGCATTGCTCAACTTGTGTTTAAGAACCTCAAAAGATTCTTGTTGCTTTGGACCCCAATTATACTTAACATTCATACGGGTCAAGGTAGTTAAAGGAGTGGCTATTCTTGAAAAGTTCTCAATGAACCTCCTATAATATCCAACCAATCCTAGGAAGCTACGAATCTCGATGGGGTTTTGGGCACTTCCTAGTTCATTATGGCCTCAATTTTGGCGGGATCCACCTGGATACCACGCTCACTGACCATATGGCCAAGAAATTGGACATCTCTAAGCCAAAACTCACACTTAGAGAATTTGGCATAAAGCTTCTCTTGCCTTAGGAGTTCTAAGATGCACCGAAGATGTTTCTCGTGATCAGTTTGATTACGAGAATAGATAAGTATGTCGTCTATGAAGACAATGACAAACTTATCCAGATATGGCTTGCAGACTCTATTCATGAGATCCATGAATGTTGCAGGTTCATTTGTGAGCCCAAAAGGCATCACTAAGAATTCAAAATGACCGTAACGGGCCTGAAGGCTGTCTTTGGAACATCTTCACTCCTAACCTTCAGTTGATGATATCCTGATCTCAAATCGATTTTGGAGAAGTAACTAGCCCCTTGAAGTTGGTCGAATAAATCATCGATCCTAGGCAGAGGATATCGATTCTTGATTGTTAACTTATTTAACACTCGGTAATCGATGCACATTCGCATCGAACCGTCTTTCTTATTTACAAAGAGGATATGAGCTCCCCAAGGTGAGGAACTAGGCTGAATAAAGCCTTTCTCTAAGAGTTTGTCTAGCTATGTCCTCAACTCCTTCATTTCCATTGGTGCTAGCCTATATGGGGCTCTAGCTATGGGTGCTGATCCTGGGAGGATATCAATTCTAAACTCCACTTGTCTGTCTTGAGGTAAGCCAGGTAATTCTTCAGGAAAGGCATCTGAATATTCAGAAATAACTGGTAGGTCTTCCATATTTGGCTTAGGCTCATTAATAGTAACTCGTGCTATGTAGATGACACAACCTTTCCTTAAGCACTTTGATGCCTTAAATAATGACACCTTTTCTGGCAGTCCATAGTGTGAGTCTCCGAGGATGGTGAGCATTTCACCAGATGGGGTTTTGATTTCGATGAGTTTCTTATCGCAGGCTATGCGGGCTTGGTTATGGGATAACCAATCCATGCCTAAGGCAATATCGAAGCCCGCCAATTTCATTGGCAGAAGAGAGATAGGGATGGAATGATTCTTAATGGATATATATCATTCATCAAGAATGGAAGATGCTGTTTCTATCATTCCATCAGCAAGTTTTATTCATAAGTTTTATCTAAGTCTAAGAGCTGGTTTAATAGTTTACTAAACTTATGGTCAACAAAAGATCTATCTACACCAGAATAAAAAAGAACTCTAGCATAAATATTGTTAATGAGGAATGTACCTGTTATGACATTGTCGTCATTAACAGCCTCTCTTGCAGTTATTTGAAAGGCTCGAGCATTCCCCTTCTTGGCCTCTCCAGGTTAGCATTATTATTCTTCAGAATCTTAGGGCAGTTAGTCCTAATATGCCCCTTTTCATTGCAGACATAGCAGACGGCATCCTTAAGATCCTTACATTCTAGGGTCTTATGCCCCTTTCTTTTACAGATGCCACAGGGTTTGGCCTGCGAACCAAAATTACACTGTCCCCAGTGTCTGCGGTTGCAAGTTTTGCATGTCGGCATCACAACCGTTTTGCCTTGGTTCCCTTAGAACCCAAATCTCCCTTTATTTTTCTTATTAAGCTTATGGGAGTTGTCATCCTCCCTCTTCTTTCCTGTCAGTTTCAGACTTAAGTGACTTTTGTCTCACTAGGTCCAAGGTGAGGGAGAGAGATAGGTCAACAACAGACCTATAGGTAGTAGGCTGAGCAGCCTTTACCATGCCCTTTATCTCGGGCGCTAACCCATTAATAAAAGTGTAATGCGTTTGGGTTCCGGGTAATCAAATAGGAAACTAACCTAGATAGGGAATTGAAATCGGAAACCTATTTCCGGCAATCTAGGTTTTTCATGGAAAGAGACAAGAAGTCGGTCTCTAATTTCTCCACCTCATGGGTGGGCGGTATGTTTCCTTAATAAGGTCCACAAACTTGGACCACCCTAAACTATACAGGTGTACTTTACTTGTAGACTGTATCATGGACCTTCCACCAGATTAGGGTATCGCCCTTAAAGGACTGTGATACATACTTGACCACATCCTTATCAGCATAGTTGCTGATATCTACTATTGTTTCCATCTCATCTAGCTACTTAAGGGCTTCTACACCCCCTTATCTCCATTGAAGTCTCGGGCTTTCAGGAGACAAATACTTATAGGTACATCCGTCTTTATCAGAATGGGACCTTTCCGCAAAATCTATTTTCTTTGGTTCACTCTTTGCATTTGAAGAGTGACGGAGCTCTCCTTATGAGCTGAAGATGGTGGAATAGATAAGGTTCTAGAGCGAGTAGCACTCGACTCTCTAAGCCTTCAATGGCCTTTCCCATGGCCTTTTCAACTGTCGCATCAATGCGAGCTTGAAAATTATCATTATGGACATCTCTATTTTCAGCTTTGTTAGATTCCATATTCCGGTGGCTACTTTGTGATTCATTTGAGTTAGCCATCCTTAAGCTTTGGTTTATACACCAATAAAGCTTTATTTAGCCATGGTATGTCGACCATATTTTAAAACATTGGATATAACAATCCATTGCCTATTCTAGTGTGAATAACATCACAATTCTTAGGCTTAACATGACTATATTTGGCATATGTATTAATAGGACCATCAAAGGCAAATTACAATTTGGACATAGTTCATATATTATTGGACAGTGGATCGCATTGTCACAACTGTCATTGTCATAAATTGACAATTTTATTTGTTCTTAGCCTTGTCACGAAGGACATAAAATTTTATGGCACATAGGCCCGTCACTAATGGACATAAAATATGGCACATAGGCCCGTCACTAATGGACATAAAATATGGCACATAGGCACTGCATCACTAATGGATGTTTAATCATAGCCCCAAGGAATACTGTCACACCCTGACCCGCACGGAAATGGTAGTCGGGGCATAATTGGGTTATCATCAAAGCTTGATGACATTTACTATAAGTTTCATATTTATTATTTTTCCAATTTAAGAGAGAAATTACATCAATCATACAAGCACAACATGTTCTAAACTCAACATTCATAACTCTTTATTTTTCTTCTAAGGAAAATTCCTCTTGTTCCTTGCTTCAACCTGTTCACCTGTATCATGTGTAAAAAAATGGTTTTTGGGTCAACAAAAGTTGGCGAGTGAATCCTATAAAAACATTTGAACGAATTTGTTATACTGGTTATAAAAAAAGTGCATAACCACATATGAGTAAACGTATATGTAAATTTAACCACAAAACACATAATATCAATTAATGCACACACACACATCAAATGATGAACAATGAGATCAAGGCTCAATCAAACGAGCCGATCTAATGAGGCACTTGATGCTCAACTCGTCTCCAACGAGGAACTGATGGGCCTAATAAATGATTTGCACGCAACTTGACAAAAATGTAAACACGCAATACAACAAATAACATTTACATCACACGTTAAATCATATAATGATAATAGCACAAGTGTTTGAAATAACGAAATGTATAAACGCCACATGATACACCCCAAACATGAATAAAAAAAGGGGAAGTTCGTAAGAATTCACTCACAGTGGGTTCGTTCCTTGCTTGAAAATGAATGCGCACGAAAAGAGTATTTGATCGACGAATGAATACTAACCTAAAATAATAACGCGATAAATCGATAAATAAAAATTATTTTGATTTAATACTTTTTGTTAGGTTTTTAGGTTATTTTTGGTGGTTTTTTATGGAAGTTTTATAACCTTCGAAATTGTATTATAAGTATTTTTAGTAAAATTTTTAACTAAAAGAAAATATATATAAGTAATACAAATAAATAAAATAAAATAAAATAGTAAAAAAAATATTGTCAGGTCTGACAGGAGAGACCTGACCGGTTCTGGGGTGGAATCGGATGCGTGTAGTGAGGCTCGAACTCGTGACCTCTCGGTTGCGTGCACGCAGCTCTTCCAACTGAGCTACGTGTCTAACCCGAAATAAACTCTATTTTAATTACATATATATACTAATTAGAATATATCAGAAATCATTTAATTTAAAAAGATTTTTAATTTAATGAACCGGTGCGCAAACTATACTCGAACCCGCGCCTGAATGTTGTTTTGCACCCAGCCCAACTTGGGCTGGGTGTCTAGCCCGTTGATGTAAGAGTTTTTATTATACATATGAACTATTGGAAGAGTGGTCTGTATAGTTTTTAAAAAGAAGAATTTTATTACTGAAAACCGGTTACATGTACGTATCGAACCCACGATGAAAGACTTATATTTGCACACAGTCCACCATTGGACTGTGTGTCTAACCCGATTTAAAACCCGGTTTTTATTATACTTAACCATTTGATATAATTCATCTTCTTCATTATATAATAACCCAAAACATCTTCCCGGTTTGAAATCTTGAATGTAGTTGACTACCGTTCTGCTTTTCAAATACATGAGTTTACGAAAGAAAGAAAAACAGGAAGTAAGGGATTGTTACAAAAAATGAAAGCCTTCGATTTTCCGGCGGTATTTCAGGCGACAGAGCAACTAGCCTTTCCGACCAAAATACGAACTTGAGCAGAGGGATTTCGAGAGATTTTGGGCGAGTTTGAGATCAACTCTCGCTGAGCATTTATAGGCTATGACGAGCTTCGATTTTTTTGATTCTTGAAACCGAAAAAAATTTAGATTGATGATTAAGCATAACAGTCGATCTTAAAAGAATTTGATTGCGGTTTGTACGTTGATTGACAGTTAGGAATTGGTTTTTGAAGAAATTGAAACTGATAATTAGTGGGGAATCACTACATCGATGGGCTGTTACCATTACTGAAGTTTCGAACTTGCAGGAGACATGCTTGTTTTACTATACTTATTATTTGGTTTTAAAACCACACAATAAGTGTGTGTATCGCAGTGGTGATTTAGTGCGTGCGGTTGGTGAGGGAACCCAGGTTCGATTCCTGTTACCCTTCTTTTATTTAAATTTTTTTCTTTTTGCCTTTAATAATTGTCTTTTATTCTGTTATTAATTTTTATTATTTATCAATCATGAACTTTTAAATTTTGCAACAATTAATAATAAAATATGCAACAATTGATAAAAAAAACTTGATTAGTAAACGGTGCGGGTTTTTGGAACCCGTTTTACACAAATGTTACAGTATCCCCTACTTTTAAAAATTTCGTCCTGAAATTTAAGTAAAAGTGGTAATTTGAAAAAGATGCGGGTATTTTTCGCGCATTAGGTCTTCGCGTTCCCAAATAGATTCAGGTCCTCGCTTTTGATTCTGACAAAAGTTTGAATATCTTTTAATAGAAAACGGAGGTGTGATGCTTGGATTTGACGATTACATAACCAGAGGAGTGTGAAATTTTGAATTCTAATTGAGGCAGTAACGTTCCTAGTAAGGGTTGAATACCCTGCTACAGGAATCGCTTTTTGATGCCTGAAGTATAAAAATGTGAAACATTGATAAACAGAGTTGATTGACTGGGTATGATCTCATGCATATGAGTTTTGAGAGATTTGATGCGTTGAAAAGATAAGGTTATATCACAAAACAAAAACTTCAACCATGACGATATTAAAACCTACACGGAACTTCTCATAACCGTCTGACAATGCTTTTGATCCTTTGACAAGAATACTTATATACAGGAAGTACCAGCGGTGTATCCACCATATTCTTGTCAAATTTTCATTGGCTTTGTCAGTAAGTTATGATTAGTTCTATGTGACTCTAAAATCTACAAAACATAAACAAACACAACAACCAAAGTTTGAGTCTCAAATCTGAAAGAATAGATGACTGAATGACGACGGTACCTCTCTCGTTTGTTATGATGAAGGGGTCATTCTATGAAAAAGTGAGACATGACCCAACTTCTTTAAATGATGAGAACAAGGTGCGTCGTGATGTATAATTATATTAAAAATTAAATCAATGAGTAAAGATATGAAATAAAACAGTAATATCTATTTGCATTAAAATTCTTGGTTACATAAATTTCCAAATTAAAACAGGGATATACAAAGATTGAGATATAAAGAGAACATTAAAACTAGACGATTGGAGTTGAGTCTTGACTCTTGGTGGTGGAAGGCTAATTGGGTTGTTCGTTCCGTTATTGGCTTCAATTGGATTAGCGTTGATGTTGTAAGCTCTTCCTCTCGCTAGTGGGGGTGCTGGGTTTGCTTGATTTGCTTGGTTAACTGGGTTTACTTGAGCTTGGGCGTTTATGATGTTAACCAGTCTAGGTCACGTGTTTCTAAAATGAGTAGGGTCACCACAATTAAAGCAAGCCCGAACATATAGAACTATGGGGTTTTGGGGTTGTTGATAGGGTTGGATCATGTTTTGGGTAGGGTGTGAAACTTGGTTTTGGGGAGTACGACAAGTTTTATTTAGATGACCAAACGTCCACAATTTGCACATAATCGACAGGGTATGATAGGTGGATGGTGATAAAAGCAGGTGTTGCATTGAGGGTGAGGTCCAATGTAAGGTTTCTTATTTGGGTAAGCAGGGTTGGGTGCTACTTGAGTGATTGGGATGGCTTGGAGGGGTACAGTTTGTGGAGCGGGTTGATTGCTGGTGACGTGAATTTGCCGTCTGCTTTTTGAGTGGTTGGGAAGAGGATTTGGTTTGGGTTGAGTTTGAGGTTTCGGTTGATGCCTTTTCCTTCTTCTTCTCCTCCTTGAAGTCTCCATTCCTAATGTGGTTTTCGGTGAGCTTGTTGCTAACTCCATTGCTGCTTCCAAAGTTGCAGGTGTGGTACTTATTACAGAGTCTTGAATATTTGAAGGAAACCCCGAACGTAGTGCTCGATAAAACGGTAGAGGGGAGTGAACAAGTTGGGGACCATCTGATTCAATTTAAGGAATCTCTTTTTGTATGTGGTGTGGTCACCCTCCTTTTGTTTCAAAGAGTAGAACTCATCTTCTAATTTCTTGATTTCGCTTCTTGGACAGAAACGTCTTGTCATGATCTCCCTCAACTTTCCCAAGTCAAAGTCATAGCATCCTCAGCACCTCGCTTGCCCTTCTCTGTATTCCACCATGTAAGTGCTACTCTGAACAAACGACCAGTGCATATCGCACCTTGCGACCATCGGGGCAGTCGAAATTGAGAAAAGTGTTTTCCATCTCCTCAAACTAATGGAGGAGAGCGGTGACACTTCAGTCCCTTCGTATTTTGGAGGATCGCAGGATTTGAAATGCTTGTAGGTTTGAATTTAGTGGTGTTTAGAGGAGGGTTGGCAACATTTTGTCCTTCTAGATTGATTGGGGTGATAGGATTAGCGGCAAGGGCTTGTTGAACTTAAATTACTATATCGGGAATTACGGCGGCCATTTGTTTTAGCAATATGGGTAGCCATGCGCTCGCGTGATTTTCCTGATCTCCTACCTCTACGAAAGTGACTAGAAGACATCTACAAGGAATACGTATCGAGAGTATGAGTTTGACATATAGGTGCCATGTGTCGTATAAAATGAATATCCACAAAACAAATGAAGAAAAATTAAACTTGCTACATCCATAGGATGTCTTGGGTTTTGCTCATGTTTGGCTCCCTTATGTCCCCTTACTTGGCCTTGGTAGTCATGTGGGCCCCCATGACTACTGGGCTCTAGTAGGGTTCGCATTGGTTTGGTCACTATTAACATTCATGCCACCCGAATGAAAATCGTAAAACATGATTGCAAAGTATAAGGTGGGAGGGTGTCCTAGTATAGACACAGTGACAACTCAAAGTGGGGTTAGTTCGAACGACATTTGGTGTGGCATGCTTTGGCCTAATAGGTCCTTCGTACTCTCATCGTTAGTCCCCAAGTAGGCAAACTAGTTCGTTATATTGGATTTATACGAATGCCAACCTAGACATAACATTTCAACTACCGGTACTTGTACCCTTCAGTTACTACAAGCCCGTCGTAGAACTCACTTTGATGAGATCGAAAAACGAAAACACCACAAAGTCTTGAATAAAGAAAATATGAGAATGATTTGAATATGTGAGAATTGAAACGTGCGTGATGTATATGTAAGCATGTTATGTTTGACAACATGTATAACTCATTAAGTATCACACAAAATGATAGTGGAAGTGTTTGCATGTATTTTTGTGTGTAATAAATATGAAACAAATAAACATCATGACTTTGCATGTAACCACATAAGCAACTAATCTAATCAACTATAGTATAGGCTCTAAGGGTCTAATAACCTATCCTATATCCCTATAGTCAAAAGCTCTGATACCAATCTGTCACACCCTGACCCGCAACAGAAAATGGTAGTCGGGGCATAATTGGGTTATCATCAAAGCTGATGACATTTATATAAAGTTTCATATTTATTATTTCCAATTTAAGAGAGAAATTACATCAATCATACAAGCACAACATGTTCTAAACTCAACATTCATGAACTCTTTATTTTTCTTCTAAGGCAAATTCCTATGTGTTCCTTGCTTCAACCTGTTCACCTGTATCATGTGTAAAAAAAATGGTTTTTGGGGTCAACAAAAGTTGGCGAGTGAATCCTATGAAAACATTTGAACGAATTTGTTATATTGGTTACAAAAAATGTGCATAACCACATATGAGTAAACGTATATGTAAATTTAACCACAAAACACATAATATCAATTAATGCTACACACACAATCAAATGATGAACAATGAGATCAAGGCTCAATCAAACGGAGCCGATCTAATGAGGCACCTGATGCTCAACTCGTCTCCAACGAGGAACTGATGGGCCTAATGAATGATTTGCACGCAACTTTAAAAAAATGTAACACGCAATACAACAAATGACATATTACATCACACGTTAGATCATATAATGATAATAGCACAAGTGTTTGAAATAACGAAATGTATAAACGACACATGATACACCCCAAACATGAATAAAAAAAGGGAAGTTCGTAAGAATTCACTCACAGTGGGTGCGTTCCTTGCTTGAAAATGAATGCGCACGAAAAGAGGATTTGATCGACGAACGAATACTAACCTAAAATAATAACGCGATAAATCGATAAATAAAAATTATTTTTATTTAATACCTTTTGTTAGGTTTTTAGGTTATTTGGTGGTTTTGTGGAAGTTTTATAACCTTTGAAATTGTATTATTAAGTATTTTTAGTAAAATTTTTAACTAAAAGAAAATATATAAGTAATACAAATAAATAAAATAAAATAAAATAAAATAGTAAAACAAATATTGTCAGGTCTAACAGGAGACACCTGACCGGTTCTGGGGTGGAATCGGATGCGTGTGGTGAGGCTCGAACTCGTGACCTCTCGGTTGCTTGCACGCAGCTCTTCCAACTGAGCTACGTGTCTAACCCGAAATAAACTCTATTTTAATTACATTTATATACTAATTAGAATATATCAGAAATCATTTAATTTAAAAAGATTTTTAATTTAATGAACCGGTGCGCATACCTATACTCGAACCCGCGCCTGAATGTTGTTTTGCACCCAGCCCAACCAGTTGGGCTGGGTGTCTAACCCGTTGATATAAGAGTTTTTATTATACATATGAACTATTGGAAGAGTGATCTGTATAGTTTTTAAAAAGAAGAATTTTATTACTGAAAACTGGTTACATGTACGTATGGAACCCACGATGAAAGACTTTATTTGCACACAGTCCCCCGTTGGACTGTTTGTCTAACCCGATTTAAAACCGGTTTTATTATACTTAACCATTTGATATAATTCATCTTCTTCATTATATAATAACCCAGAACATCTTCCCGGTTTGAAATCTTGAATGTAGTTGACTACCGTTCTGCTTTTCAAATACATGAGTTTACGAAAGAAAGAAAAACAGGAAGTAAGGGATTGTTACCAAAAATGAAAGTCTTCTATTTTCCGGCGGTATTTCAGACGACATAGCAACTAGCCTTTTCGACCAAAATAGCGAACTGGAGTAGAGGGATTTCGAGAGATTATGGCGAGTTTGAGATCAACTCTCGCTGAGTATTTATACTCTATGATGAGCTTTGATTTTTTTTTATTCTTGAAACCGAAAAAAATTTAAATTGATGATTAAGCATAACAGTCGATCTTAAAAGAATTTGATTGCGGTTTGTACGTTGATTGACAGTTAGGAATTGGTTATTTGAAGAAACTGAAACTGATAATTAGTGGGGAATCACTACATCGATGGGCTGTTACCGTTACTGAAGTTTCGAACTTGCAGGAGACATGCTTGTTTTACTATACTTATTATTTGGTTTTAAAAAAAACACAATAAGTGGTTCGCAGTGGTGATTTAGTGCGTGCGGTTGGTGAGGGAACCCGGGTTTGATTCCGGTTACCCTTCTTTTATTTAATTTTTTTTCCTTTTGCCTTTAATAATTGTCTTTTATTCTGTTATTAATTTTTATTATTTATCAATCATGAACTTTTAAATTTTGCAACAATTAATAATAAAATATGCAACAATTGAATAAAAAAAACTTGATTAGTAAACGGTGCGGGTTTTTGGAACCCGTTTTACACAAATGTTACAAATACATCACTAATGTATGTTTTAATCATAGCCCCAAGGACAATACATCACTAATGTATGTTTTAATCATAGCCCGATGGGCATACATCACTAATGGATGTTTTGATCATAGCCCCAAGGGCAATACATCACTAATGGATGTTTTAATCATAGCCCCAAGGCCCCAAGGGCAATACATCACTAATGGATGTTTTAATCATAGCCCCAAGGGTAATACATTAGTAATGGATGTTTTAATCATAGCCCCAAGGGCAATACAAATGGATGTTTTAATCATAGCCCCAAGGGCAATACATCACTAATGGATGTTTTAATCATAGCCCAAAGGGTAATACATCACTAATGGATGTTTTAATCATAGCCCCAAGGGCATACATCACTAATGGATGTTTTAATCATAGCCCCAAGGGCATACATCACTAATTGATTTTAATCATAGCCCCAATGGCAATACATCACTAATGGATGTTTAATTATCATCGTACTGATGATATTAGCCGGGATCAAATCCGATCACATGGGCTATATAAGGTCAGGACATAGTCCTTTACCTTGAAGGCTAGTGTGATTCCTCAAGTCACACTACCAAGAGTATGAACATTCTTGAATGTTAACATAAGAGTACCTTAATGGTTGATTAATAGTCCCGGTCGCACTGACCTTAACGACTGGGAGGTTTGAACTTAAGTCCACCACCTCTGGATAGAAGGATAACTTCCCTTAACTATCCTGATAGAAGACCCCTTCGTACTTAACTATCATTTATAATTTGGCCAAATGTGTGGTCTGTGCCACTTGGCTAATCAAAACCATTAAGATCTTTTTGGAATATATCGCAGAGCATAAATTTCGAGTAAAATGGAGATGCTCGTTTGAAGAGGATGAATACATACATATATATATATGTATATATATATATAAAATTCCAAAAGTACTTCATTAAATTCCAAATTAGAAATTACAATACTAGAAAAACGAAATAAACTGTCCATGCAAGGACTTTAAAGAAATAAACATGTCCACGTAGGGACTAAAGAAATAACAATGTCCTCGCAAGGACTACATATAACTAGAAGAGACTTCACTCGTCCTTCTTTCCTTTAACCAACTTGGAGAGTTTCTTGAAGAACTTGTTTGTCTTCTTCTGCGTTTCTCCGCTTGCTGCTGCATTTCTTTCATCCTTTCTAAGGCCTCATTGATGGCCTCAAGTGGTGGCGGAGGTTGTGGTTGTGGCTGTGGCATAACCGGATACTGGTACCCATAAGTTGGATATCCAGTCGGTGGATAAGTAGGTGGGAAAGGAGACGGGTAAAGTGCATTGTGCATAACTGCCTGCATGTAGGGGTCTTGCGGCCATGCTTGATAGTCTACCGGAGTAGATGGGTTAAAAGGATCATATCCAGACGTGTCTGGATATATAGGGATTGGGTTAGTATAACCCGATGGTGGTGGTTGAACAGCAGGTGTTGGTGTTGGTTCCACTATAGGTGAAACATTAGAGGGTCCACCCATTTGTGGGTCCTCTTGAACTGTGGGGTAGGAATTGGGCAAAGGTGGTAGCGATCCCGACCTTTGTCCGGTACGTACCGGCATACGTTCTCCATGCTTTCTTCCTGGTGGTTCTGGTGGTGGTTGAGGTTGGTTCACCGGTTCCATGTGGACATCTTCCAGAACAGGAGGTGGTTGAGAGTGATGAGAAGGAGTGTGGACGAAGGTGAATTTGTTCCAATATTGGTCCCACTCATTAGGACCTTGGTAGGGCGATCCGGCATAAGAATTTGAATCGCTTGAAATTTCAATGGGATGCGTATTCGATCCCGACGGCGGCATCTCCAGGTCGGAGTCCTCGTCCATAGGGTTTGGCTTGTCCACCTGATTTTGATCGGCCGGAGGCATGTTAAAGTAGTGGTTAGGGTTAAATTCTTCATGGTAAGAGTGTGAATGGGAATGGTGAGAATGGAGAGTATGGTGTGAATGATAGGAGTGGTGAGAGTGGTAAGAATTTTGAGAATGTGGGGGCGAGTGTCTTTGAGAGACAGAACGTCTTGTTGGTTGCCAAGGAGACGAATCTCCTGATTCTTGATAGGCATCTGAGTTGTGAGGTTGAGGGGGAATGCGCCCCGACGGTCCTCCCCTCATTGGACATTTTCCTCTCCCACTTTGTCCTTGTACACATGGAGGCATATTCCTGTTAAAATTAATTTAAAAAAATACTAAGAACTTAATAATGAAATGAATAATCCTAGGTCAATGCCTAGACTCGGAAGTCTAAGGAATGTGCACGTGTAAGTTTGAGATTAAACACAAGAAGGGTAGTGTTTAATTCTCTCAAACGTTGGCTCTGATACCAACCTGTCCCACCCCGGATTTCTAACCCAAATCCATACACCGGTGGGCCCGGGTGGGGAGTATTGTGACGTCAGTTGATAACATCATAGTCAATTAAACACGGCACAACGAAAGTCTTGGAATAAAATTACTATTACAAACCGAATTCAAAATAAAATAATATACAGGCTCGTAATAGAAGATCCACAGGAGGATCATTAAAATGTACAAGAAAGAATATAGAACAGACTTTAGGGCAGATCTAAGGATTTGCAAGATCCTCTTATTCACTACCGAGCAGCATCCGGCCTATTTCGTATTGTACCTGCAGTTTAGTCTTTGGACGATACGTCAGCTTTCGCTGGTAAATACACCCAACTGACTCATTTTGAAAACATTTTAAAATGATTTTAAGTGCACAGGGCACAAAATCTTTTATAACTTGGGAAAGTTACTTTGTAACCTTGTTAACAGATTCACATGTTTGTCCATACATGCAGGGCCCAGTACAGACACCGAGACATGATTAATACACACCACTTAGAACTCACAGAGGAGTTATCTCCAACGTCTTGGGTAATTTGCATTTGAGTGTCTGTCAGGTGTATGCCTACACCCCGCGCTAAGGTCACGACCATTAACTAATCTAATGAGCCGAGGATATCCAGGACACGGTAATTTAACCCCCGATGTTTAAGTTATCAAACAAAACTGATTAAAACAGAATATGCGGATTTACTAGCCACAATCCGGCATTCGATTGATCCCATTTCTGACCAAGCGGTAATAGTTTACCGTATCCCAAGCCCGTATAGGGGAAATAAGTCGAGAGTATTTACCTGAGTTATTCTTCTTTTAAATTTTAATAACTCAGCCGTATACAAAACTACCAACTGCAGATAGCATTTACCGACAGGCTCTAGTCTGGATTATGGCATAAGCTAAATAATTAATACTAACGGTCTTTATTTAAGTCATAGACTTAGACCGTAGTGTACATGATCAAGACGTATAACGCTTGATTAAACGATGATCGGATAGAATGTAGTTTAAACCCGACAAGTACTTTGACTTGCATAATATGGGTAAACTATAAACATTCTGGATTTTGAAACTTGAATGACAAGGTTAAACCCGTTTTGGTTAAATTCCGTAAACTAGTTACGTATAATCAACCGTACGCTTATAAGCGATAATGGGCAACCGGATAAGTCATGGACAAGTTCTATATTCCATTACACTTTAAATAAGTTAAAATATCAGTAGGATATTAACTTATATGCTCGTTAAGGTTTTAAAACGAAACTATGATTATTAAGGGCCTTTCGGTAATTATATACCGTATAAAAAGGAACTTGATTATATTTTAAGTTTATATCATAATTATTCTGGAAAAATAGTTTATTTATGATATAATATCAGCAGGATACTAAATATATGTGTAATTTACTTTTTATGACCAAATTATGCACCGGAGGGCATTTTGGTCATTTTACACATAGTTCATAAATTATTTGGGATTCTGAGTTTATAACATGTACCTATTGTAAATATGTTTAAAATTAGTTTTATAATCAGTAGGTATCAAGTTTTGGTCAATAATATGGTTTAAAACCATACTATGCGTCGAAGCAGCGCTTATGTCGTAAAATGACGTCTTTATGCGATGTTTATGAAAACTGATGTTAAGGTCAGATTAAAATGTTTTAAATATGTTATTTAATATAACATATCAGTAGGTAAGTGATTTACCTTGAAAAGATTTGATTAAACTATTTTATGAGCCACAAGGGCTAAAATCGTCATTTATCGATATAGTTTAAGGACCTGTTTGAAAACTCAGTTTATAACTTGGTTTAACATCTCAAATAATTCTAATTATAATATTACATCAGTAGAAAACTCATTTTCAAGTTCATTACTATTTAAAACCTTGTTTTATGCAAAAAGGACATTTTGGTCAAAATGGCATAATTATGGAACTTGCGCATAAACTTTTCTGATTATGATCATGTAATATAACCTCAGAGGTTATGCTACATTATATTACGGTCATATTCATCTTTAGATCAGTAGGTAACTAATCTAAATCGGGTCAGAATCGAAAGTCAAAGCAGAAGTCAACTTCGCGACTTTCGGTTGCGAACCGACTCTAGAACTGAAATTGACGAGCCGAACATGTTCTTACATGTTCTAATAATTATTACCAACTTGTTTAAGTGTCAAAACAGGTTTCATAACATATATAAGATCATTTTATGATTTTTTCAAAAAATGCCATGTTTGACTTTTTAATATCATAACTTTGACCCGTCAATTGGTCTAGCAAACGTGATCTTCAGGAGGTGCCCTTTATAGGGATTAACACCTACCTTATTACGATCACTTAGCCATGTTCATTTCGAACAATAGCTGGACCATAATGGTCTTAACCGAAAGTCAAAGCTTTTTCCGAAAAATGATTGACTTTTGGCTATAAAAGCTTATAAACGAAAATGCACAAAGAAGGAACACTTACCAGTGATTCCTAAGGTGCAAAAGAACTATGTTGGATGCTCCTTTTAGCTAGGAACTTCTAGATGATGGAGAAGAGTGTGAATAAGAAAGGTGCAAGTTCAAATGGTGAACTTGATCACCTATTTATAGTTGGAGAACTCAAAAG
Source organism: Scalesia atractyloides (assembly GCA_947069175.1). Lineage (NCBI taxonomy): Eukaryota > Viridiplantae > Streptophyta > Magnoliopsida > Asterales > Asteraceae > Scalesia > Scalesia atractyloides. Next base: position 24,397,450 of record CAMTDV010000002.1, read on the forward strand.
AGGTGAAAGCCAGGTGTTTAGGGGCGTAAGTGGAAGCTTACAAGTGTCCCAAAACGTGGCATAGCAGTTTGGGAAGACATGGTTTCGATTTTAATGGTTTTGGAGTTTTGTTTGGGAGCCAAGCAAAACTTTCTGCAGCAAAGGCCTTCTCGCGCCCGCGAGAGACCCAGGCTGGGTCTCTCGCGGCCCGCAATTGCCCCTTGGCCAGTTTCAAAGTTTGACACTTTAGCCCCTTAACTTTAAAAACTTCTAAAAACCCTTTTAAACACCTTTTTGGCACTTTTAGCCCTCCGTAGCCAATTCTTGGCATATCCGGGATTATGCCCGGACGTTGTCGAGCTCTCGGTTCGTTAAAAGGTCACTCAGAGGTAAGAATTAACATATTGACACTTTTAATCCCTCCATCATCCAACTTTCACATATTTACAAAATTGAACCCTCTCGTCCAACAAATGGCATGTATGAGAGTTAGGACTTCGTAAAGGATCACTCAGAGGCTTATTATAAGCATGTTGACTCCGATGTCACTCATAGGTTGGGTATGTTTACATATTAGTCACTCAGAGCCAAGTTTCAAGCATGTTGACATTCAGTCACTCAGAGGCTGTTATTTATGCATGTTGACATCGGACCGTCACTCAGAGGCTCTATTTTGAGCATGTTGACACCTTTAGTCCTTATTGGTCTTTAACAGACTATATCTAAAATACAATACGTGTCTATACTATTGGAAACGATTTTACAGGGTGTTACACTTCTCCTTATCATTCAGATCCACTTTTCTCTTTTTCCAACATCCTCCTTATCATTCAGATCCTTCTTTCTAGTATCCTCCTTATCATTCAGATCCTTAGCATCTGCTTCCTCCACTTGATTCACTGCGCGTCTGCAACAAATCCAAATAGTTTTACGTATTAATTATTAATATAATAATACATCTAACTTAGAACAAGTTACTCACTTATTAGATTTAGCAAGTTTCGTGTCGATGACCAATTTCTTTTCTGTGCTGTAAAAGAAACCATAAAGTTCCCACATGCAATGCAAACAATTTTAATATTCATGCTTACTATTCCATCATTAACCTTACAAGTCTTCCTTAACATTTATAGCGCTATAGAATTAGCACACTGCACGTTGTGCTTATTGTTAACTTTACGACCTTGTTTACTTCGGTAACAAGATTATGCTCACGGTCTTACTCACTTTGGTGATAAGATTAAGCTAGTGGAAATTTTGGATTGATGTTTAGTTATGCATGCTAGTATGTAACATGATTAGTATACTTTAACATGGGGATTTGAGAACCAATCTTTTATATGCAACGTAGATAAAACTAGTATGCTCAACGACATTATTTATGTTGACGGATACTCGTTACATGTTGCAGGAAATATATGATGATGCCACAAGAAAACTACTTAGGGTGGAATTATAAACTAACCAAACATTTTATATATGTATTTCGATGTTTAGCTATGTTTACTTTCAGTATGTCGCATTTCCTCATGAAACAATGTATCATTTAAAATGATGAAATGAAATGGAAATTTTGAATTTAATAATTGTCGCAAGTTAGTAGTATAAAGTCTTTGAACAATCTCTTTCGTCAAGCCTCGATGTTTCCGCTTTCGGTTGGGGTGTGACACTTTTTTGACTCGTGTGGTCTTAAATCACCGTCTAAGTAAGCCTTGTCGACTTAGTGTCGTTGGGTTTAGAAGCGAAAGTCTTTAAAGGGAACATTGGATCACAAGTAAAGTGCTTGTAGTACTTGAAACACAAGTATACTAGTAAAAAACTTTGTCTTGCTAAAAAGAGTTTACAAGAGAGAGTTGTTGGTTTACAAATGCTAGGTATGTCAATGAGACCCCAAATCCCTTATATATACTAGTTGGTTGCTTATGTAGTGTGTTCTAAATCTACTACACTTTTTACAAAAAGATCTACCAAATAATATCTAAATAATTCTATATAAATATCATGATATTTATGCTGATTTCTAGAGACTTCCAGGCAACTCTTGAAGTGACTAGACGACTCTTTAAGTATTAAGGATTAATATAATAATACATCTAACTTAGAACAAGTTGTTCACTTAATAGATTTAGCAAGTTTCACGTCGACGACCAATTTCTTTTATGTGCAATAAAAGAAACCATAATGTTCCCACCTACAATGCAAATAAATTAAATATTCAAATATTTACCTACATACACCTTAGAACAAGTTACTTAAATTTCACACCTTATCAAACAATATATATATACACCTTATGTTACTGTTCGTTACTTAAGATATTATCAACTTCATTACATATGGTATATCAACAAGAGACAAATTCTTTGATAGACTCCTTCGAATTACTAACGGACAGTCTTGCAATGAATAACTCCTCTTGTGTCATCTCAGGACTCATGGTAGGTTAGGTATGGATCAGAAACGAATAGTTTTTTGTTTAGGACAAAACGGGTCTAATCACGGCCTAAGCAGATGAGTCTTTGAATTGGTTTTGCTATGTTAGGATAAAACTGATTATGGAAAGCATTTGACCCGTTAGATAGATTGTAAATAGCTGAATAATTCCTATTTTATTATTTAATTTTTATCTAGATACAGAGAGAAAGTAAGCTTTACTCAAATCACTTTTACTTAAATCTTGGCCCCATCACCTTTTCTCCTTATCATTGAGATCCACTTTTCTCTTTTTTTGAACATCCTCAAATTCATTTAGATCCTTAACATCTAGTTCCTTCACTTGATCCATTGCTTGTCTGCAACAAATCCAAATAGTTTTAACTATTAATTATTAATATAATAATATTATCTAACTTAGAACAAGTTATTCACTTATTAGATTTAGCAAATTTCACACCGACAACCAATTTTTTTTTCTGTGTATCAAAAGAAATAGTAAAGTTTCCACCTGTAATGCAATATATTTATACAAGTTCAAATATTCAATTATTTAAATACAAATCGGGCCTACAAAATAATTACTTACTTCGTCAGCATATCCCGATCTTCAGTGGCGGATCCAGATTTTTTTTCTATGGGTTCATCTTTTTTTCAGTGCTCACCAAACGTTAGAATTTTCGGGTTGAATATGGGCACGATTCAACCTTTTTGGCAGACCTAAAGCAAATTCTACAATGAGGGCCCTTTTCGTAATTTTGTTTAAAAGTTGCTTACGGTCCTAATTATGATTTAACAATACTACTAGATTGACCCGCTATTGCTATTGAGTCGAAATTACTAAACTGGTTCATGAATTACCTTGGATGACCCTCATTCCCTCTACAACTTTAGCCATGTAGTCTCTCCTGTGTAAACTTGACCCAAACTTGCAGCTACTATAGTGTAATAGAATTTTGTTAAAAAGAGCTTATATAGGTTAACCCAGTTCCTCTTACAATGTTAAAAAAACTTAAATCATTGTTTAACACTCATGGCTAGAAGGAAAAATAAACCAACATAAAAAAATGTCTTACATGGAGTAAAGTTATAAACTCATAACCTAATAGGAGAAAAGAGGAAATCCATCTTGAAGAATGCAAAGTTCATTGCTGTTTGCAAACAAGAACCTCTAGAAATTTATAAATAGAGTAAAATTATCAAAACAAACAAAACACAAAGCAAATTAAAAATATAAAAAACACAACAGGATGGCCATGCTTGCAGCTAGTGACCTAAAATGGATTAAAAATCAAAACTAGTTAATTAAATACTCATAACAACAAAATTAGTAAAATTAGTACATGTAAAAAATCAAAACTTAGGACTGGAAAATAGGGGCAGATGGTTAGGGCAGATCAAAACTAGGAACAAGCAGAGACTTCATATGATGTGAAAAATGAGTCAATATGCATTTCACATTGTCATTCCATTCATTAGAAAATTAACAAAATTGGAAGTTTACCCCTTCTGAATCTGAAGACTGAAATCCGTGATACTTTGTCTTGCTGCCTAAAATAAGTTTAAGTAGGACCCTATTTCGGCTTTAAATCTATTCGAAATAAAAATATAAAAAGTTGCAACAAGGATCGAACCGGGTACCCTTTTGTTGGGAACAAAAGCTTCATCCGTTGGAATCTTCTTCAATATTGACTATGGGTTCATCGCATATAATATTTATGGGTTCATTCAAGACTTGTTTTATATATTTTCTATAAAAATTCCAAAACTCAACGGGTTCGTGTGAACCCATAACATTGTATGTAGGTCCGCCCCTGCCAATCTGTACCTTTAACTTCAAATCCAATACTATACACATAAAACTGATATGGTTCTTTCCCTGTGATCTTCTTCACAATTGTTAACCACGGTTCACATCACTAACCAACTAGTAAAATCCACTACTATATATATAGGGTTAGGTTCATTTGTGAACAACTCTCTGTTAATGAACTGTGTGAACTAACCCTTAATTATCAATAAACAATTGTAAATCAATGGTCAGTATTTGATAAAGATTTGATGATCAAAATACACTAGGGTATTTTACAATTTAATGATGTAAATCAATGGCCAGGATTTATTCACTTAGTTCATAAATACACCAGTGTTCACTCTAGAACCCCACCCTATATATATATATATATATGTATATATATATATATATATATAGGTGAGGGTTATCTTGAGAACGCTAAATATTGCGAGAACCGTGAGAACGAATGAAAAACCACTAGAACTTGATAAAAACAAGTGAAATTCAAAATTTCTTTTAAACTTGTCATTATTATTCGAATACAATTCTAGAAATTTAATTTACACATTTAAATTTATGTGAATTCGGAAATAATGAAAATTTAGACATGTATAAGTTTGCCATTTACACATGTATAAATTTGTTATACTTACACATGTGTAAAAAATCTAACAAGAGTGATTTTGAGAGGAGAAATGAATTATTTGATGCTGTAATTTCTTTTTTTATGTTGTATTTTAATTAAAATGATGATTGTATTAAAAATGGTTTTAATTGGTCTTCTCATTCGTCCTCACGATTCTCGCAATATTTAGCATTCTCAAGATAATCCTCCCCTATATATAGTGGAGAGTTAATGAGAAGAAAATTTTTGTAAGAATAAAAAGAATAACTTTTAAACCAATAGAAATTATCCATTTACTTAATTTAATGTGTGTATTTAATATTATGAAAAAGGACATATAGGTAAATCTATAATTATCATTAATTAGCTAATTAATTAAACTTGTAACTCATTTTTTAATATACTTTTTTCAAGATAAAATACTTTATGGTGAAGGACAATTTTTGACATGTGAAGGATAAATTTTAGTATGTGTAGGATAAATTTTGAAATATGTAAGGTAAAGTTACATGTGTGTAAGGTAAATTCTGATAAGTAAAATATATATGTAGGATAAATTTTGAAATGTGTAGGATATAATGTTTTTGTTTTATTAATGAGAGATAACATAATTAATGAGAAAAGTTATAAACTATTTGATGTTTTACCATTATACCTTTTTTTCTTTTTCTTCTCACATAAAATTTCTTCTTAAATAAACTTTCTCACATATATATATATATATATGTTATATATATTATATATATATATATATAGCTCAGCTAACCCTTTAGTTATGATGCTATTAACACTAGTCAAACATACATCGATAGACGACTCACTAATGGAACCAATAGTATCATTCAACTCGTCTTGTGTCATATCAGGATTTATCAATTCCATGACGAGTATGATGTAGACTTGTTTCCTGACAAAAAGAATTAAAATCAAGTCATTTATATGTAATCATCATTTTAAGAAAAAATTTAAATTAAGTCATTTATATGTAATCATCATATTATGAAGCTAATTGATACATACATGTTCGCATTGCTCAACTCAATATCAGTCTTGTTAACACGAGCTCTATTTTCCCAATGCATCCCTAGGATTCTCTACAAGGGAACTCGAGTTCCATTCAAATTCTTCAACACCCCCAATTGTAGCAAGACCAAAGATGTATGGCAGTCCTTTGGCTTTTTACATGAGCAAAGATGTGTATAATTTTAGATATATTTTTAAGTATTTTTTAGTCGTTATTCAAGCTTTAAATTTATTAAACACTATATAACACTATCACTCTCTACAACACGCTAGGGCAAGTGCACTTATCGTTGGTGATATGCACCAAATGCAACTTATAAATGTATCAAAAAGGTATAAAAACAACCCTTTTAGTACTAATGTTGGAAAAAAATGTGTTTCTTTGCATAATTTTAATTTTCAGGATTAAAAGAGTTTAAACGTACAAAAGGAAAAATTAATGGCAAAAAACAACATAAATATAAAAGAAGAAAAAATGATACACTATACTAACCTTCCGAGCTTCACCCCAAGACTTAAACCAATGAATCAGAAGACAAGCACGGGACCGTGCCTGCTAGGCATAGGGTCGTGCCCAACTAAAGATTTCAGGAAGAAGAAGACAAACAGAAGCAGGCAATAGACACGGAGCCGTGTCATATGGACACGGGCCGCGGTCAACTTACAAATACACAAATCTTGGATAGTACAGCAAGTACAATAGCCAAGGGGTCGTACCATTGACACACGGGGACGTGCAAGCATCTGGACTGACAACCTCATTAGATGAAGACATAGTATAAGGATGACACGGGGCCGTGCCACCAGGCACGGAGCCGTGTAAAGCTACTGTTTCCAGTTATAAATAGAGGAGCTTGGTTCATTTGTAATCCATCCATTGGCAAACCATTTCTCTCTCATTTTCCACCATTCCATCACCATCATCCACCACAATCATTCGAGTCTAGAGTGTTAAGTAGTCTCGGGATCTAAGATTGATCGTAAGAGACTTTGTCAAACTATGGTCATGCTTGGCTAATCTCTTACATTACTTAGTGAAGACAAAATATTTGTGTATTACTTTTGATTTCCAATCTTCGGTAATCGACTTAACTATCCATCTACAACTATCGGAGACCCATGCATACGCATTCACTTTTAATATAAAAAACTAGATATTAAATTCATTAATACAAACCCAATTAAAAAGTTTACCAGAGCTTGGAAATGAAAAGTAATACATAAATAACTTGTCTTCACTAAGTGATGTAAGAGATTAGCCAATCATGGCCTTTGTTTGACAAAAACTCTTACAATCAATCTTGGATCCCGAGACTACTACACACACTCTAAAAATGGATGATGGATGAATGTGGTGGATGATGGTGGTATTGTGGTGGTGGAGTGGTGGCAGGTGTCAGAGAAGTGGTTTGCCAAGGGATGAGTTGCAATTGAATCAAGCACCCCTATTTATAGCTGGGAACACACAGCTTACACAACCCCGTGCCCACTTGGCACGGCCTTGTGTCATCTTTCTAATCTGTCATCATTAAATGAGATTGTCACTCTGGATGCTTGCACGACCCCATGTGTCAACGACACGACCCCGTATTAAACACACAAAGAGTTTTGAAGTAATGGAAACAATCTCAAACACATGGAAACAAGTTCCGATTACAATAACGAATCAGTTTGAAGAACACAGTTAGTTAATAGTTCAATAAAGGATGAGATTTAGACATTATAATCAATATACATCTAGCGCATATATCCAAACATGAAAACAATCTCAAACAACAAGTCCGATTACAATTACAATAACGAATTACACGAAGAGTTTTGAAGAACACTAAAACAAACTCAAACAAACAACACCAAAACAACTTCAGATACTACTAATTACGATTACATATAACGAATGCCTAATCTCAAACAAACGAAGAAGAGTAACATCTATATCTAGCGCATATATGTCACACACACGCATATTATTACACAAATTTGCTCTCAAACACGAAACTAATAATTACAATTAGTTGAACAATTATTACATAGCGCATATCAAACACACCAAGAGTTTTGAAGGAAAACAATACACGGTTACAATTATTTAATAGTTGAGATTTAGACAATTACAATGAAATTATATTTTATTTGCGTAATCTCAAACACACGATGAGTTTTGAAGAACAGGAAAACAATATCAAACAACTACACGAAAATAATTTCTAATTATACGAAGAGTTTTGAAGAACACGAAAACAATCCCAAACACCGTTGAAAAACACGATTATGATTCTGAAATTCAAACTACAAATAACAAATCAGTTGAACAACAAACAATTCATACTCACCTAACACGAAAATAAGTTCCGATTAATGAATTACTCATCTCAAACACATGAAAAGTAAAGTTATGAAGAACACAAATCTCAAACAACTACATGAAAAATCTCAAACACGAAACTAATACTCGAAACAAAATTAATGACGACTAATTACAAATTAGCTTAATATATCTAACGAAGAGTTATGAAAACAATCTGAAACAAGTTCCGATACAGTTTGAAGAACACGAAAACAAGTTCGATTAACGAACAATTATCAAATTCATACTACTAATTATAAATCAGTTGAACAACAAAGTTAATAGTTCATACTCACATGAAAGAAGAGAGAAATGAGAAATCTAAAATGGTATGTGGGGTTATTGTCCGTGTGAGTTGAGTGTTAAGCGGGAAATTCTGTTTCGTAAGGGGACACGTGGCGTTACCTGATACGATGTCTTCTGAGTGACACTTCTTGTGCAAAAAGGTGCCAATACAATAACCTTTTATATTTCCTTTAAAAAGACAATTAATTTCCAAAAGTGACTTTTATATTAATAAACTTTCTTGTAGCACATTTTTTTATTATCTTACCAACTTAATAAAAATATATATAATTAATGGATCTAAATGAAAGCTTTCTCCTTGGCAAATATACACAATTTACAAATAAAAAACACAAATAATATATACTTGTAATTAATAGGTTGGGGAGCCTCCTCTTGGCAAAAATGAAAAGCTCCAAATGCATATTTCCTCCATTGCATAACTTGTGAAATGCAAATGCCACTTATGCTAAATACACTTTTTAAACCTTCATTGGTAATGTTCTAATAATACAAGAAAAGGTACTATAGATTTATTTTCATTCTATTTCATGTATCAACTAATACATGTAGTAAAATGAATAAGTTGGGCCACATGTTAAAATAATACAAATACTTTTAATATGGATTGAGTTGCTCAGAACCCTTTTATGTTTCATTTCTTAGAATCCATTATAAAAGATCAAGTTGATGAGGTCCTATAACCAGACCATGAACCGGCTGTTTTAATTTAAAATAATAGATGTAAGGTGGCACTTAAGAGGTGCAAGTATTTGGAAAAAAAAATTAGCTGTTAAAAAAATAGATGTAAGGCGTACCATTTTAACTTTAAAATAAGTTCTTATACAAAGAATCGACTTTTGAAAACCTTGAGGACCGAACCTAATATAGCTCGAAAACATCCAAGTTTGGTAGGGTCTCGGTTTGGATCATTGGGTTTGTTCGTTCGATACCTAATATTACTATAATTTAAATTTAAATATATAAATGTACGGATTTAAAGGTTGTACATTAAATATAGTTCGACCCATTTAACACACTTTAGACGACTTTTTACCAGCTCGACCCATTTAACACGTAGAGAAAAGCCATAACCTAAATAAATTAATTCCCTTTTCACCTTTTGACCAACTCCACGCATTTAAAACAAGTTTTAACTATTGGAAACACTTCTTTATTTTGACTGTATTTTATGCCTTCTTTATATATGGATACTCCAGATAAGTCCAGAATGTGAAACAAAGATAAATGCAAATTGTTAGTAATAATTTGATCTACTTCGTATCTAAATGCAAATGGTTTGTGCTACCGAGCATCGCGGTGCAGGCACCTCATTAGAAGTCATATCAACTATATCTCTATAGAAGTTATACAAATATGATATCCCTCAACCTCACCCCATATTTTTGTAGTAGAATTGAACTTTATATGATGCCGCCAAGAACCACATGATGTGAACACGTAACCATAAGGTTTGTTTCCTCTGTTCAGGGGGACATTCGCTCCATTTCTTGTCTCTCACCTGGTAGTGTTCAGCCACCACCGCAACTACGGCTCAACAGAACACGTGTCCATTTTGGAAAATCAAAGTATCAATTAGTTTTGAATTATTCATAGGGTGTTAACCAATAGTCGAAACTTGAATCTTAATTACTTGGGCTGGGTTCCTCTGGCTATTGGTTGTTAGGCAAAGAAGATGACTAGATGAACATTTTGTTAAATTTATGAAACAATTATGAACTTTGGTTTAGTGTCTTTTAGCATTTTACATTTTGGACTTTGGCAATGGATTTGGATCGTAGTATCATCCACCCACGCATTTTATGTAACTAAGGTTTATCAAGAAAATTACATTTTAGTTGATGTCCTGATTTTTAAAAAATCTTATAAAACCACAGAAAAAACGTTAGAGGGCGTACAATATATGCTTGGAAAGGTATTTGAGTCCCCGACAATCCATCTTTAAACATGAAAACCTGATTTATATTTTAAAGATGTCAAAATGTGTCGTGAACAGCTGCTGCACGTGCAACAAAATTGTGGTTTTTATAAAATCTTAACTAATGGCGCATAATTAAGCCCCGGTTGGTATAGAAATAAATATAACTTTTGATGAATAACTGACACATAATATAGTGTAGTTAAGAGTCTAATATATTTGCATATAAATAATGCAAGTAATTGCATTAACAGGAATAAAATAGATAAATTGTTAATGTATATATATGTCAATTGGAAGTTTGACTTCTAAAAGTCAAACTGATCTATAATATAATTGAATAAGAAGTGTGGTATAAAAAACCGTAAGGGTGATGGTCATAGTATATGATGACTAATCTAACCATCTTGTGGATGTTATATGATAGTTTGACTCTTGACAAGCTAGGTGAGAGCTTGGAAAGGAACGGGTCAACGGGTCGAGACGCGAGAAAGCATGATCGGACGCAAGGTAAGCAAAAACTTACACCTCCTATAATAGAATCCCTATTTAAGAAATGTTAAGTAGACGGAGATAAGCAATGACTTGTTAAAGTCGAAACCCATGGTGTAGACCAAACGAGTCAAAATGGGTAAGATTATGTTAGATCACATTTTGTGATCAAATAAAGAATTTTAGAATTTTGACTCTAAAGTGTAAACCAAAATGTGTCAAACGAGTAAAAGTGAGTTTGTGGTGGTAAATCAACGAATTATAAAAATAAAAAAGAGACCTTATGGTGTAAACCATAACGGGTCAAATAAGTAAAATGACAAGTAAATCTCTTGTTAGTGATTAGACAAATAAATATGAAAATGAGACCCAATAGTGTAAGCCATAACGGGTCAAATGGGTTAAAATTCGTGTTGAATCACATCATGGTGATAAACAATATAAAGATTAATTTGAAATGTATAAAGAGTAAGCCAAGAGCGGGTCAAATGGACAACGTGTCAAACGGGTCGAATGGTGAAGTTATCTCCGTTCAACTATGATATTTAATGCTTGTTTGTTAAGTTTTCATACTTACAGGTAAGCATGATGTTTGGACATGAAATGTCATGGATTGTAATTAGAATCGCTAGATATTGATAGTGGGTCATAGTTTTGACTCGGTTAGGTATGTACAAAAGGTCATGTTTTAGATAGGGGCTTATGGCCTGACTAAAGACGAATGGCTCAAATTTGGGTAACAGATTAACACAAGTGAGATATATCTAGTATTGGATAAAACAACCTTTAGAGCCAATAACATGTCTATGATGCAAAACTATGGCTACTTTAATAGTCAATATGCAAATATGTTTGTTTGCAAACTACTAAATAAAATTCAAGGGTGGGGTTCGAGTACAAAGTTCTTTTTTCCTACAAAGTGTACAAAGTCATAAAACACACTCAAAACCCACAAATTACATAGTGAAGATCACTAAAACACAATATCCAAACCCTAAGATTCCATAAAAACTATAAACACACCATCGTAGAACTATGAATATAAAACACAATATGATAATCAACATAAAACACACTAATATTAGTCATTCGATAATCAAAGCCTTATCATCCAAAACACAAAACAAAACCCACAAATATAGCGTTTTTGTAATCTTCACTTTGTTATTTATGAGTTTTGAGTGTGTTTTATGGTTGACATTATGGTGTTTTATGTCACACCCCGACCCGCAGTGGAATAAGAGTCGGGGCGTAATTGGGTTATCACCAAAGCTCATGATGTTTACTAAAATGTTTCATATTTATTAAATTCAAATTACAAATTAAATGTTCAAGTCAAACTCATACAATACAAGGAAAGGAAAATTAAATAAACAATCCAAAATCTAAACTGATTTATTCTTCTAGGCCGTCCTATATGTTTCTTGCTTCAACTGGATCACCTGTATCATTTGTAAAAATGAGAAATTTTGGGTCAACAAAAGTTGGCGAGTGAACCTTGTTAAAAACCTTTGTTATTGATTTCTTGTTGTATTTATATGGAAAAATTGTGCAATAATCATATGTGAGCAAACGTAAATAAACAAACAATAACAAACCACCTTGCATGAGTATATGACATGAATGATAATGTATATGTTGGCAACGTCACGTTCCGCTCATAGGTAATGGGGAACGGACGAGCCTATGATGATGTATGTGAGATCAAGGCTCAATCAAACGGAGCCGATCATATGTTGGCAACGCCACGTTCCGCTCATAGATAATGGGGAACAGACGAGCCTGTGATAATGTATGTACTGAAAATAATAAATTTAATCTAAACATTAACCACACAAATAATTGATACATATTGGATACACATTTGATCATGGATATGATGGATGCACAAGTGTTTAAATGTAATAAAAAATAAGCGACACATGATACACCCCAAAAAATGTGATTAAAACGGGGAATTTGTAGAGATTCACTCACCTTGGGTGCGTTCGTTTGATGATGTTGAATGCGCACGAGTTTGGAGATTTGATCGACGAGGAATAACTAACCTAAAATAATAACGAAATGGTACGGTAAATAAGTGGATTTTATTAACAAATTTTAATAGGATTTTTAGATTTATTTTTGTGAGTTTAAGGTCATTTTCTAACTTTAAAAATATTATTTTTAAGTGTTTTTAATTGATTTTTAAATTAAATAAATAAATAAAAATATAAAAAAAATGTTGACTTTTTGTTGACCGTTGACCGGTTGGACAGTGGTAATTGGTGCGCTGAGTGAGGTTCGAACCCGGACCTCTCGTACGCGTGCACGCAGCTCTACCAACTGAGCTACGTGTCTAACCCGAAATATTCTGTGTTTTAATTATATATATATACTAACTCAATGTTAATTTATTTGATTTATATTAAAAGGATTTAAACTGGTTGAACCGGTTACAGGGAAGCCGGATCGAACTCGGGTCCTTTGGTTTGTAAGCGCACAGCCCAACCAGTTGGGCTGTGTGTCTTATCTGTTTAATTTACGATTTATTTTAATCTTATAGACATACCGTGGCTTGATCTGATTCTGTTTAAAAAAATTGGTTTTAATTCGGAAAGTCGGTGCGTTTGTAAGGTTCGAACTTGTGACGTGCGCTATGTGTTTGCACACAGTCCACCGCTGGACGGTGTGTCTAACCCGGTTTAATATCTTGTTTTAATTAAACTTATACATAATATTCAACTTCGTCTTCTTCATTCAAAGACACAGACAAATGATATTCAACTGATCTGGTTTAAATCGTTCGTCTAACATATAAATGGTTGAAATGTAATGGATAGAGAGGGTTTTGGAAATGAATGTACCGAAACAGACTGATTTTCTCAGAACTCCGGCAATGGTCGTCGGCTCTGATTTGTGAATTCTGTCTGGATAAATCAAATAACAGTTTTGGTCGATGAGTTGCGAAATTAAGTGACTAAACAAGGATTATCAGAGAGTTTATATGTTTGTACCGATTCACAGCGTGATTTCGGAATTTTCAGAGATTTTCCGGCGAGTGCAGATTATCCGACAACGTCGTCTGGGACCGATTCTGGTTGAAGGATTTGAGTTAGTAAAAGTCTAACAATTGATTGAAAATGAAAGAATCGAGAAATTTACCGATTTGATGTATGTCTCGGTTTTCCGGCGAAAGTCCGGCGATAGCAGATAACGATTCCGACGAACAGAAGTTAGAGTGAAAGTGAAATTGAGAGTTCTGCGAGTGTTTCCGAGATATGAGGCGATGGTATTATCAGTATAAATTGAAAGTAAATTTCATTTCGGTTTTAACTCCCAACAATCATATGAATCGAGGCATTGAAGACTGAATTGATTAGAACGTGGGTTGTAATTGATTTATCGGTTATACTCAGGAACTCGCGATCACTCAAAAGTCCCTAGATGTTTGAAAGCCGATGGGCGGTTTCAGTTTTTGGCGCAAACAGATGAATTCTCGGTGGAACTTAAGTTTTATATGATTCATTGATTACACAAACAAGTCAAGTGGCGGAGTGGTGAATGGCTTGTGTGTTAAATGAGCCGGCTGACCCGGGTTCGAAACCCGGCAGCGACATTTATTTTTTCTTCGACCGTTTTTATTGTTTATTAATTATAGTTTATAAATTCTAATATATTTATTAATTACGTATTGTTTAAAATTAAAAAGAGCATTAAATAAGCAACGAAAAATGTAACTGACTATTCGATTAATAAACGAAGCGGGTTTTGAAAACCCGTTTTTCGACGGATGTTACAGCCATATACTGGAGATCGGCACTTACGGCCATATAACGCTTCGAAAGGAGCCATGCCGATACTTGAGTGGTAACTATTGTTGTACGAAAATTCAACTAATGGTAGATGAGCGTCCCAATTCCCTTTGAAGTCTATGACACATGCTCGGAGCATATCTTCAAGAGTTTGGATGGTGCGTTCAGATTGTCCATCAGTTTGAGGATGATAAGCAGTACTGAGGTCTAATCGTGTACCCAAAGCGGCTTGTACGGCTTGCCATGTTCGTAAAGTGAAACGACCATCACGATCTGAAATGATGCTTAAAGGTACACCATGACGGCTTACGATCTCGCTGATGTAGATACGAGCTAACTTCTCGTTCTTGAAGTCCTCGCGAATCGGGATGAAGTGAGCTGATTTTGTAAGACGATCAATGATTGCCCATATAGTGTCATACCCACTGGAGGTGCGAGGTAACCCGGTAATGAAGTCCATGGTTATGTTTTCCCACTTCCATACAGGTATTTCAGATTGGACTAGAAGTCCTGAGGGTCTTTGATGTTCAGCTTTTACTTTGGAACATGTAAGGCACTTGGAAACAAAAACAGCGATATCCTTCTTCATGCCAGGCCACCAGTAGGTGTATCGAAGGTCTTGATACATCTTGTCGGCTCCTGGGTGTACAGAGTATCGTGTTTTGTGCGCCTCATTCATAAGGAAATCACGAAGGTTATTGTGATCGGGAATCCATATGCGATCTAGATAGTACAGAATACCGTCGGATTTGGTTTCGATTTTAAGTTCTGCTCCACAAGACAGCTCATTGCGTACGTCGTTTTCTGATACAGAAACATGTTGGGCTTCTCGGATTTGATCTTTGATGTCAGTTATGATTTGCGAACATAGAAGACGAATGGAGTTCGCATAACCCTTTCGACTGAGCGCATCGGCCACCACGTTTGCCTTGCCAGGATGATACCGAATTTCACAGTCATAGTCATTAAGAAGTTCGACCCATCTTCGTTGCCTCATGTTCAACTCCTTTTGGTTAAAGATATGTTGGAGGCTCTTGTGATCAGTGTATATTTCACACTTAGTACCGTAGAGGTAATGTCTCCATATCTTAAGAGCGAACACAACGGCTCCAAGTTCCAGGTCGTAGGTGGTGTAGTTCTTCTCATAAATTTTGAGTTGTCTAGAAGCATAAGCTATCACTTTTCCTCTTTGCATCAGTACACAGCCTAGTCCCTGCCCTGACGCGTCGCAATAAACCACGAAGTCATCACAACCCTCAGGAAGTGTGAGGATAGGTGCGTCACAGAGTTTGGAAGGCTTCTTCTTGTTTGGGACCCCAAATGAAAGGCTTTACTTTATGAGTCAAAGCCGTGAGTGGTACATCAATACGGAGAAATTTGCAATGAAACGGCGATAATAACCAGCCAAACCAAGAAATGATCTTACTTCGGTAGGTGTACGTGGTGCTTGCCATTCTTGTACTGCCTTGATTTTTGAGGGATCAACATGAATTCCCTTGTCATTGACGACGTGTCCAAGGAATTGTACTTCCCTTAACCAGAATTCACATTTCGAGAACTTAGCGTACAGCTTTTCTGTCCTTAAGAGTGTAAGGATGAGTCGAAGGTGTCGTTCATGATCAGACTTAGACTTTGAGTAGATGAGGATGTCGTCGATGAAGACTATGACAAAGCGGTCGAGGTAGGGTTTGCATACCCTATTCATTAAATTCATAAATACTGCTGGAGCGTTGGTTAAACCAAATGGCATGACCATGAATTCGTAATGACCATAACGAGTTCGGAAGGCGGTCTTTGGGACGTCTTCTTCATGTACTCTGAGTTGATGATAACCAGAACGAAGGTCGATTTTTGAAAAACAGGTGGCGCCTTGAAGTTGGTCTAGAAGATCATCGATGCGAGGTAATGGGTAGCGGTTCTTGACCGTTAACTTGTTGAATTCTCTGTAGTCGATACACATGCGAAACGTTCCATCTTTCTTCTTCACAAAAAGGACAGGTGCACCCCAAGGCGATGAGCTAGGACGTATGAATCCTTTGTCAGTCAGCTCTTGCAGTTGACTGGCCAGCTCTTGCATTTCGGATGGGGCTAACCTATAAGGAGATTTTGCAACTGGTGTAGCTCCAGGTATAAGATCAATGCGGAATTCGACTTCTCTCACGGGAGGAAGTCCTGAAACGTCGTGGAAAAACTTGCGGAAATTCTTTTACTACTGGGATGTCTTCGAGTTTCTTCTCCTTGGTTCCCTTTTTGACGACGTGAGTTAGGAATGCGACATAATTCTTGCGGAGATATTTTCGGGCTTGAAGACAGGACATTAATTTGAGTCCTTTCGAAGGGGTTTCTCCAAAGATTCGTAGAGTCTGACCGTTTGTAAGAGGAATGCGAATGAACTTTTCGCGGCATACAACTTCAGCATGATGTTGGCTGAGCCAGTCCATACCAATTATAATGTCGAAACTTCCCAACTTCATAGGAATGAGGTCAACTGGAAAATCGTGATCGTTTAGGGTGAGAGTACAATTGCGTATAATAGAGTTTAATGAGACCGGTTTTCCGTCAACAACTTCTACCGTTATGGATTCCATGAGTTTATCACGAGTTTGGTTGAGGATGGGTTCAAATTCTAAGGACACAAAACTGTTATCCGCGCCAGTATCAAATAACATGGATGCGTAACTACCATTGATGAGAAACGTACCGTTAACCACATTGTTGTCAGCCCTAGCTTGATTGGCGTTGATGTTGAAAGCTCTTCCCCTAGCAGGTGGAGGAGCTTGGTTAGCCTGGTTTACTGGATTTGCTTGAGCTTGGGCATGGATGATGTTCACCAAGCGTGGACAGGTGTTCCTGAAGTGGTTCGGGTCTCCACAGTTGTAACAAGCCCGCATAGGTTGTATCATGGGATAGTTGGCTTGGTAGTAGGATTGGGCTACATGTTGAGCAGGTGGTAGGAGTAAAGGTTGTTGGGCTTGACCCACTATCTGATGGTGGGTTTGGGTTGAGGGCTGATTGCGGTTCGTTTGCTGAAGTGCGCGACAGGTTTGCATGGTGTGACCCGCACGGCCACAGCCGGTGCAATGTTGGCAGGGATGATCAGGAAAGTGATGGTATTGGCAACGGTTGCATTTTGGGTATGGGCCGGAGTATGGCTTTTTATATGGTGCAGCTGAGGGGGCAACTTGGGTGATGGGTGCAGCAGTGATAGGGAGGTTTGTTTGTGTGACAGAAAAGTTTCTGCCGTTTCGTTTCCTCTTACTAGCAAACTTTGAGGAGGAGGTGGAATGGTTTGAAGTTTGGCCCTCAATGGGGGCTTTCTTTTTCTCGCCCTTAAATTTGCCGTTTCGGATGCGATTCTCGGTAAGCTCGGTAGCTAGTTCCATAGCAGCTTCAAGTGTTGCAGGCGAAGTGCTTAGAACTGAGTCTTGAATTTTCGAGGGGAGGCCTCGAATATAGTGTTCGACTAAGCGGTATACTGGGGTGAACAAGTTGGGGATCATTTGGTTCAACTCTAGAAACCTTTTGTTGCAGGAAGTATGATCTCCTTCCTTTTGCTTTAACGAATGGAATTCATCCTCTAACTTTTTGATCTCGCTTCTTGGACAGAAGCGTCTCTTCATGATTTCCCTTAACTCCTCCCATGTTAAGGCCATTGCATCTTCGATTCCTCTCTTACCTTTTTCTGTATTCCACCAGGTAAGAGCTACTCCAAACAGTCTCCCGGTTGCGTAACGTACCTTGCGATCCTCGGGACAATCGCAATTGAGGAAGGTGTTTTCCATTTCCTCAAACCAGTGGAGGAGAGAAGTGACACCTTCGGTCCCTTCATATTTCGGGGGATCGCAAGACTTGAAGTGTTTGTAAGAGCACTTTTTGGAGGGAGGGTTGTCGACGTTCTGGTCGTCTTGATTGGGAGGGTTGATGGGATTTGCGGCGAGAGCTTGTTGGACTTGAATTACGATGTCAGGAAGCACCGCGGCCATTTGTTTTGCGATTTGGGTGGCCAAACGTTCGTTTGACCTTCCTGACTTTCTACTTCCACGTTGCTGCCTATCCGACATCTACAGGAACATACATAAGAAGATGGTGAGTTTAAGGAGTCTTTTTAGGTGTCATGTGTCGTCAAATGAAATAAAAATAACATAATTATCAATAATGCAACTACATCCATAGGATGTCTTGGGTTTGCTCATGTTTGGGCCTCCAATGTCCCCCATACCATCACCTGTATAGTCATGTGGGCCCCCATGACTATTGGCTTGGTAGGATTCACATTGGTGTTGGCGGTTTAACACTCGCATCACCCGAATGAAAACCATGAAATATGTTTGCGAGATGTATGGTAGGAGGGTGTCCAGGTGTAGACACAATGACAACTCAAAGTGGGGTTAGCTCACACGACGTTTGGTATAGCATGCTTTGGCCTAATAGGTCCTTCGTACTCTCATCGTTAGTCCCCAGGTAGGCAAACTGGTCCTTTATTTTGGATTTATACGAATGCCAAGCCTAGACAGGACGTTCCGACTACCGGTACTTGTACCCTTCCAGTTACTACATGCCCGTCATAAGAACTCACTTTGATGTGATTTGAAAAAAAAATACAAAAATCGTTGCAAAAATCATGGAAATTGTGTGGTGTGTGCTCTCATGGATATGATATGTTATGAGGATGTGATTCATGATGAGCATTGTATAGTAATATGTACTTATGAACATGCTTGCATAACATTGAATGTAACAACAAACAAAAAGCATATAAACATCATGAATTTTGTATGTAACACATAAACAATTTAAATAATTCTAATCAACTATAGTATAGGCTCTAAGGGTCTAATAACCTATCCTATATCCCTATAATCATGGCTCTGATACCAATCTGTCACACCCCGACCCGCAGCGGAATAAGAGTCGGGGCATAATTGGGTTATCACCAAAGCTCATGATGTTTACTAAAATGTTTCATATTTATTAAATTCAAATTACAACTTAAATGTTCAAGCCAAACTCATACAATACAAGGAAAGGAAAATTAAATAAACAATCCAAAATCTAAACTGATTTATTCTTCTAGGCCGTCCTATATGTTTCTTGCTTCAACTGGATCACCTGTATCATGTGTAAAAATGGGAAATTTTGGGTCAACAAAAGTTGGCGAGTGAACCTTGTTAAAAACCTTTGTTATTGATTTCTTGTTGTATTTATATGGAAAAATTGTGCAATAATCATATGTGAGCAAACGTAAATAAACAAACAATAACAAACCACCTTGCATGAGTATATGACATGAATGATAATGTATATGTTGGCAACGTCACGTTCCGCTCATAGGTAATGGGGAACGGACGAGCCTATGATGATGTATGTGAGATCAAGGCTCAATCAAACGGAGCTGATCATATGTTGGCAAAGCCACGTTCCGCTCATAGGTAATGGGGAACAGTTCCGCTCATAGGTAATGGGGAACAGTTCCGCTCATAGGTAATGGGGAACAGACGAGCCTGTGATAATGTATGTACTGAAAATAATAAATTTAATCTAAACATTAACCACACAAATAATTGATACATATTGGATACACATTTGATCATGGATATGATGGATGCACAAGTGTTTAAATGTAATAAATAATAAGCGACACATGATACACCCCAAAAAATGTGATTAAAACGGGGAATTTGTAGAGATTCACTCACCTTGGGTGCGTTCGTTTGATGATGTTGAATGCGCACGAGTTTGGAGATTTGATCGACGAGGAATAACTAACCTAAAATAATAACGAAATGGTACGGTAAATAAGTGGATTTTATTAACAAATTTTAATAGGATTTTTAGATTTATTTTTGTGAGTTTAAGGTCATTTTCTAACTTTAAAAATATTATTTTTTAAGTGTTTTTAATTGATTTTTAAATTAAATAAATAAATAAAAATATAAAAAAATGTTGACTTTTTGTTGACCGTTGACCGGTTGGACAGTGGTAATTGGTGCGCTGAGTGAGGTTCGAACCCGGGACCTCTCGTACGCGTGCACGCAGCTCTACCAACTGAGCTACGTGTCTAACCCGAAATATTATGTGTTTTAATTATATATATATACTAACTAAATGTTAATTTATTTGATTTATATTAAAAGGATTTAAACTGGTTGAACCGGTTACAGGGAAGCCGGATCGAACTCGGGTCCTTTGGTTTGTAAGCGCACAGCCCAACCAGTTGGGCTGTGTGTCTTATCTGTTTAATTTACGATTTATTTTAATCTTATAGACATACCGTGGCTTGATCTGATTCTGTTTAAAAAAAATGGTTTTAATTCGGAAAGTCGGTGCGTTTGTAAGGTTCGAACTCGTGACGTGCGCTATGTGTTTGCACACAGTCCACCGCTGGACTGTGTGTCTAACCCGGTTTAATATCTTGTTTTAATTAAACTTATACATAATATTCAAATTCGTCTTCTTCATTCAAAGACACAGACAAATGATATTCAACTGATCTGGTTTAAATCGTTCATCTAACATATAAATGATTGAAATGTAATGGATAGAGAGGGTTTTGGAAATGAATGTACCGAAACAGACTGATTTTCTCAGAACTCCGGCAATGGTCGTCGGCTCTGATTTGTGAATTCTGTCTGGATAAATCAATTAACAGTTTTGATCGATGAGTTGCGAAATTAAGTGACTAAACAAGGATTATCAGAGAGTTTATATGTTTGTACCGATTCACAGCGTGATTTCGGAATTTTCAGAGATTTTCCGGCGAGTGCAGATTATCCGACAACGTCGTCTGGGACCGATTCTGGTTGAAGGATTTGAGTTAGTAAAAGTCTAACAATGGATTGAAAATGAAAGAATCGAGAAACTTACCGATTTGATGTATGTCTCGGTTTTTCGGCGAAAGTCCGGCGATAGCAGATAACGATTCCGACGAACAGAAGTTAGAGTGAAAGTGAAATTGAGAGTTCTGCGAGTGTTTCCGAGATATGAGGCGATGGTATTATCAGTGTAAATTGAAAGTAAATTTCATTTCGGTTTTAACTCCCAACAATCATATGAATCGAGGCATTGAAGACTGAATTGATTAGAACGTGGGTTGTAATTGATTTATCGGTTATACTCAGGAACTCGCGATCACTCAAAGTCCCTAGATGTTTGAAAGCCGATTGGCGGTTTCAGTTTTTGGCGCAAACAGATGAATTCTCGGTGGAACTTAAGTTTTATATGATTCATTGATTACACAAACAAGTCAAGTGGCGGAGTGGTGAATGGCTTGTGTGTTAAATGAGCCGGCTGACCCCGGTTTGAAACCCGGCAGCGACATTTATTTTTTTCTTCGACCGTTTTTATTGTTTTTTAATTATAGTTTATAAATTCTAATATATTTATTAATTATGTATTGTTTAAAATTAAAAAGAGCATTAAATAAGCAACGAAAAATGTAACTGACTATTCGATTAATAAACGAAGTGGGTTTTGAAAACCCGTTTTTCGACGGATGTTACATTTTATGACTTTTACACTTTGTAGGAAAAATAGACTTTGTAGCAAACTCCCACCCAAAAGTCAATATGCAAATATGTTTTTATGCAACTACTATAAAAGTCAATATGCAATTATGTTTATATGCAAACTACTATAAAAGTCAACGTTTAATTAGAATGGAGACACAAGGACCTAAACACGAACATTATGAGTGAAGAACACAAGATTTATGGGTCCGGATAGTTAGTCATAGTTTAAAAATGTTAAAGAATAAAACCCAAGGGAATAAATTGGGTTTGGACCGAATTTGGAGGTGAATTGGATGAAAAGAAAACTTGTTTCAGCTGACACGATTGGGTGGAAACCTGACCCGTCTGGGTCAGGGTGTTGAAAAGAAAACACGTTTCAACTGACACGACTGTGTGGAAACCTGATCCGCCCGGGTCAGGGTGCTGAAAAAACACACGTTTTAGTTGACACGGGCAGCTGGAAACCTAACTCGCCTGAGTAAGGGTGCTGAAAATAAAATACATTTTTACTATTCTACATTGTTGGAGAAATAGAATAAAATAATAAAAAAAATGTTTTCGTTATCTGGTGGATCCATTTTGATTAAACTCCTTAAATATTAACCATTTGATTGGTCTTAATAATAGGTATCTCAAGGCGGGAACCGGACGATGACCAAGCATGCGAAGAACCTAACATTAGTAAACCGCTATCTCCTTGGAGACGTTCACGGGAAGGACGAAACATGATTATGCATGACAGAGCTTTCAAGACTAAAACTTTATTATTATAAAATGTATATTAAGTATAATAATCAGTTATGTCGGTTTGTCTAGCCTATCAATTAACCCAGATGTGTAAGTTTTGTGTAAAAAAAATAGCGACCTGAATATCCGAATGACTAAAATATCGATAAAGACAAAATTGGGTTAGAGTATTACATATGACTAATAAAAAGAGGGTCCCTTTAGTCAACCCCTTGTATGAATAATAGATTTAAAACAATTATGATTCTTGGGTTATTATTATCGTAGTTTAACAATTGTACAGATTGTAGATTTGAAATAGTTATGATTAGATGCATTCCCATATTCATACACCATTTTAAAACTAAGTTCATATATGTTTATAACATATTACTAAAAAAGAAATAAACCAATTTGTAAATTGAGGTTGGCTAAATGCACTCTCTTTTTTACTAGTCATACCTTCTTTCTAAAAGTTGACATCTATGCAGTTATATCGGTGAGACATCGCTGATATATTGATTATGAGTCCCATGTAAAATATTGGTGTAAAATATCATTAGAATATTGGTGCCAATATTATCAGTGATATGACCGATATATCATTCATTTTCAGATCTCAATACATTTCTTAGTTCTACCATTCGTCTTTTATTTTATTGCTGCAATTAGTGCTTTTAATCGTTAATTGTCAGTGGTTTAATTCTTAATGAGTTCCTACTTGCTACGATTGTTGGTGTTTTGCAAGTTGCAAAAGATTAATTTGTTAATGGTACGAGAGTATACTGAATTGTTAGCGTTAAATTGCTATATATATAAATTATGCATGATATTAAAATTACTCATATCCCACCGTGATAACCTATATCTCAGAATTTTTTACCACATTAACTGCTTAGGTTGACGTTAATTTAATTATAAACTGTCTCTTTGTAATGTATAAGAATTCATATAAAAGATTTTTCATGGTATCATTGTTTTATATCTTGATCGTCCGTTTCTCGTATAATTTCTCTGTTTATTAATTCTCTTACAGGTTGAAGTGTTAGTGATGGAAAAAAATGAATCATCTATGAGTCGAAGAATGACATTACCATATGAAAAATGTGCGTCGTCTATGGGACCCACAGTTGGTTCAGTTGGCAGCTTCGAGGGGTAGAATTTAGCACCAGTAATTAAACATCATGGTTCAGGTAGGAAATCATTGACGGAATCTTTGTTAGTGAATTCAAATCCTGGTAATGTTTCGCTAAGGAAAGTCAAGTTGATAATGATGCAGCAATGAAATCAGCAAGAAGTTTCAAAGATGAAAGAAAACCGTCAGCCGGAGAAACTTCTTCTACGATGGAACCTGAAAACACTAGAAAAAGACAAAAATACGAAAAGTAAATAAATGACATAACATCTCGTTCCAAGAAACCGACGGGAAATCAGGGTTTTTTACGGTTCTTCAAGTATATGCCAGTTGTATGAAATCAAAATGGCGGTTTTTCGTATATACCAGTTGTATGAAATCAAAATAGCGGCTTTAATACGAAAAATGGGATTCTTGAAGGGCAACAAGAAGTCGAAAAAAAAAATCCAACAAGAAGTCGAAAAAAAGTTAAACGACAATTTGAAAGACATGGAGTTGATGAGAGAGAAATTAGTTTTGGTAGAAATGGCACAAGAAGAAGCACATAGTTTGTCAAATATTGTACATTCTGATCATGTGATGCTTGAGCATGATGCTGCTTTTTCAAAGGCATTTTTTATATTTATATACATAACATTTTTGTCTCAATCTAATTATTTACTAAAACCGAATTATTTGGGCTAAAAAGTGTTCCGGGTTAAACCCAATCTATCCATTTTAAATGTTTCAAATAAGTTGCCTTTTTTGGCCCATTGACTCGTTCCCTAGCCAAACCTGATCATTTTCCACATATATAACATGTGTTTCAAGTTTATAGCGTTCATATTAAACCCTAGTTAGTAATTACTAATGAGAGTTGATTTTTTTTTTTTTGTGCAGGAATTGCATTCAACTAGAGGAAGTCCTCTCAGGGGAAAGAGCAAGGGCATTTTAGCTACAGGTAGGGATGAAAAATTGCATACCGAATACTGGTACCAGACCATATCATACCAACGGAACATGTATGGTATTCGGTTTTAGATTTTTTTTTTTCAATTTCGATATTGGAACCTGTCAAAATACATGGATCAAGAAAACTAATCTTTTATAGAACTCGAAACTACAAGATTCAAACAACCAAAGAATCTCAACCCTCTTTTCACAAGTAGATCATCATCATGATGATTTGCACGCTCTTACACAAGATCTACTTAACAGCTATAAGATTTTAACATGAGATCTCAACAAATAACAAGATCTAAGAGTAAACCCTAAGAGAGAGAAACGAAATAATCTAAAAATATCTGGAAAGTGTAATGAACTCATCTGATGAGTTCATTTATATAATGCTCTGAACCCTAAGCAGTTATCCGGATAAACCGCTCATCTCTTCTAAGCCAAACAACAAAAGATCCTACTCTTTTCAAAAAAGCCTAGTGACCTTTATTCCAATAAGCCCAACAACCAGCAACTCGAGCCCGGTGTATAATTGTATCCAAATGTAAATAACATGTGACAAAATAAAAACAACAAGTAACAAATAAATGTAATAAATGTATGTAAATAATAAAAGCGATATATTATATGATTAAGTTGTATTATTTTAACACCCTTCTCGCTTTTATTACCAAACATGTCCACCATGTTTAACCATTCACACACAACTTTATGTTGAGTAATTGATAGTCCTTTTGTAAAAGTATTTGCTCGTTGTTTTTCAGTAAATATACCAACTATTTTAACAGAACCTTTCTGAATCTGGTCTATTAAAAAGAACAAATCTAATTCAAAATGCTTCGTCCTATCATGAAATACAGGATTTGTAGCTATGGATAAAGTTGCAGTATCATCACAAAATAAATTGACAAGTAAAACAGCCTTACATTCACTTCACTCAACAAATTAACAAGCCACATAATTTCACATGTTGCAGTGCACGTTGTACGGTACTCAGCTTCTGTTGTAGATCGTGATATAGTAGCCTACTTTTTACTTTTCCAAGTAATCAAAGAACTTCCTAAAAATATACAATATCCTGTCACACTTTCTAGAAACCAAACTTTTACCCTAGTCTGAACTGCATAAGCAGACAATTCTAAACCAGAGTTTTGTCAAAATATACACCTTTACCATGTGCTCCTTTAATATACCTTAAGACCCTGATTGCCAACAACCAATGAGCCCTTGTGCACTTATGCATAAATTCACTCAATACATGTACTAAATATGCTATCAGGTCTAGTATGAGACAAATAAATCAATCTCCCAACTAGTCTCTGATGCCCTGTAATATTTATCAATGATCACTTTCTTTAGCACATAAAGCAGTCACCACATACTTTAGTTCAATAGGATTACTCACAGGTTTTCACTCAGTCATACCATACTCAGCTAGAAGCTCTAAGCAATACTTTCTTTGTGAAAGACATAAACCACTTTTAGTTCATAATACCTCGATACCTAGAAAATACGTCAAGGTACCTAAATCTTTGATTAAAAACTTAGTTTGAACAATTCTTTCACATTTTCAATCTCAAGTTCATTATTGCAAGTAATTACTATATCATCCACATAAACAAGCAAACAATGAACACAAACTTTTCACTTTTAACAAATATAGAAGGATCATATTTACTTTGAGTAAATCCTAATTCAAACAAAACACTAATTAACTTAGCATTCCACATCCTTGGAGTTTGTTTTAAACCATACGAAGATTTATTCAATTTGCACACTCTAGTATCATCTTTTGAATATTAACCTGCAAGTAACTTCAGATACACATCTTCAACAAGGTCTCCATACAAAATGCATTATTAATGTCATGCTGATATATTGACCAATCATTATGCACAACCATAGCTAAAAGACATCTAACAGTTATGTTATTATTTTAACAACCGGTGAAAAAGTTTCATCAAAATCTATTCCCTCTCTTTGACTATACCCTTTGGCAAATAATCTTGCCTTATACCTTTCAATCTCCCCTGATGATTTGTACTTATTTTAAAAACCCATTCACATCCAATAGGTTTTCTACCATAAGACAATTCAACAAGATCCTAGGTTTTATTTATGCTAAGTGCTTCAATTTCATCATTTATGGCATTTAACCAATTTCAATCATTACATGCTTCATAATAGTTCTTAGGTTGTATTGACTTATTACGCACAAACACAAAACAAAAGTTTTCAGTAGATAGATTTGAATAATTATCTATTTTTTCAAAGACCATACTTTACTTTTCCTTCAATTGTAAAATCATTAAGTTTTATTAGTTTTATAGGTAAAATAGAAGACCTAGTAGATCTTCTAAGTGGTTAACACAATGACTAAGATGACGAGATACCCTCTAACAAGTTTTCATTTTCATTTTCCATATACTAAATGCTCAGCCCTATCTAAACTAGGTTGAGTCCTACTGGATTGTTGAGGTTAAACCTCTCTTACAATATTCTTAAAATCTCTATTAGCCTACTGAGACCTAGAGCACTGAGCCTCAACCCTATCTAAAGTAGTCTCAGAATTCCTATTAGATTGTTGAGACTCATGAATAATAGAATCTTCATTATGATCAACCCCTCTTTCATTAGTGGGATCAAATTCTCAGCCTTTTGGAATAACATCGGTTTCAGTTGAAGTTTTAACTTCCTTAAAAGGAAACACTGACTTATAAAATCTCACATCTTTTGAAAAACTAACCTGTTTTTGTTCTAAATTCCAAATTTTATACCCTTTTGTTTTCATTTGAATAACCAATTAGCACACACTTATTAGCATGACTACTAAGTTTATCATGATTATTTAACATTGTACTAAAATAAAGACATCCAAAAAACTCTGAGGTGAAATAAAGAGGGTTTAAAACCATGAACCATTTCATAAGGTGACCTACCATTAAGCACAGAAGATAGAGTCCTGTTAATCAGATATGCAACAGCAAGAATACACTCAGACCAAAACCTCAAAGGCAAATTACTTTGAAACAATAAAGCCTAGCTATATTAAAAAAATGCCAATGTTTTCTCTCAACAATTTCATTTTGTTGAGGGGTATATACACAAGTTGTTTGATGAATAATGCCATTTTTATTCACATATTCTTTAACCTGATTATTCACAAACTCAATCCCATTATCACCTCTAAATATTTTAACAGTTTTTTTCAAACTGAGTTTTAATCAAACTTACAAAACTTTATAACATATTCAAACACTTTCATCTTTATATCTCATAAGATAAACGCATACAAACCTAGTATAGTCATCCACAAAAGTAAGAAAATATCTATATGCTTCCTTACTATTGACTTTATATGACCCTAGACATCTAAATGAACAAGTTCTCCTAATTGTCTAGTTTTAGATAACTTAATGGAAATGGTTCTCTTTGTTGTTTACATTTATAACAAGTTTCACATAATAGAGTTTTATCAAACTGTATCAGATTAAGATCATATTTTAATACTTTTAAAACAATTTCAGATGGATGTCCTAATCTTGCATGCCATAAACTAGTCATATCTTCACAATTAAAACTAAAGCAGGTAACAAAGGAAGACTCATCACAAAAATATAAACCCTCATGTTGACTACTAGTCATCAGGGTTTTCTTTGTTAATGAATCCTGAAGATAACAAGTATTTTCATCAAACAAGACACTTATTTTACTATCGTTAGCCAACTTGTGAACACATATCAAATTTACACAATAATCAGGACCTACAAACACATCGTACATAGTGACAATGTCATTGAACTTTATGTCTCCTATTTTAATTACCAAAGCATTTGTACCATTAGGATGATTTACTTTAAGATTATATTCAGATACATATAACTGATATATCAAATGTTTATCACTCATTAACATGTGTTGTTTAGCTCCAGAATCACATATGCAACCCATATTCTTTAAAGAATTTGTCTTCTTTGCAAAACAATAACTAGACTTATAACAACTAGTAGAACATAACAAGTTTGAACCCCTACCTGAGACATTACAACTAATAGAACCATCATCAGACTTTTGGTTTATCAAACTCAATAATTTAGAGACCTGGTCAGCATTTAGATTTATCAACATCAGAAGAGTTAGCATACATATTATTACTAATAGTCAGTTTCTTTCCTTGATTAGTCTTAGCTTTCATCCAGGGAGGATATCCAATAAGCTCAAAGCATTTATCAATATTATGTCCAAGTTTGTTACAATGAGTACATTTAATATTTTGATTAGAATTTCTAACAAACCTTCTTTTATTTTCAACAGATTGATTTGACTGTGAAAAAAAAACCAACAGTTTTTCTTTTGACACACAAATGTTTCAGTTCCTATGAGACTCTTCCCTAGATATAATTGAAAAAGCTTCTATAACACTAGAAGAGGTTCTTTAATCAACAGATTTGTTCTAACATACTGATACTGTCACACCCCGCATTTTCAACCAAACACCAGTGGGCCTGGGTGGGAATATCGTGACGTAAGTTGATATCATCATAGTCAATTAAACACAGCACAACGGAAGTCTTGGATTTTAAATTACTATTACAAACCAAATGTTCAAAGTACGAAAATAATATACAGACGGCTTGTAATGAAAGATCCACAGGCGGATCGTAAAATGTACAAAAATGTATAACAGACTTTAGGCAGATCTAAGGATTTGCAAGATCCTCTTATATCACTACCGAGCAGCTTTCCAACCTATTTCGTATTGTACCTGCATCTTAGTCTTTTGAAAATACGTCAGCTTTCACTGGTAAATACACCCGACTGACTCATTTTGAAAACATTTTTAAAATTAGATTTAAGTGCACAGGACACAAATCTTTTATAACTTGGTTAAGTCAACGTTGTAACCTTGTTAACAGCTTTACATGTTTGTCAATATATATGGGGCCCAGTACAGAGACCGAGACATGATTAACATACACACCACTTATGAACCCACGAAGGAGTTATCCCCAACTTGTGGGTAAAAATAATTTAGCATTCGCATCTGTCGGGTGTATGCCTACACCCCGTGCTTTGGTCGTGGCCATTAACTAATGTAATGAGCCAAGGATATCCAGGGCACGGTCATTAACCCCCATGTTTAAGTTATCAAACAAAACTGATCAAAACGGAATATGCGGATTTACTAGCCACAATCCAGCATTCGATTGATCCCATTTCTGACCAGCGGTAATAATTTACCGTAACCCAAGCCCGTATAGGGAAAATAAGTCAAGAGTATTTACCTGAGCTAGTCTTGATTTAAATGCAAGATTTATATCTCAGCCGTATTCAAAATGAACTAAGTGTAGATAGCATTCACCGGAAGGCTCTAGTCTGGATTATAGCATAAGCTAACCAATTAAATGTTAACGGTCTTATTTAAGTCATAGACTTAGACCGACTAGCGTAATGGATCAAAGACGATACGAAGCGCTGGATTAAGCGATGACCGGATAGAATTACTTTAAACCCAACAAGTACTTAAGACTTGTATAATATGCGTAAAAAATTAGCATTCTGGAATTTGAGATTAAAATGATAAGGTTAAACCTGTTTCGGTTAATTTTCGTAAACTAGTTACATATACTTAACCATATGCATATAAGCGATATCGGGTAACCGGATGAGTCATGAACAAGTTCTAAATGTCATTATACTTTAAATAAGTTGTAATATCAGTAAGATATCAACTTACATGCCCGAAAAGGTTTTGAAACGAAATTATGCCTCATAAGGGCGTTTTGGTAATTATATGTCGTATAAAAGGAACTTGCATGTATTATGATGTTATGATCATAACATTCTGTAAAAATACTTAATTTATGATATAATATCAGTAAGATAGCACACATAAGTGTGGTTTATGGTTTAAGACCAAACTTTGCACCGAAAGGGCATTTTGGTCATTTAAAAACAATAGTTTACGATATTATACTAAAATCAGTTTATGATCAACTATTAAAATCATAATATGTTAATTACATTAACATATCAGTAGGTAATTCATTTGCAAGTTCATTGTTGATTAAAATCTTGATTATGTAAAAAGGCATTTTAGTCAAAATTTGACATTTTACGGAACTTGTGCCTAAACTCATATTATGATTATGATCATGTAATATAACCTCAAAGGGTTATGCCACATTGTATTATGATCATAATGTGACCTTAATTCAGAAGTTAACTAATCTAAGTCGGGTCAGAATCGAAAGTCAAAGCAGAAGTCAAACTTCACGACTTTCGGTTGCGAACCGAGTCTAGGACTGAAATTGACGGATCGAACATGTTCCCACATGTTCTAATAATTATTACCAACTTGTTTAAGTGTCAAAAACATATTTATAACATATATAAACTCAGATTATTATTTTTATGAAATCTGACCCGTTGACTTTTTAAAACAATAACTTTGACCCGTTAATTGACCTAGTAAACGTGATCCTTAGGAGGTGCCCTTTTAAGGGATTAATACTTCCCAATTATGATCATTTAGCCATGTTCATTTCGAACAATGGCTGGACCATAATGGTCTTAACCGAAAGTCACATTTGTCGAAAATGCTTGACTTTTGGCTATTAAAAGCCTATAAAAAGGAAAGAGCAGAGATGGAGCACCTACAAGTGATTTAAGGGAAACTTAGAACTCAAAGGGAAGGTCCTAAATGGTCAGGAACTTCCAAGAGTGTAATAGAGAGGAGAAAGAGATGAATGAGCAAAGAATGAGGTGAACTAGTGGGCTATTTATAGTGCAAGGAGGTGTGTGAAGATGAAGCAGGTGTTAGAGGTGTTTTAGGATCATCCCAGTGTCTAGCAAGGTGTCAAGAGTGCAAGAGTGTGGTATTTTGCAGGAGATGTGGCATCTTGACAAAATTTTGGGGTTTTGCCACTTTTAGTCCCTCAAGGATAGTTTTGTGGATTTTCATGAATTGTCCCTTGACTATATCCAATGACATAATGATACAACTTGGACTTTTCGTTCAATATGAGATGTATTGAAGAAGAGTACGAGTAACCGAACATTAACGGGTGTCACACTAGATGTTCTTACGACTTATAAGCGTTTACTAGCTTAAACGTGAAAGATACGAATACCTATGGTTTCATGGTTAAATTACCCAAGCTAGTAAGGTTTAAGGTTCGGTGAAGATGTGTGATACTCAAGAATGGTGAATCAAAAGATATCACCTTAACCGGGAGTCGTTTAGGTCGAAAAATGACTTATTTATGCAAGGAAAATGTAATAATAAAGTCTAGGGGTCTTAGGATTAATAGTTGAAAGTTAAAATGGTGTAAAACTAAGGTTTCAGGGCTTCGCCGTAAGCTACGGTTGCCAGACCGTAGCTTACGGTTAGTTATAAACTCTAACCAGAAAGTCTGAACCGTAGGCTACGGTCCCGGACCGTAAGCTACTGTCAGGTTTAAAAAAAAATTTAAGATTTTTGGATTCGTTTAAGGAGTTGAGGGGCTAACTTATTTGAGGTATTTTCTAAGGGCATGAACACATGTCGGTTTATTACCGAACGCGAATTTTACGAGGTGTTACAGATACACATTATCTTGACCCATCAAAAATTGCATCAATTGAATCAAATGATTAAAATCATTAAACTGTTTAGAAGCATCACATATGCATACAGGTATTTGTAAAATCTAATCAAGTTGTTTCCACATAATGTTTCACAGTGTTAATATTTAGTTACAGACAAAACATTTTGAGAAAATTGGTTGATTTTCCGATATACATTAAACACAATAGACCCATCAATCTATCATAAGTTTCTTTTAAATCTTTCCAAACCTCAGAATCAGATTTAGAATAAACATGACCTAGATATTATTTTTCTGAAACTGAGTTTAATATCCAAGTTAAAACCACTGAGTTACATCTATCCCACTGAGCTGCAAATATATCATTATCTTCAATTTTTATAACAGTTCCATCAATAAAACCAATCTTCTTTTTAACTCTTAACGCAAGAGACATAACATTAGCCCAGATAATCTAGTTCTCGGTTCCTTTTAACTTTATACTTACTATAGTTAGATTAGTAGAATCACTTGCATGCAAGTATGAAGGATTGTCAGTTTCAAGTTTATTAATCAAAGTTTCACCAAAAAAGATTATCTAAATCAGCTATTTAAATTGCCTATAACCAACAAGAATATTCAATCAAAAAACACAGAAATCACAAACAACAAACAAACCCTAAATAGCAAAATTGTTCCAGGGACTAAATAGTCGGTTCATCATTCATAAGTGCCTACCCAAGCCTTTGAACAGAAGCTATAACATAGAGTACCTGATATTTAACAATTTCACAGAAAAATCAAATAGCAATAAGACACAGATAGCACAAATAAATGCAACAGAGTGAACCCTTTCTGTACCTAACAATCAACCACCGGTCTGACTTACCCGGCAACAACAATTGAAATTTAAAACAAAGAAAAAAAGAAAGATCTCACCAAATTAGAAAAGAAAAAAAAAACCTAGCAAGGGTTTTCTCCAAGTCTACTAAGGATTTTACAACCTTTGCGGGTTGAACCCTAAACTAGAGCAGCATCTTCCTTTTAATCTTCTACAAGTCCAAGCACAGCACCACCAGACACCCACGAATCACACCAGATCTCAAACTGGCAAACAAAACTCTAGCAAGGAAACAACAGATCTTTGACGACAGTGAACCACATAAACCTAAACCCCCAAATTCTTGGAAACCCTAATTTTTTAAAACAAAGATCTACACCTTCAACAAAGCAATAACCACTAATGCTCTGATACCATGTCAAAATCCATGGATCAAGATAACTAATCTTTTATAGAACTTGAAATTACAAGATACAAACAACCAAAGAATCTCAACTCTCTTTTCACAAGCAGATCATCATCATGATCTGCACACTCTTACACAAGATCTACTTAACAACTATAAGATCTACACAAACAACAAGATCTAAGAGTAAACCCTAAGAGAGAGAAATGAGAGAATCTAAAAATATCTGGAAAGTGTAATGAACTCATCTGAGAGATGAGTTCATTTATATAATGCTCCAAATCCTAAACGGTTATCCGGACCTTTATTGCAATAAGCCCAGCAACCAACAACTCCAGACCAGTGTATAACTGTATCCAAAGGTAAATAACATGTAAGAATAAAATAAAAATAATAAGTAACAAATAAATGTAATAAATGTATGTAAATAATAAAAGCGATGTATTATATGATTAAGTTGTATTAGTTTTAACAGTACCATGTGGTATGGTACTGGTTCGAAACTACCATGGTACCATACAATACTTGTACCGAGTGAACGTATATGGTATTCAGTTTTGGTTTTAGATAAATTTCGGTATATGTACTATGCGGTATGGTCATGGTTCGGTAAGGTACCAATTCCGATCCCATGCCTAGCTACAGGTATACTTTGCTATACTTCTAATCATTCTAGTAAATAGTAAAAAAAAGTAGAAATAAACATTTAAAAAACTGAATACTAAAGGCTAAATGTTATATACTTAGGTATACTTCTATTCATTCTATGCTTTATCTTTCCAACAATTGAAAATGACTGAACTGGTCATGTATAGTATTCATGATTGTCCATGTCGCATGCTATAGTCGAAGTTCACTTTAGGTATTTTGGTGTTACGAGATATGGTTTTAACTATCATGAAAACGCGATAATGGAATGTAAGGCCCCAGACTCTGGAACTTCACATCTAGCAAATCATAGTAATAGCGGCAAACACAGCATTTGGCAAAATCAAATAATTCAATTTTTATATTTAGTCAACTCTGTTATACTCTCCATCTACGAGGAGATATTTGGTGTAATGTTGAGTGTATATATTTGTCAATATTGTATAATGAAAATTAAGGAAAACTTCACACCTTTCACATAGCATACACAGTTTTTAAACTGAAAATATCGTAATCATTCATAAACCAAAATAGCGGAAACACTCAACAACCCAAACCAAATAATACATGACATAAATTGAATCCGACAGTTCAAACAAAACTACATAACTAGGGATGCCAGTCCACAAGACGTCGGGTAACCTCATGACCACACACAATGGAGCTAACCATCCGATCACATGCTCATGCGAAAACTACTTACCATGCAAAAACTGTACGTACACGAAATGTACTTGACGCCTTGACAGCGGCTGTATACTTTTGATTGTTATAATAAGCAGTAAAAAACAAAAGTAGAAATAAAAATTTAAAACAACAAAATATTATTAGCTGAATGTTACATGTTTTTAAAGCTTTATCCTTCCGTCAAGTGAAAAATGATTTAACTGGTCATGTCACATGATACGACTGAAGGATATTTTGGTGTTACGAGATTTGGTGTTAAAAAATATGTGTAAACGTGATTTTTCCATCATGGTTTTGTAAGATCTTAATATCTCTTGGTTGTAAAACAAGGTCTCGAAGGCCGAGTACTCCCCAAGTACTCGTTACAATGTAGGTTGTCGTGGCACGAGTAGTTTTCGTATAGGCCGAATACTCTCCGAGTACTCTCCGTCTAGGCCGAGTACTCTCAAATCCGACTAGGGGAGCGCCTAGCGACTTTTGCAACCATAGACTTATATAAACCTGAAACCTCTGCTTGTAATTGGTCCAAACATAAAGTTTAAAGGTCGAATTATGATTGTATGCACAAGTTCAATTAGTGGAGCTATTTGTTTTGACACTTATTTATTTTGTCTCTTTAGTAAGACACATAAATAGTTGTTTGTGTAACCATAGTTGGATCATATATTGAAAAGGATGATTTTGTGAAAGGGTCTCACTTCGTAGTTCGTTTAGGGTCTGCAGATTCGTAGGAACTGCCATGTCTGTCATGGTTGTGGAGTGGAGTAGAAGTCCTTTGCCGAATTTGGAATTGCAAGAATTGGAGAGGTGTAACGAGTTAGCGGATGGGGTGATATTGCCGGGATAAGTGGATTTGGGAAATGGAACCTAATGGTATCTTTTTAGTTAAATCTTGTCGCGGTTTTCTATCAAGAAATGCGACCCAGTCTTGTCCACCGGGTGAAGTGGTTACCAAAGAAGATAAATATGGTTGGTTGAAGGGCGGAACAAGATAGTTTGGCTACTTTGGTCGGGTTAAAAGGAAAGGAGGGTGAAAATTAGGCAGTGGTGGGAAAATGGGGTGGACATTAAGTCTTCTTGGTGAAGTTGTATTGGGTTTTGGTTGGTGTCTCTAGTTACTTACTAGATGTTTTGTATATATTCTTTTGGGTTTGAATAAATCATCAGCAGTTCAAAGCAAAAGTAATTTATTTTTATTTTTTAAAATATCTCTTTTCTTGATTTTATAAGACAAGTAATGTAATAGGTTTTTTATCAACAATAACTTTCCGAGTTAGTGTTGCTATTTCACAACTATGAATATGAAACTAATTAATCCAAGATAACATGTTCGAACAAAATATGTAAACCTGGTCGTTACGACTCTAGTCATGATTCAAGTACTCATTCAAACATCCGATAAAATTCATAAATGGATTACCATCCACAAAAAAGTTATTGAGTGTGACTTTCCTTTTTTGGTGTATATGTTACAAGCGAACAAACATTAGTATGTTCCTTAATAACGTCTAGGTACATCCCTATATCCATGGATTCAATTATTACATCTATATGCATGCATTTATCTAAACATTAAAACAATTTAATTTCATTTTTTATTCTCACGTTTCTGAGAGAGTTCTTTTGTCCCATGTTTATAACTTAAGAGGTTCAGCTCATGGATTTTTTTTTAAATATAAAGAAATTTTTACGCGTTTTGGTTTTAAGAGAATCAAATGAACACCTTAACCTTATGAAACCCCCGATGATAATAACCATCGCGATTTGGTTTAGCACACTCTCAGTTGTAAAACACATCCAGATGAGCAACCTTTTTCGTCCATTGAAAAGAAACGTGTTTGGTTTATATATCTATAATAACTTTTTGGTTTATATATCTATAATAACGTTGTACATAATATCCAACGGGTTAGACTAGAATGAAAGTTTCGTTTCAATACAATGATAATGGTTACCATATAAGCAAAACATGATGATAATGGTTACCATGTAAAATTGCATATTTTTGATAATCGCTTTCAGTTTTATTGTCCACAAACAAAATATTATAGCTGAATGAATTAAGGATAATATAAGGAAATTAATATATTATAATCATCCTTTTATAGATGAATTATCATTTTGAGACAATGGATTGTCCTTTTATTTTATATAAAGCATTAAAGTGTACTTGAAGATTACAAAATTTCAATATTAATTAAATTCTATAAAAACTTAATCAAATATTTTTTTAAGGTGTGAATTATTCGTGAATGTCGGGAGGTCTAGCATACGTTGTCTTAACCAGGTCCGCGCTAGAGAGCCCTTTCGCATAACAGATCCTCAATTTAAACCTATTAATGAGAAACCACTATCACCCAGACTCGAACTTGAGACCTGGAGGGAAAAACTCACCCCGGCCCACCAAAGGAATACCCGTAGCCACCACTAGAGCACTAGTGATGGTTTAATCAACTGCTAACATAATTGTCATTCCAGCTTTACTTGGATGGTAAATGTTTTTGTCACTTGAAGTAAAGACTAGGATTTAAATCCTGGTATATGGTATAACAATATTTATATATCGGTATAGTTTAGAAGTAAGAGTAAGAATATGAATAATGTGAAATTTGTTGTTAAAAAAAACTATTAACATAATTTAAATTGTTAAAAAAACATAATCAAATATCACACAATTAAACATCACATTAGGTTAGTAATTAATTGAACTTTTATAAAAAATACGATAAAAATTTAAAATATATATAAAACGTGTCAATATTCTTTTTGTCACATTACAAATTTATTTTTGGATTTTTTTCTCTAGGTTGTTATACTGAGTGTTGGTACCACAACAAACCGAAATTATTTTTTAGGTTTTCTTTTGACTGCTATACCGATTGTCAGTACCAAAACCGTACCGTCCAAATTCCCAGTGTAACGAATCGGTTGCAATGCAAGTGCATCACCGGATCACCCCTTAGTTTTATATAAAGCAAAACATGAAAGAAATATTAGTTTTGAAATTTCTAGATATGTTTTGCGAGTCATACTCAATACGTATAACCTATCTTATATAGTCAGGCTATTTATAACATATCATTTATATCATTTTAATTTATATTTTTGAATACCAATCAAAACAAAATAAGTAACCCATGGCAGCTTGCAGTTGTTTTAGTTGTTCAACCTATGAGTGTCCAGGTGCATCACAATGTCAACCAACCACAAAATTGCGTCCAGGTGCATCATCTTCTCATAGACTCAAAAGACACCCTCTCTCACGTGCCCCACCAACATGTTTCAAAGTCTCAAACATCTTTTTCTAAAAAAATTTTATTTTGAAACAGCTAATTTCATTAAAGCACACTCTCAAAGCGTTAGGAAAAATAAACAAAAGGTTATGATAAGAAATTACATCAATCATTATATATTTTTAATCCAAACAAATCCAAGAGATGTGATGTCCTCCGTTGTCTTTGAAATTGATGGCGTCTTGTTGGAGAAAGCTTGATCATTCCTAACTTTTCAAATGTATCGTCCTAAATTAGCGTGCTTGTGTAACAAGGGCAAACAATATAGCTCTTTAATTTTATTTTTTTCTGAAAATTTTTTGATATATTAACTCAAATTGTAAAACCTACATAAAAAGTCAATAAGCTAACTTTTTTATATATTAAAAACCATAAACCTGTCTAAAATACGTGTTTTTAACTTTTAAAAGCATAAGCTTTAGTTGAATTTTCATGTATTTTTTACAATTGAATGACTAGAAATATATATAAAAAATTAGGTTAAGAGTTTTTTTTTGTTCTGAAAAATAAAAAAAAACAATGATTTTTTATTGTCTTAACCAATTTTGCAAAAAAAAATCTAATGAATTCCAATGACCGAAAAATACCGGACCGCATTGTGTTGTTCGGTTTAGTTAACTTAGTTATAGTTTAACCGAATCATCAGTTAATTGTTCAGTTCAGTTATATCACTTAATTAGGTTACGGTTCGGCTGCTCACCTCTGACAAAGAGCACAAAAATCTATAAATACCAAATTAGTAGTAAAAGCTCAAATAGCCCAATCACGTTCCGTGCTTTTTCTTCCATTTTACACTACAATCAAACCTTTCATACATTCTCCACAAGCATCAAAGAGGGCAAAATAGTAAATTCCCACCAACCAACCCAGTCAGCAAAATCATTCCATGAGGGGCCAACCTGTATATTCACACTAGATCAAAAAACATGTTCTAGAATCTGAACCCAAATTTGGCTGATCAGCATCCCATAAAAAGCAAACCTTTTCAAACTTCACAACACAAATTTTCAAAAATGTCAACCCTCACCAAGAAACACAATAAACATCTCAACAATCCCTTCCCATCAAACCCAAAATCTTTATTTATCAAGCAAGGAACTTTGTTGTTAAATTGCCAAACTACCCTTCCACACCACCATATTTTCACAATTGGAAGTGATTTTCAGTTAACTTGGAGATCAGAAAATGGTGGGTGTGTCTCAGTTTCTCATAAATCTCAACCTACAAGATCCATATGGTCAACAATCCCTGGTCAACCATTCATTTCTGCTGCAATGGCGGAAACAGAGGTTGCAGAAAGCAGGGGATCATAGATCGAAATGTCCGGTTACTATGTAATCATCAAACTATTGAAGATATTAACGTTTTAAAAGAAAATGAACAAGATTTTGAATCTGGGTATGTTGAATTTGGATCCGAATATCCTGTTGTTGAAATAACGGGCCGGGTTTTCGGTATGAGGAAGAACAAAAGTGTGTTGAATCAAGAAAAGTGTATTCTTTAGAAAAAAATGTTTATTGTTATGTAAAGTATAAGCTATTATTTGCTCAAAAGAGCAATAATCAAATTGGATTTCAAATAAAACTTGGAAAACAGAATCTTGTATCTTCACCTAGAATTTACAAGGAGTTTTTTCGAAAACCTACCCGGGCTAGAAGGATTCGGGTCCGGATATTCGGCCTTTTTCAAAGAGGAAACGGGTTGTGATGGATTCAAGTAATGAAGAGGAAAGTATAGCTATGAAAGATGGTGGAAATGATGAGTGTTTTAATAGGATTTGTTTTACATATTCAAGTGAAAAAAATGAAAGATTTTTTGGGTTTGGAGAACAATTTTCACATGTGGATTTTAAGGGAAGAAAAGTGCCTATTTTTGTTCAAGAACAAGGAATTGGGAGAGGTGATCAACCAATCACATTTGCTGCTAATCTCGTTAGCTACAGGTAAATATATCTCTTTTGTACTTGGTATAAGTATTTAAAAAGTTCAGTATATAATAATATAGTAAATAATATAATACATGTCATTATGTAGGCCGGGGGTGATTGGAGTACAACTTATGCACCTTCACCATTCTATATGACTTCAAAGATGAGATCTCTTTATCTAGAAGGTTATGAGTACTCAGTCTTTGATCTAACACAAGATGACAGAGTTCAGATACAGGTAAATTGGGGAATAAGTAAATTTCATTTAGTTTGCTGTTATGAAAATTAGATGGAGTAAATAATTTATAACTAATGGTTGCAGATACACGGAGATTGTGTTGAAGGTAGGATATTGTATGGGCACTCACCTCCTGAGTTGATTGAACAATTCACCGAGTCAATCGGGAGACCGCCTGTACTTCCTGATTGGATAATGTCGGGTGCCATTGTGGGAATGCAAGGTGGAACAGATAAAGTTCGCGATGTTTGGGAAGAATTTGTGGCTCATGATGTACCAATATCGGCATTTTGGTTGCAGGTAGCATACACATATCCTGAAAACATAAGAAATATATAAAACAAAGTTATTATATACCCTTATTTTAGGAGTTACTGCATTTATTTTTGAATATGTTCTAACTTATATTTGGTGTTTATGTAGGATTGGGTTGGTGAGAGAAAAACGGTAATTGGATCACAACTTTGGTGGAATTGGGAAGTTGATGAAACACGGTATCATGGATGGAAACAACTGATTAAGGATCTTAGTGCAAAACACATTAAAATGATGACATATTGCAATCCTTGTTTAGCTCCGGTAGGTATAAACTTCGTTAATCATAAAGCAATACGCACATTATCAGCCAGTTTTTAAAAAACTTGCTTGAAATTTCAGATGGATAGTAAGCCAAACGCAAAGAAAAATCTGTTTATAGAGGCAAAAGAGTTGGATATTTTAGTGA
Source organism: Scalesia atractyloides (assembly GCA_947069175.1). Taxonomy (NCBI): domain Eukaryota; kingdom Viridiplantae; phylum Streptophyta; class Magnoliopsida; order Asterales; family Asteraceae; genus Scalesia; species Scalesia atractyloides. Next base: position 24,438,799 of record CAMTDV010000002.1, read on the forward strand.
AAAACAAAAATGGAGAAACATATATGGTTCCTAATACTGCTTTTGACGTTGGAATGTTGGATTTAACGCACCCGAATACCGCAAAATGGTTCAAGAAAATATTACAAGAAATGGTGGATGATGGTGTTAGGGGTTGGATGGCAGATTTTGGTGAAGGTCTTCCTGTTGATGCTTGCATCTACTCAGGTTTGATATCCCAGTTACCTTTTTTATATAATAACTAGTATTTTGACCCGTTGCGCGTTGCGGCGGTGTCGAAACTTAAAGTACCTCGAACTTATACCATCAAATTTTTGACCCAACTTGTTTTCGAACAAAATTTACGTCAATATGTAGACCAACTTAAAACGCACATGAAAATAAGCACAAAAACGTATTACGTTTGACCTGACTCATTACTGAGACAATTTACATCAATACGTAAACCAACTTGGATTTATAACGAAACATACTTAAAAATAAGCATGCAAGAAAAATAGTATTTTTGTACGTTAAAGAATGGTACCACGAGTTATAGCGGAGTCGTAACGTATAGTAACTCAAATTTATACCGCTTAGTGAAAATGTATTGTATATGACCCGGCTCGTTTCCAAACAAAACGTAGACCAACAAAAAACGTACATAAAAATAAGTACGAAAACGTATTATATTTTACCCACGTGCATGAAAATAAGCACGTAAAACTCGAGGGGGTCAAAATGACATTTTACAAAGTTTTAGAAAGCTGAGGGATGTAAGTGGCAATGCTAAAAGTTGAAGGATTGAATACACAAAAAGAAAAAAAAACATGAGTTGGATGGCATTGTTGTAAGTTTAGTAAAGAAAAAAAAGAGAGGTTGTATCTTAGGAACTATTTCTAAGACACCCTGATTATACATTTATACTTGCAACAGAATGTATAGATCTAAAAGGCCAGCAGGGTCTTTTTAGCATTGTTCTTACAACACTATTTTCTCACTCTGATTATATATAAACATTTTCAGGTGAAGACCCTATTTCCGCTCATAATAGATATCCGGAGATATGGGCCCAAATAAACAGAGAATTTACAGAAGAATGGAAGAACACACTTGTTGGGAAAGTAAAAGAAGACCCTTCAGAGTCATTAGTTTTCTTTATGAGAGCTGGTTTTAGGAATACGCCTAAATGGGCAACGTTATTTTGGGAAGGGGATCAAATGGTGAGCTGGCAGGCTAATGACGGGATAAAAAGTGCGTTGTTGGTTTGCTAAGTAGTGGATTTTGTGGTTATCCGTTTAATCATAGCGATATTGGAGGTTATTGTGCAGTAAGTACACCGTTTTTTAAGTATACGAGAGATGAAGAGTTGCTATTAAGATGGATGGAATTGAATGCCTTCACAACAATATTCAGAACACACGAAGTAAGTTATACTGCATTTTATTTATGTTCTGATGATAGCGTAATTAATTATTTTGGTCTATTTATTTTTTAACAGGGAAACAAGCCATCGGTTAATAGTCAGTTCTATTCAAATGAAAGAACGTTATCACATTTAGCACGCTTTGCGAAAGTATACAAAGCATGGAAATTCTACAGGGTCCATCTCGTAAAGGTGACTAAGAAAAACTAAACTCATTATCTATATATAACATACAATAGTTGGATATAATATTCTAACATACAATTATGTTTATAACACAGGAAGCTAGTCAAAAAGGTCTTCCAGTTGTTCGACATCTATTTCTGCATTACCCTAACGATGATCATGTACATAAGTTAACCTATGAGCAGTTTCTAGTTGGTGATAAGATCTTGGTGGTCCCCACACTTGATAAACATAAAAAGAATGTGAAAGCGTATTTTCCAGTTGGAGAAAATTGTGTATGGAAACATATTTGGACCGGAGATTTATATGATATACAAGGTTCGGAAGCCTATATTGAAGCTCCAATTGGCTATCCAGCAATATTTGTTCAAGATGGGTCTATTGTTGGGGAAGAATTTCTAAGAAACCTGAGAGAATACAGGATTTTATGAATAGTTACGGACTTATGGCGGTTGTTGATTGGCCAAAAGGGAAGTTAGAAATTGATATTCACAACTCACAAGTGTACATTTTATTACAAATTCAAATAGGGTATCTGGGATTGTATATATAAACAGCTTATCCAGTTATTGTATTTTCAAAAGCCGATGAAAACTTTGGAGTGTCTAGATGAAGAAAAATGCTTATAATTTTTTAGTTTTCTATTTCTAAAACGGCTAACTGACAAACCCTCTAAACCTGCTCATAAATCTACACCAATGTCCATCATGTAACTACACAACTTGATACCGCTAGGCTACAAGCAATTTGGTAAAAATGCTTATAATCAACTACTTATGTTAGGGCGAAAAGTATAAGCATCTACGCTAAGATGTATTTAAAATACAATTAAATTGTTTGCAATAAGTTGATTATATCCTAAATAGCGTTATTTGTCGCTATTCGTTATGTAGCATATAGGTGCAAACACTTTAGGTCATGCGTACGCTTCGACACGCTTATAAATAGGTGTGTCCATGTGTTGGTGTGCATACTATGGAAACTTGAGCGTTCACTTTGTATGCGACCACTTGTAATGTTCTATTGATCTTAACCGAAAAACGAGTTTATTTACAGTGTGCTTGTTCCTGATTGTTCACATAACGATTCTCGATCATGTTTCTGTTGTTTTCGCTGGCAGAATCATGCTATGTGACTGTTAATTGACGATTTTGTGGTTTCGCAGTGGCAATTTAGCAAATAGTAGCAACTATTTATCATCAAAACTACCTATAATCATCTCATTTTAATTCTTAATCACAATAATCAGTTCGAAACTCCACAACCATACAATAACCTCTTTGAAAGAGGGGTTTAGGTTACTGAATTATCACGTACTCTCATAATCAAACGCATAAATTCAGATAACATATTATTTAACTAAACAGATGGTAGATGCGATCAGAATAATATAACTGAGGCGATTAATGCGTAAGCAGTTAAACTAATGCATTAATTGATGAATATTAAGGGGTAACAAGCACAAAGATAGCATAAGAAAACTGACCTTTACTTGAAGATCAATTGGGGATGAAGATGTAGGTAGAATAGAATCCAGGAATACACCTTTATTCCACTGTTTAATAAACTTATTCGCATAAATTTATTGGATATACTCTTATTTTATATTCTTCTATTTATATTATATATTTAATTAATCAATAAAGATTTTTGAATCATATATTAGGCTTTCCATGATTAAAATAAATAATATAATTTAAATTGAAGTAGTGGAAATTCCCCCGAGCGATGCAATGAGAAAAATGTATGAATATGATTTGGTAGGGTACCAATATTTAGTATAAATTATGGTACCATAATTTGTATAGTTTTGAATACAATTTTAATTTCAGTAATAACTAGGGTCGTAGATATCTGCGCGTTGCGCTGGAATGCAATTGGATTTCACTACGTATTGCACTTCATGACAACGGATGAATAAATTCGTTAAATTAAACAAAATGATATCTGAATGTGTTGATGTTATTTGCATCGTAGTTCGGCTTTGAACAACAAAATTATAATAAAAGATAAAACAATAAGGTAAATAACAAAGGTAAAACAAAGGTACGCGTAAAAGAAAACGACATGAACTCGGTCGATTTCGATGCACTCATTATTGCAAACAAAAAAAAAGTTCAAAAATATGTCCAAAAGGATAACTGCACTGCCCAGTTCTTTAAACTTTGAAAGTTAAAAGCAACTTTTCTGTACCGGTGTCCGTTTTATTCATTAAGAAAAAGGTTTAAGTTAGCAAAGGTTGAACTAAATAAAAAACTCACGTTAGCAAAACCTTCAAGGCTTGTGTTAGCATAGTGGCACTATTCAACTTCCTTTCTTTTATAGAGAGAAACTACATTAGGTGTTGACAAATTTTGTTTTGTTAAATGTATCACGCATTTAGATTTTGTTTAAAAATTAACAAATACAAATTAGTAGAGAATCAAATTAAATACTAAACGAAATGCTATCAAAACTGGAAACTGTAAAAACAAATAATTCAGTACGATACAGATATGGCAGTGAGTACTAACTACTCAATATAATTTACGAAACCAACTTGTTTAGTATGATATCTTCACGCAAATGAATTGTGACAAAATTGCTACTTTAACTTCTAATCAAATTCCAAATTGTCTATCAAAAGGAATATTGAAGGTAAGCAAACGGTGATTGGACTTAGACCCAATTTATAACATAATTTAATGTAGTAATTTATGTGACACGTACTGAAATGACTGTCCTATACCCCACCTATCTTGGTCTCCACAACCAAAAATCAAAACACCCAAACATCTGAGATGTCAATGGAATGCCAAAACACGGGGTTCAAATTTTAAAATTTTACGAAATCTATAATCCAACGTTAAACCACTATCCATTTGTTTTCCCTTTATCCACTAAATGGGAAAGCAGACGGGTAAAAAGGGTTTTGAACCCAACAGTTTAACCAACTCGGTAGTCTTAACACATTATAAGTTGATAGTCTTAACACGTTTAAGTCCATACGTAGTGGTGGGGTGAAGGTGGCGTGATGTAGCCGATGGCGCTCCATAGCTCCTTGTGATGCCACGATGGTTATAACAGGGTGAAAGTGGGTGAAGATGACTCGAGAAACATGTTTTGTGAAGTATGTGGTAGGGTTATGTGGTGCTAACCATTACACCCTCATCATGTTATCTAAAGTTACATGGATTATGTAGGGTTACCACTACTACACATAGTCTAAGATAAAATTATTTTTCCGGGTATATTGAAAATGGCATGTTCTGTTTATTATCTCTTATTAATTACTTTAATCATCATTTTCATTTTTTTGTATCACTCTTTTTTTTCATTAGATTAAACTAAAACCTACCCCTCTCTTCTTCATCATCATGCCCTTCTTCCACACCTCTCTCGACTGCAACAGTCCCTACACCTAGCCACCCACGACGTGATGGATTGTTTTTGTGAGAAAACATGGCGCCATACACCTCAATACAAGCTCCGGCATTGCTACAGTCTGCAATGAAGGTCGATGGTGGGATATTTGTCAAGAAGCCATGGTGACATACTAGCAAGAAGAGAATACACAAAGGGTAGACAAAAAAGATGCCTTCAAACAAATGGAGGGACATTTATGATCGTAAATCATTGGAATACAAGAATGCAGACATGGCAGCAGCTCAAGTAACAACTGGCGGAAGCAATGGTGAAAAGACTGCTTGATATTGGGCGTGACTTCTTGACCGATGCTGTTGCCTTTCAGTGGTATGTTTATCCCAAGATCCTTCACCTCTAGCATCAGCATGAGAAACGCAAATACTTGTATACAAATGTATAAACTTCACCTTTGTTCGAGGGGGTACAGATTCAACTAGGTTGAGATGGAACAAGAGATATGTTGGAATCTCCTTTAGCACTTTCTGTTTGAGCAAACGCAAGTCAATATACATATAGTAGCCATGATATCCATAATGACCTTGATCATGTAAATATAAACTGACCCATACCCTTGTGTTTTAACCCGTTTAAACCTCTCAACCAACGGTTAATGACCCTGTGACAAAACCTTGTCTTGATCAATGTGTCATGAGGGAATATGATTCTATATAACATCCAAAAAGCACTGAAAACACTACTCTACAAGAAGTCTTGATTATTCTAAATAACAAAGAAAAGACCCATCATCAAATACCTTTAAATAACTTCAAATATCTAAAGACCTTCTTATGCAAATGCACTGAAAGATCTGCGCATGCCTTTAGCCTCTCACCGTAAGAATTAAAGCAGAATAACATGAAACCATATAGTTTTTAGTAAACCCATCATCCTACTAGTAAACCAAACGCCCCCTTAAACCTCGCAACAATGTTACTTGCCACATTGATCAAACATAATAATCATGCAGGAATGAAAAATGGCAACGCTGACATACTTGTGTAACATGCAGGGTCTGTGGTGCACTGAAGTTGCTCAAACCACTCCCATGGCTCAAACCCAGTGGTGCCGGTGTGTTGTGCAGCTTACCCTTCACATGAATATTACTTGTTTCCAAAAAAAAGTTTCAACCACAAGCATATAGAGGTCTATTCAATCCATGGATGATTGTACAAGAAGATAAATTAATACATTCTTTATCAGAAACATTTATCAAATGGTGCAAATTAAAAAGAACAAAAGTTATTGACACTAAATTCCTTCAAGAAAGATTAACAGGGTCTACCATCATATTAAATAAAAGTAAACTACATCACTGATATTCTCTAATAATAAAATATAACTGGGTACCAATTATAAAATTTACTCTTACAGTTAAAACCATCCTCTTCAAAATCATTCAGATATCATATATACCTTCTTTTTCAGCATGCATAAATACCAGAATGCAAATAGATAACTGCCATCAAGTAAGAATGACCGAAAACAAACATCATCAAATGTAAAGATCACCTCTTTCTTCTGGAACTGAAAAACCAAGAACCTCAACTATAAACATCATCATCAGAAACCGTTCTTTTCGCCTGCTTAATCTTCTCTAACTGAACTTGTGTATCCATAAACAGCTGCATCCTTTGAACCTCCAAATCTTTAGTAAACTGCATCCTCTGTTTCTCCAACTCAATCATCTGCTTCTGTTTCTCTCCCTCAACTCTCTCGTATATCTCTCCGAACCGCTCAATTGCCATCGCCAACCGCTTCATCGAGTCCGAACCTCCTGCGTCTCCTGCATCTCCTCTGCCTCCTCCACCGTTGTTCCCGACACCTTTTCCTCTACCAGCACCATCATCCTCACTACTCGCTAACGAATCCTCATCCTCCGATCCATCCTCTTCCGCTGCAGCCGCAGCGGCAGCCACAGCCGAATAATTCCTCCGAAAATACGACTCGTCAACCGCGGCAGCCACCGGAAGCGGCCGCTTCTGCGGGAGAATCGCAAGCGGCTGATGAAACTGAGAATTCATAACCGTCAACGGCGGTTTCCGGTACGGCAACGGCACGGCAGTCGGCGGCGACGACGACGACGACTTCTTCGACGATCCAGCAGCTCCAATCAACGTATCTAAACGCGAATAAAACCTCCAATTACTAACAACCGATCCGTTGGATTCCGAAACCCTAGCTTTTTCAACCTTATACTTCTTCTTCAACGTATCGATCCGATTCTTACACTGAACGTCGGTCCGTCTGGTTTTCTTGGTGTGGCCGTGATGGGCGTTAACGGCGTCGGCAACCTCCTGCCAATCCTTCTGACGGAGGTTACCGCGGTTGAGTTCGACGTAACGGGTGCCCAGGCTTCAACGAGCGTGGCCGTGGCGTCCTCCGACCAGCAGTCTTCACGGAAGGGGATCGGACGGGAGGAGGGAGTATGGGCGGAGGCCGGAGAGGGAGAATTGTCGGCCATAGGGTTAGGGTTAGGGTTAGGTTAACGGTGGAGAAATTGGGGGAAGTGATAAATAGAGATAGATATAGAGAGAGAAGAGTACAAGTGGGTGAAGCGTCGGTGTCGGTACCGTTCGCATCCGTTGTGTTGTTGTTACTGGCATATCTCCTCGCCGATGTACGGCGCCAACTCCGACGTGTAACTGACGTTATCTCTTGCTTTGACTACTTGTACGTCGTATAGGTTTTCAAGGATGGCTTTAGTCACTTGTACGTATAGGTTTAGTTCTAATCTTGTGTTGTGTTGGTTTTCTCTACTGTATCACCTTTACATTACATTATGGAAATTCCTATTCCTATTTTATTTAAAAAAAACATACTATTGGAAATTTATATACGTGGGATCATATAATAATAATAATAGTGATAATTTCATTTATACTGTCACTTAGTTTGTAAAAGTTGTTGGCTGAAGATAAGAGATAAAATTAGTGAAGAACAATTCGATAATTTGAATAATAGCTTGGTCAATTCAATTAGGCAGGAAGACATTTTCGTATTATGGCTAGTATAGATTGACTTTATACATTATAACTCGTTATACATAACATATATACTTTGAAGCATCTTACATAAGGTTATATTAAATATGGCACGTAAAACTTGACATAAAACCTTAACTAAGCCATGCTCATTTATACTTGATGTGTATTATGTTACGTTACACATATAAAAGGTTGGTTGATCCTTTTTTTATTTTTAACACCTCTAATTTTCAGTGTATTTTCTTAGAGATATTTTTATAAAAAAATAATGCTGAATTATGTATTAAGGTATGTTGATCTGCTTCTAAATCTAATCATCAACAATGTTAACAATTGGTAAAACAGTAAATAATGATTTATTTTGGCATAAATCCAAATATATAGATATAAGGGGCCACTTTAGTCCTTTAACAATGGTGTTTGGCATAAGACTACACGATATGCACTAAGGATAGGAAAAGGACGATGATGTGACATTTTGGTACCAAAGCGAACACCACTCCGTCCGCTTGGTAGTAAAATCTCCATCTTGATCAGGATCGTTATACGGATCATTTGATCTCTCTATCTCCTCCCTCCCTCATGTTTATATGAATTATGGATGAGTAAGATGGAGTGGATCCATTTCTATTGATGAGCTTGTTTTAAACAGTTTGTTTTTATATCAATATATACAAGGTTAGTTATTCATGAACACTAGCTTAGTGTGTTTGTGTGTGTGTGTCTATATACATATATATATAGAGAGAGAGAGAAGATTTTAAATGAGAAGAATTTTTTTTGTATGAAGAAACTTTTACCAATAAAAATGCTTTATTTTGCTTAATCTAATATTTGTATTTAATATTATTGTAAGGCTATATTGTTAAACTTAAATAGATCGTTAATTTATAGCCTTCTATTTAATTAACTACCTTAAATTTGTAGTTTCTTTTCAATATATATATAATTTAGAATGTAGGATGATGTAACACCTCAGAAATTCATGACGAATAATAGGGCATCACGTTTCCGATAACTCTCAAATAATTCTGGTAAGTTGGACGAGAAGGACAAAAATTTACATTATATGGAAGATGGAGAGTGGAGGGGTCAAATGTGCCTAAATGCCTTCGGTTCGTAAGGTATTTTAAAGTTGTGGGCGGGCTAGATGTCCTTACAGACCGCAAGACATGCCTTACGGTCCGTAAGGTTGTCGCTAGCACAACAGAAGAAGCTTGCAGGCTGCTCCCTGCCATTTTGATTGATTTATGTTACCTTAGCTCCTCCTTATGACACCTAGGGTGCCACCAATCTATCCCTTAACACCTTAAAAGGCACTTGGCATCATTTGGGAGCTTCAATCCAACTATAAATAGCCTAGCTCATGCCTCAATTGAACTTGCACCTTTCTTTCTCTCATCTTTGGAGATTGCTTCTGCTTATAGAAGTCGCCTACTTGAAGCTTAGTCTTCCTTGAACACTTATAAGTGTTCTAACTCAGTCTCTTTTCATTTCTAGGCTAGTTATGGGCCGAAAGTTAAGCAAATTAACTTTTAATTTGACTTTTGGTTATGACCATTTTGGTCAAGCCAATGTTCGAATAAATCATGGCTCCATGATCGTAATAAAGAAGGTATTAATTCTCTAAGAGGGCACCTTCTAAAGATCACATTAAGTTGGTCAAATGACAGGTCAAAGTTTTATTAAATAAAAGTCAAAAATGCAGATTTTCGTAATTAACGTTAAATGAAATTCTAATTAACCTTAACTTTTGACATTATAAAAGTTTATAAAACATATTAGGAAATGTTAGATCATGTCCAACCCGTCATTTCCTACTTAGAGCTCAGTTCGTAACCGAAAGTCAAACAGTTTGACTTTTATTTTGACTTTTGATTCTGACTCTTTTAGATAGTTAACGGAGGGGTATGGTCCCAAAAACCCTGCGCCTGCGCAAGGGACCATACCCTCAACAACAACATACTACAAGAATAACCTTGAGCGCAATGTGCAAAGGTGAGCCATTCTTGAAACTAATAGGTTGCCTAACAACCTTGCGCGCAATGAGCAACGGTAATGCAACCTGGATACATACAGGTCATACATCGAGCCTTGCGCACTCAACGCAACGGCAAGTTAGACCAACCCATGAAGGTCACATAACGAGCCTTGCGCACTCAACGCAACGGCAAGTTAGACCAACACATGCTGGTCACACAACGAGCCTTGCACACTCTGCGCAACGGCAAGTTAGACCTGGAAATATAAGTCGCACAACAAACCTTGTATACTTGGCACAACGGCAAGTTAGACTTAGACGCGCAGGCCACTTGACCCTGCGCGGACCGAACAACCCTCTAGACGCGAAGTCCCAAACCTTGCAGAGGACAAGACAAACATGAGAGCAACTTATAGTCTTGGGAACAAAAGGACTTAACCCCCACAACTCTGCGCTGGCCAGAAAGCACTGAAAGCCACGCGAAAGGGAAAAGCGCGAAGAGGCGTTGACTACATACAAGGGTACAAAGTGGCAGAGCTGTGACCCAATGGTTGCTCGACAGGTTGTGTCAGACTGCGTCGCATATGCAGAGGCCAGACTGTGCACCAACCACACTCACGCTAGTGACTGTCTCACATTCTCCACTTTTGGCTGATGACAGGTCTAACACCAGGGACAACTGCCATAACTCGTGGCACCATTCAACATCCGACAAAGCACACCTCCTAACAGAGATCATTTAATGATCGCTGCAGAGGGACAGAACAGATATCTCTAGTCATCTGGGCCATGGCCAAGGCCCATCACCCATCTCCTAAACCACTTATTTTCGGCTATAAAATGAGTATCGGACCACAAGGTAAACCATCTACAATCACATTCAGAAATATACGAGCTTACTTGCTACTTACTTGCTATTACCTTGCAATACCAAAATACTTATTCTCACGCCGGAGTGTGGTCACGGAGAAAACCCTCCCTTTTTCCCATGACGAGGCTAACGACGTTGCTAGTTTTGCAGATTAGCTTGAAGTGAGATCATCCAGAAGAGCGAACGAGAGACAACCTTTTATGCAGAAAAACTAGACTGTAACTAAGATATCTCCGGATACCTCTCGGTTCAATCGGGTGTTTCTTCATTGGCGCCATCCGCTTTTTACTTACTCTCACATCCGTTTTCTCGTTCCGTTTTTTCTCAACCTTCACTTACAAATGGCTGATTTTCCATCCAACACACCACGAGGTCCTCGAGCTGAAGGTAAAACCCAGTTCATGCCTCTCGACTCGATAGACAAGTGGAAGAAGTTTCTTCCAGGAATGCCGGTGCTCACAAGCAGAGTAGTTACATTGACAACTCCATGTTGTTGCATCCACAGCATATTGTTGGCCAGCGACTCCACAGAGAGATGGCGCGGGCAGCCTCAGAATCTTCAAGTTTTTTCTCGCACGCGCCCACTTTGACCTCCGCCAATCGCAGCCGCTCCTTATCCTCCAGGTGCCTGCGTTGTAATTCAGCCTTTTCCACCAAGGCCACCTGGAGATCCTTCTTTGCGTCCTCCAAAGCGGCGCAAGCTTCAACCTGGTTACATACAACAAGGTTAGATGACATCCTATAGATCATACAAATATATATATATATATATAATAAAGAGGAAAATTTTTACCTCTTTCTACTCACTGCGCTCGCGGTGTGCCCTTGCCTCCGTGGCCGCAGTAAAAGCTGCCTCCCTCTCCTTCTTCATGCGCTCTACTTCTCCGCGATTTGGGCCACCTCATCCCTTAAGGATTTTTTTCTCGTTGTTATCTCTGTCACAAGCCTCCCTCCACAACTTGCGCTCCTCAGCAAGTGTGGCAACGGAGTTTCGGCCCTCTTCTTCCACCCCAACGCGGACCATTCTTCAGTCCGTTGAGTTTTGGCAAATTTAGCCTTGTCCGGCTCCAACTCAGATTTTTGCACAACCACTTGGGCTCGCTCTTGGACCAGTTCCGCTTGGGCAGCCTCAAATTTGTCTTGCTCTTTCTGCATGCTCTGCCATTCCCTTATGATCTTGTGTGTGATCGATGCGGAGCTAGCAGCTGTCTGGAGGTACGCGAGGTAGGTTTGTTCATGTCCTTGTTCAACGCGCGCATGCACCTCCTCTAGGGGAAAGCCCCCTTGAACCACTCATGACACGCCGACCAGTGAGAGAAGTCGTCTCCCTTCTTCAACTTCCACACAGGGGTGTCGATCTCTTCAGCGCGGCCCGCAGTATATGATCTGTAATAGTAATCACCCAGGGTCTCGTCCGGGCGGATTGGAGATCCTTCTGCGGAAGGGCTTCTACCAGATCCCCCGGCCTCACCCCCAGGTGCCGGCTCTTCTACATGAAGCACCTCAGGCTCTACAGCCTCAATGTAACATCCGTAAAAAACCGGATTTACCAAACCCGCTCCGTTTATTAGCCGAACAATCAGTTAAAATTTCGTTGCGTATTTAATGCCCAAATTAATTTTAAACGATACATAATTAATAAGTATATTGGAATATATAATTTATATTTGAAAAAGTATTTAAAATAAGAAAATAAAAATAAAAGGATGCTTCCGGGTTTCGAACCCTGGTCAGCCAACGAATCAACAAACGCCTTAACACTCCTCCATCAAACCACTCCGCCACTTGTATTCTTTAGTAATACATCCGGACAATTAATTCAAATAATGAAAACAGAAATCAAATCCAGTCAACTGACGCGCCCAAATCCGTTGACGCCGGAAAATCCGACGATTTCGTCAATCACCGTCGGTTACCTTTGACTCAACGTAAACATTAACAACGACGTCGGTTATAACCGATGTCCAGTCCGTGATACAAGTTATAACCGCCGGAAAATCATTAACCGACGAATCAAGACGGAAATCGGACTAAATTCGTCGATGTTCTGCCCTATAAATACCCCCTCTACCCTCTGTTAGCTTTTTCGCTCACAATCACACTCTTTCCCGACATAATTTCACTCGCCGGAGAACTGCTGCAACTCGCCGGAAAACCGAGCCTTTCACCTCTGTGCCTTACTGAACACCCAGAGCTCATACCGAAGCCACCCACACTCACCTCAAGCTCGCTGAAGACTCTCTGCCGCAAGACACACGTCGCCGGAATCATCTGCTGTCATCGGAGTTCCGCCGGAGAAACAGAGGAGCCATGTTCGGTATATCTAGCACTTAATCTCTCATTCTTTTTATTTATCTCACACGTAATTACTCACAACACACTAAAGAACATGATTAAGTCGTCGAACCAGTCAGACACCGTTTCTGTTAAGTCTAACGAAGAAGACGAAGTTTCAGTATTGTATAAGTTTAATTTAAATCAAGATATATCTCGGGTTAGACACACAGTCCAGCGGTGGACTGTGTGCAAATAAAACACGCATACGTCCCGAGTTCGATTCTTGTCTCACGCACACTCGCCTTAATAAAAATGTTCCTTTTTTTAAACTGAACCGGATTCATTTCATATAGATGTTAAGTTTAATAAAAACCGGAATAATAACCAAGATAGACACACAGTCCAGTGGTGGACTGTGTGAACGTTTAAAACACACGTCACGAGTTCGAGTCCGGACTACCGCACCAGTCCAGACAATTATCAAACTTTTTATATGAGGCAGAAATGAAATAATGTAGTTTGTATATAAGTATAATAAAAATCAGATTATTTAACAAGCTAGACACACAGTCCAACGGTGGACTGTGTGTTAACCCAAACCACAGGTCCCGGGTTCGAGACCTGTGGAGAGCACCGAGCGAGTCATTTAAATTGTTTTTGAAATAAATGATTTTCGGATTAATTCAATTAGTATATAAATATAATTAAAAACAGAAATATTTCGGGTTAGACACGTAGCTCAGTTGGTAGAGCTGCGTGCACGCGAACGGGAGGTCTCGGGTTCGAGCCTCACCCGGCGCACACAATTACACAGTCTGACCGGTAAACAAGTCAAAGGTCAACGGTCGCAAAAAGTCAACATATTTTATTATTTTTATTTATTTATTTTATTTAAAAATCAATTTAAAATACTTAAAAATGCCATTTTTAAGGTTATAAAATAGCCTTAAACTCACAAAAATATATCCAATCTTCCTACTAAAATTGATTAATAAAATCCGCTTACTTACCGAACCATTATGCCATTATCTAGGTTAGTTTCACTCGTGGTTAAAACCAATTTCGTGCGCATTCAACATCATTCACCGAACGCACCCAAGGTGAGTGAATCTCTACAAATTCCCCGTTTTAATCACGTTTTTGGGGTGTATCATGTGTCTTATTATTTATCACATTTAAACTATTGTGCATCTATCATATCCATGAAAAAATGTGTATTCATCATGTATTATCTGTTTGTGTGATTATTATTTAGATTAATTTTATTATTTTCAGTACATACATTTTCATAGGCCGCCGCTCCCCATTACCTATGAGCGTTGAGCTGTTCCCCATTACCTATGAGCGTGAACCAGGCCGTCGCTCCGTTTGATTGAGCCTTGATCTCACATACATTTCATCATAGGCCGTCTGCTCCCCATTATCTATGAGCGTGAGCCGTTCCCCATTACCTATGAGCGTGAACGAGACGTTGCCAACATTTACATTGTCATTCATGTTACATATTCATGCAAGGTGTTTTGTTATTGTATGTTATTTGTTTGATATTGTATGCTATTTGTTTGTTATTGTATGTTTACTTACGTTTGTTCATATATGGTTATTGCGCAACTTTTTCCATATAAATACAACAAGAAATAAATAATAAATGTTTTCGGACAAGGTTCACTCGCCAACTTTTTGTTGATCCAAAAACCATTTTTACACATGATACAGGTGAACAGGATGAAGCAAGGAAAACATAGGAAATGCCTTAGAAGAAAGCAATAAAGTCTAGAATGATGTTTAGGTCATGATGTAATTATGATTGTAAATTTCTCATTAAATTGTAATAATGAATATGAAACGTTATAATAAATGTCATGAGCTTTGATGATAACCCAATCATGCACCGATCACCTTTTCCGCTGTGGGTCGGGTGTGACAGATTGGTATCAGAGCCATGACTATATGGATATAGGATAGGTTATTAGACCCTTAGAGCCTATACTATAGTTGCCAAAATTTTAATTGTTTAGGTGGTTACATACAAACTTATGATGTTTATTTTTTCATATTTGTTTATACTTACAGTCAAACATACATACTTACATACACATTCATCATACATATTTCAATGTTCATATATTCAAATCATCTTCATACTTTTGTTATTCAAAGATTTTGTCGTAATTTTCAAATCTCATCAAAGTAAGTTCTGCGACGGGCATGTAGTAACTGGAAGGGTACGAATACCAGTAGTCGGAACGTCCTGTCTAGGTTGGCATTCATATAAATCCAATATAACGGACCAGTTTGCCTACCTGGGGACTAACGATGAGAGTACGAAGGACCTATTAGGCCAAAGCATGCCACACCAAACGTCGTTCGAACTAACCCCACTTTGAGGTGTCACCGTGTCTATACCTGGACACATTCCGAATATCATACGTTATATACATATTTCTCGATTTTCTCCGGGTTTTAGTGTACGTAACCAGGCTAACACATGCGAACCATATGAAAAACCCGGTATTCATGGGGGCCCACATGATTACAAGGTAAAGTATGGCGGCATGCATGGCCCAATTCGAGCAAAGCCCAAGACATCCTATGGATGTAGTAGATTTATTTTTCTATATTTATTTTATGAATGTTCATTCCTAGTGCGACCCATGATCCCAAAAACAACCAACTCATGCTCATGATATGTATTCCTTGTAGATTCTTCTAGCCTCGCCCGTAGGAAGATGAGAGCAGGAAAAGCTCGCGAGCGCATGGCTGCCCTAATCGCTCAACAAATGGCTGCCGTAATACCCAACATTGTAATCCAAGTCCAACAAGCCCTTACCGCTAATCCTGTCAATCAAGAAGTTCAAAATGTTATCAACCCTTCCCCAAATACCACTAAATGCACCTACAAGCATTTCAAATCCTGTGACCCTACAAAATATGAAGGGACTGAAGGTGTCACCGCTCTTCTCTATTGGTTTGAAGAAATGGAAAACATTTTTCTAACTTGCGATTGCCCCGATGATCGCAAAGTGCGATATGCTACTGGTCGTTTATATGGAATAGCACTCACTTGGTGGAATACAGAGAAGACCAAACGAGGTGTTGAAGATGCTATGACTTTGACTTGGGAAGAGTTGAAAGAAATCATGATAAGACGGTTTTGCCCAAGGAGCGAAATTAAGAAATTAGAGGATGAGTTCTATTCGTTGAAACAAAAGGAAGGCGACCACACCACGTACAACAAGAGATTCCTCGAGTTGAATCAAATGGTTCCCAACTTGTTCACTCCTCACTACCGTTTGATCGAGCACTACATTCAAGGTCTTCCTTCAAAGATTCAAGACTCTGTAATAAGTGCCACACCTGCAAACTTGGAAGCAACAATGGAGTTAGCTACAGAGCTCACCGAGAACCGAATCCGGAACAAAGACTTCAAGGAGGAGAAGAAGAAGGATAAAGCATCGACTGAAACCTCCGACTACAACCAAACCGAATCCCCTTCTCAACCCAGTCCTAAGAGAAAACGAGACGAGCAACTTTTCGCTGTCACCCAACGCAACCAACCAGCCTTACAAGCCGTACCCCTCCAAGCTATCCCAATCACTCAAATAGCACCCAACTCAACCTACCCAAATAAGAAACCTTACCTTGGACCCCACCCTCGATGTAACACCTGTTTTTATCACCATCCATCTACCGTACTTTGTCGACTATGTGCGAATTGTGGACGCTATGGTCATTTGAGCAAAGTTTGCCGCACCTCTCAAAACCAAACCTCACCCCCTACTCAAAACATGATCCAAACATATCAACAACCCCAATACCCCATGTTCCCATATGTTTAGCTTGTTTCAATTGTGGCGACCCTACCCACTTTGGAAACACGTGCCCTCGATTGGTTAACATCATAAACGCTCAAGCTCAATCAAACCAAGTTAACCAAGTAAATCAAGAAAACCCAATCACTAGGCCACCAGCAAGAGGAAGAGTTTTCAACATCAACGCCAATCCTTCGAAGATAATGACGGCCCAAACGAAAAACCCAATTAGTCCTCTTCACCGAAAATGAAGATTCAACTCCAGCCGCTTAGTTTTTATGTTTTTCTTTATGTTATCTCAATTTTCCCGTATCTCAGTTATAAATTGGAATCTTATCCCAAGGATCCTAATGCGAATTACTATTTCAGGTTGTTTTTGTTTTAAAGACACATAGAACTAATTCATAACTTACGGATAAAGCCAATGAAAATTTGACAAGAATATGGTGGATACGCCGCTGGTACTTCCTATATATAAGTATTCTTGCCAAAGGATCAGAGGCATTATCTGGCGGTTATGAGAAGTTCCATGTGGAATTTAGTATTGTCTTGATTGAAGTTTGTTTTGTACTTACTGATTTTGGCTTTATAGCATCTTATCATTTAAAGAAATTGGATTGTATTCCATTTCTACAATGACTAACCTCTCCATCACAACAAACGAGAGAGGTATTGTCATCATTCAAACATGTATACTATCAGAATTAAGACTCAAGTTTTGGTTGTTGTGGTTGTTTTAGAGTCACATAGAACTAATCATAACTTGCGGATAAAGTCAATGAAAATTTGACAAGAATATGGTGGATACGCCGCTGGTACTTCCTATATATAAGTATTCTTGTCAAAGGATCAGAGGCATTATCAGGCGGTTATGAGAGGTTCCATGTAGGATTTAGTAAGTTTTGGTCAAAGTTTGTTCATCATACATTTCAGCGTATTTCAATTTCATCATTTAAAGAAGTTGAGCTATGTCTCACTTCCACAATGACTAACCTCTCCATCACAACAAACGAGAGAGGTATTGCCATCATTCAAACATGGATACTATCAGAATTTAGACTCAAGTTTTGGTTGTTGTGTTGTTGTAGAGTCACATAGAACTAATCATAACTTGCGGATAAAACCAATGAAAATTTGACAAAAATATGGTGGATACCCGCTGGTACTTCCTATATATAAGTATTCTTGCCAAAGGATCAGAGGCATTATCAGGCGGTTATGAGAAGTTCCATGTAGGATTTAATATTGTTTTGGTTGAAGTTTGTGTTATACTCCCTGATTTAGCATTCATATCATCTCATTATTTAAAGAAATTGGATTATGTTCCATTTTCTACATAGACTAACCTCTCCATCATAACAAACGAGAGAGGTACTGTCCTCATTCAAACATGTATACTATCAGAATTTAGACTCAAGCTGTGGTAGTTGTGTTGTTTATGTTTTAGAGTCACATAGGACTAATCATAATTTACTGATAAAACCAATGAAAATTTGACGAGAATATGGTGGATACGCCGCTGGTACTTCCTATATATAAGTATTCTCGCCAAAGGATCAGAGGCATTATCAGGCGGTTATGAGAAGTTCCATGTAGGATTTAGTATTGTCTTGGTTGAAATTTGTGTTACATTCATATCATCTCGCCATTTAAAGAAATTGGATTGTGTTCTATTTCTACATAAACTAACCTCTCCATCATAACAAACGAGAGAGGAACTGTCACCATTCAAACATGTATGCTATCAGAATTTGGACTCAGATATTGGTTGTTGTGTTTATTTATGTTCTAGAGTTATATCATAGAACCAATCATAACTTACTGATAAAACCAATGAAAATTTGACAAGAATATGGTGGATACGCCGCTGGTACTTCCTATATTAAGTATTCTTGTCAAAGGATCAGAGGCATTGTCAGGCGGTTATGAGAAGTTCTATGTAGGATTTAGTAATTTCTTGGTACATTGGTTGTGGCGTTTATTTATGTTCTAGAGTCATATCATAGAACCAATCATAACTTACTGATAAAACCAATGAAAATTTGACAAGAATATGGTGGATACACCGCTGGTACTTCCTATATATAAGTATTCTTGTCAAAGGATCAGAGGCATTGTTAGACGGTTATGAGAAGTTCCATGTAGGTTGTAGTATTAGAAATTTTGTTTTAGGATATAACCCTATCTTTCCAAACATATCAAAACTCTTACGCATGAAATCATACTTAATGAATCAACTCTGCTTATCAATATTTTTACCGTAGGCAACAAAAAGCGATTCCTGTAGCCGGGTACTCAACCCTTACAAGGAACGTTACCGCCTCAAACAAAAAAAATTTAAACTCTTACTCTTTTTCTAAGTATGTAACTGTCAAACTAAACACCATCATTTTTAGACAAATATATCACTACTTAAATTTCGGGACGAAATTTCTAAAAAGCAGGGGATACTGTAACATCCGTCAAAAACCGGATTTACCAAACCCGCTCCGTTTATTAACCGAACAATCAGTTAAAAATTTCGTTGCGTATTTAATGCCCAAATTAATTTTAAACGATACATAATTAATAAGTATATTGGAATATATAATTTATATTTGAAAAAGTATTTAAAATAAGAAAATAGAAATAAAAGGATGCTGCCGGGTTTCGAACCCGGGTCAGCCAACGAATCAACAAACGCCTTAACACTCCTCCATCAAACCACTCCGCCACTTGTATTCTTTAGTAATACATCCGGACAATTAATTCAAATAATGAAAACAGAAATCAAATCCAGTCAACTGACGCGCCCAAATCCGTTGACGCCGGAAAATCCGACGATTTCGTCAATCACCGTCGGTTACCTTTGACTCAACGTAAACATTAACAACGACGTCGGTTATAACCGATGTCCAGTCCGCGATACAAGTTATAACCGCCAGAAAATCATTAACCGACGAATCAAGACGGAAATCGGACTAAATTCGTCGATGTTCTGCCCTATAAATACCCCCTCTAACCTCTGTTAGCTTTTTCGCTCACAATCACACTCTTTCCCGACATAATTTCACTCGCCGGAGAACTGCTGCAACTCGCCGGAAAACCGAGCCTTTAACTTCTGTGCCTTACTGAACACCCAGAGCTCATACCGAAGCCACCCACACTCACCTCAAGCTCGTTGAAGACTCTCTGCCGCAAGACACACGTCGCCGGAATCATCTGCTGTCATCGGAGTTCCGCCGGAGAAACAGAGGCGCCACTGTTCGGTATATCTAACACTTAATCTCTCATTCTTTTTATTTATCTCACACGTAATTACTCACAACACACTAAAGAACATGATTAAGTCGTCGAACCAGTCAGACACCGTTTCTGGTTAGTCTAACGAAGAAGACGAAGTTTCAGTATTGTATAAGTTTAATTTAAATCAAGATATATCTCGGGTTAGACACACAGTCCAGCGGTGGACTGTGTGCAAATAAAACACGCATACGTCCCGAGTTCGATTCTTGTCCCACGCACACTCGCCTTAATAAAAATGTTCCTTTTTTTAAACTGAACCGGATTCATTTCATATAGATGTTAAGTTTAATAAAAACCGGAATAATAACCAAGATAGACACACAGTCCAGTGGTGGACTGTGTGAACGTTTAAAGCACACGTCACGAGTTCGAGTCCGGACTACCGCACCGGTCCGGACAATTATCAAACTTTTTATATGAGGCAGAAATGAAATAATGTAGTTTGTATATAAGTATAAATAAAATCAGATTATTTAACAAGTTAGACACACAGTCCAGCGGTGGACTGTGTGTTAACCCAAACCACAGGTCCCGGGTTCGAGACCCGTGGAGAGCACCGAGCGAGTCATTTAAATTGTTTTTGAAATAAATGATTTTCGGATTAATTCAATTAGTATATAAATATAATTAAAAACAGAAATATTTCGGGTTTGACACGTAGCTCAGTTGGTAGAGCTGCGTGCACGCGAACGGGAGGTCTCGGGTTCGAGCCTCACCCGGCGCACACAATTACACAGTCTGACCGGTCAACAAGTCAACGGTCAACGGTCGCAAAAAGTCAACATTTTTTATTATTTTTATTTATGAGCGTGAACCAGGCGTGGCAACATACGATCGGCTCCGTTTGATTGAGCCTTGATCGCACATACATTTCATCATAGGCCGTCTGCTCCCCATTACCTATGAGCGTGAGCCGTTCCCCATTACCTATGAGCGTGAACGAGACGTTGCCAACATTTACATTGTCATTCATGTTACATATTCATGCAAGGTGTTTTGTTATTGTATGTTATTTGTTTGATATTGTATTCTATTTGTTTGTTATTGTGTGTTTACTTACGTTTGTTCATATATGATTATTGCACAACTTTTTCCATATTAAATACAACAAGAAATAAATAATAAATGTTTTCGGACAAGGTTCACTTGCCAACTTTTTGTTGATCCAAAAACCATTTTTACACATGATACAGGTGAACAGGATGAAGCAAGGAAAACATAGGAAATGCCTTAGAAGAAAGCAATAAAGTCTAGAATGATGTTTAGGACATGATGTAATTATGATTGTAAATTTCTCATTAAATTGTAATAATGAATATGAAACGTTATAATAAATGTCATGAGCTTTGATGATAACCCAATCATGCACCGATCACCTTTTCCGCTGCGGGTCGGGGTGTGACACTCAACCTCTACCTGCACCTCCGCCGCCCTGACAGTTGACTTCCCACCCTGTATGCTTGACGCTTGCGCAGTTTCACCCACAGGTGGGGGCATTGGAGTATCCTTAGGCGCGATCGGAGTGGTGGGAACCACAAAAGCTGCTTCACCTCCCCTACGAGATGACAAGCAGTTAGGCAAATACAAAAAGAAGACAAGTGGTGTGACAAGTTGAAAGGTGTTTACCTAGGGAAATTTTGGCGGCAAGCGCGTCCAAGCTCCCGCGTTTCCCTATCACTCTCCGCGTAGCCTTTTTGGAGGGCTGCGGTGTAACACCTCGTAAAATTCGTGTTCGGTAATATACCCACACGTGTACGAACCCTTGGATCATACCTCAGCCACTCAAACATGTCCAAATTTTTTTTTTTAAAACTAACAGTAACCTATGGTCTTGGACTGTAGGCTACGGTCTTAAGCTGCTGAATCAAACTAGCACTAACCGTAAGCTACGGTCTGCTGACCGTAGCCTACGGCGACCTTCTGAACCTTTTATTTCCTTCATTTTTAACTTTCAGTAAATGACCCAAAGGCCCCTAGACTTCGTTATTTTCGTATTTTTTTTTGTTTAACTAAGTTACCTCTTGACCCGAACGTTCCTCGGTTGCGGCGATATCTTTTGATTTACCATCCTTGAGCATTCTGCTACTTCACTGAACCTTTAACCTTAATAGTTTGGGTAATTTAACCCATAAAACCGTATTCGTATCTTTCACGTTTAAATAGTAAACACTTATAAGTCATAAAACACCTAGTGTGACACCCGTTAACGTTTGGTTATTCGTACTCTTCTTCAATACATCTCGTGTTGAACAAAAAGACTAAGTTGTGTCATTATGTCATTGAATATAAGTCAAGGGACAATTCATGACAATCCACAAAACTAGTTTTGAGGGACTAAAAATGTCAAAACCCCAAAATTCTGTCAAGATGCCACCTCTCCTGCAAATTGCCACACTCTTACAGCTCTTGACACCTTGCTAGACACTTGTGAAGATCCTACAACACCTCTAACACTTGGCTTCATCCACACACACCTTCTTGCAATATAAATAGCCCACTTAATTCACCTCATTCGTTGCTCATTTCACTTTTCTACTCCCTATTACACTCTTGGAAGTTCCTAACCATTTAGGAGCTTCCCTTTGATTAAAACACAAGTGGAGTACTAACATTGACAACTCCATGTTATTGCATCCACAACATGTTGTTGGCCAGCGACTCCACCAGCGACTCGGAGATGGCGCGGGCAGCCTTGGAATCTTCAAGTTTTTTCTCACCCGCGCCCACCTTGGCCTCCACCAATCGCAGCCGCTCCTTATCCTCCAGGTGCTTGAGTTGTAATTCAGCCTTTTCCACCAAGGCCACCTGGAGATCCTTCTTTGCGCCCTCCAAAGCGGCGCAAGCTTCAACCTGGTTAAATACGACAAGGCTAGTATGACATCCTATAGATCATACAAATAAATATATATGTATATATATACATATACATATATATATGTACATATACATATATATATACACACATATACATATATATATATATATACATATATATATATATATATAATAAAGAAGCAAAATTTTACCTCCTTCTGCTCACTACGCTCGCAGTGCGCCCTTGCCTCCGCGGCCGCAGCAAAAGCGACCTCCCTCTCCTTCTTCATGCGCTCTACTTCTCCATGCATTTGGGCCACCTCATCCCTTAAGGATTATTTCTAGTTGTTATCTCTGTCACAAGCCTCCCTCCACAACTCTCGCTCCTCAGCAAGTGTGGCAGCGGAGCTTTTGGCCCTCTTCTTCCACCCCAACGCGGACCATTCTTCGGTCCGTTGAGTTTCGGCAAATTTAGCCTTGTCCGCCTCCAAGTCAGATTTTTGCACAGCCACTTAGGCTCCCTCTTGGACCAGTTCCGCTTGGGCAGCCTCAAATTTGTCTTGCTCTTTCTGCATGCTCTGCCATTCCCTTATGATCTTGTGTGTGATCGATGCGGAGCTAGCAGCTGCCTGGAGGTACGCACGGTAGGTTTGTTCATGTCCTTGTTCAACGCGCGCACACACCTCCGCTAGGGGGAAAGCCCCCTTGAACCACTCACGACACGCCGACCAGTGAGAGAAGTCGTCTCCCTTCTTCAGCTTCCACACAGGGGTGTGGATCTCTTCAGCGCGGCCCGCCGTATATGATCTGTAATAGTAATTACCCAGGGTCTCGTCCGGGCGGATTGGAGATCCTTCTGCGGAAGGGCTTCTACCAGATCCCCCAGCCTCACCCCCAGGTGCCGGCTCTTCTACATGAAGCACCTCAGGCTCTACAGCCTCAACCTCCACCTGCACCTCCGCCGCCCTGACAGTTGACTCCCTACCCTGTACGCTTGACGCTTGCG
Source organism: Scalesia atractyloides (assembly GCA_947069175.1). Lineage (NCBI taxonomy): Eukaryota > Viridiplantae > Streptophyta > Magnoliopsida > Asterales > Asteraceae > Scalesia > Scalesia atractyloides. Next base: position 24,462,804 of record CAMTDV010000002.1, read on the forward strand.
CGGTTTCACCCATAGGTGGGGGCATTGGAGTATCCTTGGGCGCGACCGGAGTGGTGGGAACCACAAAAGCTGCTTTACCTCCCCCTACGAGATGACAAGCAGTTAGGCAAATACAAAAAGAAGACAAGTGGTGTGACAAGTTGAAAGGTGTTTACCTAGGGAAATTTTGGCGGCAAGCGCGTCCAAGCTCCCGCGTTTCCCTATCACCCTCCGCGTAGCCTTTTTGGAGGGCTGCGGTGTAACACCTCGTAAAATTCGTGTCGGTAATATACCGACATGTGTACGAACCCTTGGATCATACCTCAATGAGTTAGCCACTCAAACATGTCCAAATTTTTTTTTAAACTAACCGTAACCTATGGTCATGGACTGTAGGCTACGGTCTTAAGCTGCTGAATCAAACTAGCACTAACCGTAAGCTACGGTCTGCTGACCGTAGCCTACGACGAGCTTCTGAACCTTTTATTTCCTTCATTTTTAACTTTCAGTAAATGACCCAAAGGCCCCTAGACTTCGTTATTTTCGTAGTTTTTTTGTTTAACTAAGTTACCTCTTGACCCGAACATTCCTCGTTTGAGACGATATCTTTTGATTTACCATCCTTGAGCATTCTGCTTCTTCACTGAACCTTTAACCTTACTAGTTTGGGTAATTTAACCCATAAAACCGTATTCGTATCTTTCACGTTTAAACTAGTAAACACTTATAAGTCATAAAACACCTAGTGTGACACCCGTTAACGTTTGGTTATTCGTACTTCTTCAATACATCTCGTGTTGAACAAAAAGACTAAGTTGTGTTATTATGTCATTGAATATAAGTCAGGGGACAATTCATGACAATCCACAAAACTAGTTTTGAGGGACTAAAAATGTCAAAACCCCAAAATTCTGTCAAGATGCCACCTCTCCTGCAAATTGCCACACTCTTACAGCTCTTGACACCTTGCTAGACACTTGTGAAGATCCTACAACACCTCTAACACTTGGCTTCATCCACACACACCTTCTTGCAATATAAATAGCCCACTTAATTCACCTCATTCGTTGCTCATTTCACTTTTCTACTCCCTATTACACTCTTGGAAGTTCCTAACCATTTAGGAGCTTCCCTTTGAGTTCTAAGTTTCCCTTGGATCACTTGTAAGTGTTCCATCTCTACTCTTTTCTTTTTATAGGCTTTTAGTAGCCAAAAGTCAAACATTTTCGACAAATGCTTTGACTTTCGGTTAAGACCATTATCGTCTAGCCATTTTTTAAGTTGAACATGGCTAAGTGATCGAAATTAGGTTGGTGTTAATCCCTTAAAAGGGCACCTCCTAAGGATCACGTTTACTAGGTCAATTGACGGGTCAAAGATTATGTTTTAAAAAGTCAAAAGGGTCAGATTTTATAAAAATTGTAATCTGAGTTTATACATGTTATAAATATGTTTTCGACACTTAAAAAAGTTGGTAATAATTATTAGAACATGTGGGAACATGTTCGATCTGTCAATTCTAGTCCTAGAGTCGGTTCGCAACCGAAGGTCGGGAAGTTTGACTTCTGCTTTGAGTTTTGATTATGACCCGACTTAGATTAGTTTACTACTGACTTATGGTTGCATTATGATCGTAATACAATGTAGCATAACCCTCTTAGGTTATATACATGATCATAATCATAATCTGAGTTTATGCACAAGTTCATCTAAATGTCAATCTTTGACTTAAATGCCCTTTTTACATAAAACAATGTTTTAATCAACAATGAACATGCAAATGAATTATCTATTGATATGTTAATGTAATTAACATATTATGATCTTAATATTCTGATCATAAACTAATTTTAATATAATATCGTAAACTATGCTTTTAAAAGGCTAAAATGCCCTTTCGGTGCATAGTTTGGTCGTAAACCACAAATCACACTTATGTGTGCTATCTTACTGATCATATATCACAAATTAAGTATTTTTCCAAAATGTTTATGATCATAACATAAGAATATATGCAAGTTTCCTTTTTACGTCACATAAATGACCAAAACGCCTTATAAGGTGTAGTTTCGTTTTAAAACCTCAACGAGCATATAAGTTGATATCCTACTGATATTACAACTTATTTAAAGTATAATGGCATATAGAACTTGTTCATGACTCTTCCGGTTACCCGATATCGCTTATATGTGTACGGTTAAGTATATGTAACAAGTTTACGAAAATGAACCGAAACGGGTTTAACCTTATCATTTTAATCTCAAATTCCAGAATGTTAATTGTTTACCCATGACATACAAGTCTTAAGTACTTGTTGGGTTTAAACTACATTCTATCCGGTCATCGCTTAATCTAGCGTATTGTACCGTTTTGATCCTTTAAGCTAGTCGGTCTAAGTCTATGACTTAAATAGGACCGTTAGTATTCTAATTTGTTAGCTTATGCCATTATTCCAGACTAAAGCCTTCCAGTAAATGCTATCTGCACTTATCTAATTGATTAAACGACTGAGTTAATATAAACTTGCATTTGAATCAAGTGCTAGCTCAGGTAAATACTCTTGACATATTTTCCCTATATGGGCTTGGGTTACGGTAAATTATTACCGCTTGGTCGGAAATGAGATCAATCGAATGCCGGATTGTGGCTAGTACATTCGCATATTCCATTTTGATCAGTTTTGTTTGATAACTTAAACATTAGGGATTAACGACCGTGTCCTGATATCATCGGCTCATTTAAGTTACTAATGGCCATGACAAAAGCACGGGGTGTAGGCATACACCCTACAGATGCGAATGTAAAATATTTTTATCCACAAGTGGGATAACTCCTTCGTGGGTTCATAAGTGGGTGTCAGTTAATCATGTCTCGGTCTCTGTACTGGGCCCATATGTATTGACAAACATGTGAACAAAGTTATAAACATAACTTTCCCAAGTTATAAAAGATTTTTTCGTGCCCTGTGCACTTAAATAAGTTTTGAAATGTTTTTAAAACGATTCAGTTAATTGTATTTAACAGTGAAAGCTGACGTATTTTCAAAAGACTAAGTTGCAGGTACAATACGAAATAGGGTGGAAGCTGCTTGTTAGTGATATAAGAGAATTTAGCAAATCCTTAGATCTGCCCTAAAGTCTATTACACATTTTTGTATGTTTTACGATCCGCCTGTGGATCTTTAGTTACAAATCATTTGTATATTATTTTCGTACTTTGAACATTTAGTTTGTAATATTAATTTAAACTCCAAGACTTCCGCTGTGTTGTGTTAATTGACTTTGATGATATCAACTTACGTCACGATATTCCCCACTCGGGCCCACTGAGGTTTGGTTGGAAATTCGGGGTGATGACAGTTGGTATCAGAGCTAATGTTTGAGAATTAAACACCAACCTTTTGTGTTTAATCTCAAACTTACACAATAAGCACATTCCTTAGACTTCCGAGTCTAGGCTTTGACTTAGGATTACTCATTTCATTATTAAGTTATTATTATTGTTTTGACTTGATTTTAACAGAAAAATGCGGCCAAGATTTAGAGGACAAAGTGGAAGAGGAAAAGGTCCAATGAGGGGTTGGGGCACATCCCTTCACAACCTCACAACTCAGATTCCTACCAAGATTCAGGAGATTCATCTCCTTGGCAACCAGCGAGACACTCTGTCTCTCATAGATACTCGCCCCCACATTCCCAAAATTCTTACCACTCTCACCATCTATCATTCACACCATCTCACCATTCCATTCACATCATACACGAGGAATTTAACCCAGATCTTTATTTTAACCCACCTCCAGCTAATTAGAATCAGTTGGATCAAACAAATCCTATGGACGAGGACTCCGACCAGAGATGCCACCGTCATGATCGCATGGACACCCTATTGAAATCTCTAGCGGTTCTAACTCTTACCTGGATCACCTTACCAAGGTCCTACACAGCAAGACGTCCAAATGGAACCGGTGGAGCACTCAGCCACACCTGAGCCACCAAGGAGGAAACGTGGAGCACGTATGTCGGTGCGTGCGGGATAACGGTCGAGTTCGCTACCACCATTGCCCAAAACCTACGCTACCGTTCATGAGGACCCACAGATGGGTGGACCCTCCAATATTTCACCTGTGGTGGAACTGACACCACCACCTGTGGTTTAACCACCACCATTGGGTTTTAATAACCCTATCCTTACATACCCAAATAAGTTTGAGTATAATCCTTTTAACCCAACTACGCCGGTAAACTTAGACTACCAGGAACTATCACATAACCCTTATAGACAAGCGGTCATGCATAATGCACTTTACCCGTCTCCTTTCCCACCTGCTTATCCACCTACTTGATACCCAAGTTATAGGTACCAGTATCCTGTTGTGCCACAACCACAACCTCTACCACCTCTTGAGGCCATTAATGAAGCCTTGGAACGGATGAAGGAAATGCAACAACAGGCGGAGAAGACGGAGAAGAAGGCGAATAAGTTCTTCAAGAAGCTTTCCAAGTTAGTTAAGGGAAAGAAGGATGAGTGAAGTCTCTTCTATGTTATTTCCTTAGTCTCTACGTGACGTGTTATTTCTTTAGTCCCTATGTGGACATGTTATTTCTTTAAGTCCTTGCATGGATAATTAGTTTTATTTATTTATTTCAAGTATTGTAGTTTCCTGTTGTTATTAATGAAATATTTTGGAATTATATATATGTAATCGTTGCATCCTCTTCAAGCGATCGTCTCGATTTTAACTCGAAATTTACGATCCGCTATATAATTCCAAAAGATCTTAATGGTTTTGATTAGCCAAATGGCAACGTCCATATTAATTGGTCAAATTATAAAAGTTTAAGGATGAATAGCCTTCTATCATGATAGATAAGGAAGATTAATTTTTCTATCCAGAGGTGGTGGACTATGTTCAAGCCTCCAAGTCGTTAAGGTCAATGCGACCGTGACTATTAATCGACCATTAAGATAATTCTATGTTAACATTCAAGTAATGTTAATATTCCTGGTAGTGTGACTTGAGGAACCACACTAGTGTCTAGGTAATGGACTACGTCCTAACCTTATATAGCCTATGTAATCAAATTTGATCCCGGCTAATATCATCAATGCGATGATAATATTAAACATCCATTAGTGATGTAGTGCCTACGGGCCATAATTAAACATCCATTAGTGATGTAGTGCCTACGGACCATAAATAAACATCCATTAGTGATGTATTGCCTACGGGCCATAATTAAACATCCATTAGTGATGTAGTACCTTCGCGCCATAATTAAACATCCATTAGTGATGTAGTGCCTACGGACCATAATTAAAACATCCATTAGTGATGAAGTACCTACGGGCTATAATTTAACATCCATTAGTGATGATTTGCCTACGAGCAATACTATATTGTCAATTAAGACAATGACAATTGTAACCTTACTGTTCCCTGTCCAAGGTGGTGAGCTATCCTCAAGCCTCATAGTCTATATGATCAATGAGATCATGACTAATATCATCAATACGATGATACCCATCTTAACATCTTAAGGGATGTTAATTGATTTGTCATATTGATTTGCTTACGGGCCATATTATATTGTTAAATATGACCATGACAGTCGTGAGTTTATGATCCATTGTCTAATAGTATATGGACTACGCCCAAATTTAAAAAGCCTTTGATGGTCTCTTTGAGACCTAGGCCAAAGATAACTAAATATCTCAAAGAACATTCATTTAAAATGTTAAGATTAACAGTTGTGATTCTATGCACACTAGTTCAAATAGGTAATGGATTTATATATCCAAACTTTACAGCCTATATGGTTATTAATACCATGGCTGATATAAGTTTAATTTAAAACTAATACCAAAACATCAGAGATGGCTAATTCAGATGAGGTGCAAAGTAGTCGTCATGATAATAGTACTGACAAAGCTGAAAATATAGCCATCAATAATGATGATTCCCCAGCTCGCATTGAGGCGGCTGTTGGAAAGGCCATGGAAAAATTTAAGGAGTTGAGCGCTACTCGCTCCAAACCTTTATCTATTCCACCATCTTCAGCTCGAAAGGAGAGCTCTGCTCATTCATCAATGCAAAAAGTGAACCAAAGAAACTAGAGTTTCATGATAGGTCCCGTTCTTCCAAGGACGGATGTACCTATAAATACTTTGTCTCCTGCAAGCCTCGAGATTTTAATGGAGAAAAAGAGGCTATAGAAGCCTTAAGATGGCTTGATGAGATGGAAACTATTGTAGATATCAGCGGTTGTTCTGATAAGGGTGTGGTGAAATTTATATCTCAATCCTTCAAGGGCGATGCCCTAATATGGTGGAAGGCCATGGTCTAGTGAACAGGTATGTTGCACCTGTATAACTTTGGATTGACCAAGTTTGCAGACCTTGTAAAGGAAACATATTGCCCACCTCATGAGGTGGAGAAGATAGAGTCAGATTTTCTGACTCTTACAATGAAAAATCTGGACTGTCGGAAGTATGTTACCGACTTTAATTCCTTATCCAGATTAGTATCTTATCTGATTTCACCTGAACCAAATGCATTGCACTTTTATAAATGGATTAGTGCCTGAGATTAAAGGTATGGTGAAGGCTGCTCAGCCTACTACTTATAGGTCTGCAGTTGACCTATCTCTCTCTCTCACCTTAGATCTAGTGAGACAAAAGTCAGTCAAGACTGAGACTGACGGGAAAAGGAAGAGAGAGGATGGTAACTCCCAAAGATATAATAAGATGAATAAGGGGAGATTCGGGTTCAAAAGGAACCAAGATAGGTCGGGCGAGAAGCCGACATGTAAGACCTGCAACCGTAGGCACTAGGGAAAGTGCAATTCTGACCCATAGGCTAAGCCTTGTGGTATCTGCAAGAAAAAGGGACATAAGACCCTAGAATGTAAGGATATGAGGATGCCGTCTGCTACGGCTGTAATGAAAAAGGGCATATTAAGACTAACTGCCCTAAAAATCATAAGAGTAACAATGCAAATCCTGGAGAGGCCAAGAAAGGAAATGCACGTGCCTTTCAGATGAATGTTAGAGAGGTTGATAATGACAATAGCGTCATAACAGGTACATTCCTCATCAATGATGTATATGCTAGAGTTCTTTTTTATTCAGGTGCAGATATGTCTTGTAGACCATAAGTTTAGTAAACTATTAAGCTTACTCATAAGAACCCTAGACATAACTTATGAAGTAGAACTTGCTGACGGAACCTTAGAAACATCATCTTCCATTCTTGATGGATGTTTATATCCATTGAGAATCATTCAATTCCTATTTCTCTTCTGCCAATGGAATTGCGAGGTTCGATGTAGTCTTAGGCATGGATTGGTTATCTCATAACCAAGCCCGCTTGCCTATGATAAGAAACTCATCGAAGTTAAAACCCCGTCTGGTGAAATGCTCACAATTATTGGAGATTCACACTATGGATTGCCAGACAAAGTGTCGTTATTTAAGGCATCCAAGTATCAAATGGAAAGGTTGTGTCATTTACCTGGCACAAGTAACTATTAACGAGCCAAAGCCAAAGATTGAAAACCTTTCAGTCATCTCGGAATATCCCGATGTTTTCCCTGAAGAATTACCGGGTCTACCTCCAGATAGGCAAGTGAAATTTAAGATTACATCCTACCTGGAGCAGCATCTGTTGCAAGAGCTCCGATCGGCTAGCACCGACAGAAATGAAGGAATTGAGAACGCAATTAGACGAACATTTAGAGAAAGGCTTCATTCAGCCTAGTTCCTCATCTTGGGAGCTCCTATTCTTTTTGTTAAGAAAATGGACGGTTCAATGCGGATGTGTATTGATTACTGCGAACTAACAAGATAACAATCAAGAATCGTTATCCTCTGCCCAGGATCGATGACTTGTTCGATCAACTTCAAGGGGCTAGTTACTTCTCTAAGATCGATTTGAGATCAGGATACCATCAAATGAAGGTTAGAAGTGAGGATATTCACAAGACTGCCTTCAGGACCCGTTATGGTCATTATGAATTCCTAGTGATGCCTTTTGGGCTCACAAATGCACCTACAACATTCATGGATCTCATGAACAGAGTCTGCAAACCCTATCTAGATAAGTTTGTCATTGTCTTCATAAACGACATACTTATCTACCCTCGTAATCAAGTTGATCACGAGAAACATCTTCGATGCATCCTAGAATTGCTAAGACAAGAAAAACTTTATGCTAAGTTCTCTCAGTGTGAGTTTTGGCTTAGACAAGTCCAATTTCTTGGACATGTTGTAAGTGAGCGTGGTATCCAAGTGATCCCGCCAAGATTGAGGCCATAATGAATTGGGAATTACCCAAAACTCCATCAGAGAGTCGTAGTTTCTTAGGATTGGTCGGTTATTATAGGAGGTTCATTAAGAACTTTTCGAGTATAGCCACTCCTTTAACTACCTTGACCCGTAAGAATGTCAAGTTTGACTAGGGTCCAAAACAACAATAATCTTTTAAAATTCTAAAACACAAATTGAGCAATGCTCCTGTGTTATCTCTACCTGAAGGTATTGAGGATTTTGTCGTTTATTGTGATGCCTCGCACACTAGCATGGGCTGTGTGCTAATGCAAAAAGGCAAAGTAATTGCTTATGCATCACGACAATTAAAGGTGCACGAAAGGAATCACACCACCCATGACTTGGAATTGGGTGCTGTTGTATTTGCACTAAAGTTGTGGAGATATTACTTACATGGCACAAAGTGTATTATATACACTGACCATAAGAGTCTCCAACATCTGTTCAATCAAAAGGATTTGAACATGTGACAACGTTGCTGGATGGAAACACTTAATGATTATGATTGTGAATTTACTATCATCCCGGTAAATGTCGTTGCTGACGCCTTAAGTCGCAAGGAAAGAATTAAACGTATTAGGATTAACGCTAAGAGCATTGAGCTCAGAAATAGCTTGAATGAAAAGCTATTAGATGCACAAAAGCAAGCCCTATTAGAGGCTAATATTCCTAATGAAGGATTAGGTGGAACTGTTGATTAGTTAAAGCCCGGAAAAGATGGAATCCTTAGATTTAATGGCAGAATCTGGGTTCCAATCTTTGGAGGACTTAGGGATCTAATCCTCCAGGAAGCGCATATTTCAAGATACTCAGTTCACCCGGGTGGTGAAAGATGTATCAAGATTTGAAAAATAATTATTAGTGGATGGGTTTGAAGAAATCCGTAGCCACTTATGTAGCTAAGTGTCTGAAGTGTTCGCAAGTTAAAGCCGAACATCAGAAACTATCAAGACTTCTACAACAGCTTGAGATTCCCACTTGGAAATGGGAAATGGTAACTAGGATTTGATTACCAAGTTACCTAAGACCAAATGTGGCAATGACATGATTTGGGTCATTGTGGACAGGCTGACTAAGTCCGCACATTTCTTGCCAATTAAAGAGACTTATAATTCTGACAAGTTGGAAAAGCTATATGTGAACAAGATTGTGTCCCTACATGGTGTGTCGGTATCTATTGTATCTGATAGAGATACTAGATATACATCTCACTTTTGGAAAAGTTTCCCACAATCTTTAGACACAAGATTAAACTTTAGTACGGCTTACCATCCACAAACAGATGGACATAGTGAGTGTATTATTCAGACTTTGGATGACATGTTTAGAGCATGTGTGGTTGATTTAGGTGGAAGTTGGGATGACCACTTACCCCTAATAGAATTCTCCTATAATAATAGTTACCATACAAGCATCAAGACTGCTCCTTTTGAAGCCTTGTATGGGAGAAAATGTAGAACGCCTGTCTGTTGGGCTGAAGTTGGGGAAGCCCAACTGTCTAGACCTGAAATTGTCCTAGAGATCACGGATAAGATAATAAAATCCGTAATAGTCTAAAAGCTACCAGTGATAGGCAGGAAAGTTATGCAGATAAGAGGCGAAAACCTCTTAAGTTCCAAATAGGGGACAAAGTATTATTGAAGGTATCACCCTGGAAAGGTGTGATACGCTTCGGAAAGAAGGGCAAGTTGAGCCCGAGATATATTGGACCATTCGAAGTAATCGAATGTGTCGGTTCTGTAGCTTATAAGCGTAAGCTGCCTGAGGAGCACAGTGGAATCCATGATGTATTCCACATATCTAATCTAAAGAAATGTCTAGCCGATGAGTCGCTAGCAATGTTACATCAAGATGTGCAAATTGATAAAAGCCTGAGGTTCATTGAGAAACCAATTTCGATCGAGGATCGACATGTTAGAAAGCTCGAAGAAAGTTTATACCTATTGTAAAGGTTAAGTGGATGCCCTTTGAGGCCCCGAGTATACATGGGAGGTTGAGTCCACTATGCGACAAATGTACACCCATCTTTTTGAATAAAATCTAGGTTGAGATTTCTTTTAAGGGGGTGAGGATGTAACACCTCGTAAAATTCGTGTTCGGTAATATACCCACACGTGTACGAACCCTCGGATCATACCTCAATGAGTTAGCCACTCAAACATGTCCAAATTATTTTTTTAAACTAACCTTAACCTACGGTCTAGGACCGTAGGCTACAGTCTTAAGCTGCTGAATCAAACTAGCACTAACCGTAAGCTACGTCTGGCGACCGTAGCCTATGGGGAGCTCCTAAACCTTTTATTTTCTTTATTTTTAGCTTTCAATAAATGACCCAAAGGCCCTAGACTTCGCTATTTTTGTATTTTTTTTGTTTAACTAAGTTACATCTTGACCCGAACGTCTCTCGGTTGAGACGATATCTTTTGATTTACCATCCTTGAGCATTCCGCTTCTTCACCGAACCTTTAACCTTACTAGTTTGGGTAATTTAACCCATAAAACCATAAGTATTCGTATCTTTCACGTTTAAACTAGTAAACACTTATAAGTCATAAAAACACCTAGTGTGACACCCTTAACGTTTGGTTATTCGTACTCTTCTTTAATACATCTCGTCCTAGAGTTGGTTCGCAACTGAAGGTCGGGAAGTTTGACTTCTTCTTTGACTTTTGATTCTGACCCAACTTAGATTAGTTTACTACTGACTTATGGTTGCATTATGATCGTAATACAATGTAGCATAACCCTCTTAGGTTATATACATGTAACACCCTATAAATTGTGTCCAATAATATAGCGACACGTGTTATATTTTTATTTTTTGTCTATTAAAGACTAACAGGGACTAAAAGCGTCAACATTCTCAAACTAAGTCTCTGAGTGATCTTTTGATGTCAACATGCATAAACATAGCCTCTGAGTGACCATTAGTGTCAACTTGCTAAAACTTGGCCCCTAAGTGACTGTTGTGTCACCATGCCCAACCTCTGAGTGACATCGGAGTCAACATGCTTATAATGAGCCTCTGAGTGATCTTTTAGGAAGTCCTAACTCTGATATGTTCCATTTGTTGGACAAGAGGGATTAAATCCATGATTATATAAAATTTGGACATTGGAGGGATTAAAAGTGTGAACATGTTAATTTATACCTCTCAATGACCTTTTAACGAACCGAGAGCTCGACAATGTCCGGGCATAATCCCGGGTACGCCAAATATTGGCTACGGAGAGCTAAATATGCTAAACAGATGTTTTAGGAGGTTCTAGGAGGTTTTATAAGTTAAGGGGCTAAAAGTGTCAACTTTTGAAAGTGGCCTAGGGGTGCTCGCGGGGCGCGAGAGGCAAGGCCTGTGCCTCTCGCGGCCCGCCAGAGGGCTGTATATGCAGAAAGTTTACCTTGGCCTCCACACAAAGTGCCAAAAACCAATTAACTCGAAACTATGGATTCCCAAACTGTTATGCCACGTTTTGGGACACCTGTAAGCACCCTCTTACACCCCTTAGCACCTGGCATCACCTCGTTCAAGCTCTCCAACTATAAATAGGTGCCAAGGTTCACCATTTGAACTTGCACCATTCTCATTTACAACTCTATCTCCCTCCTCTGGAAGTTCCTAACTGAAAGGAGCATCCAACTAAGTTCTATTGCATTCTAGGAACCTCTTGTAAGTGTTCCTTGCTCTTGCATTTTCGTTTATATGCTTTTATAGCCAAAAGTCAAGCGTTTTACAAAAAAACGCCTTGCCGTTCAGTAAGACCATTATGGTCCAGCCATTGTTCGTAATGAACATGGCTAACTGATCGTAATAAGGTAGGTGTTAGTCCCTATAAAGGGCACCTCCTGAAGATCACGTTTGCTAGACCAATTGACGGGTCAAAGTTATGACATTAAAAAGTCAAACAGGCCATTTTTCGGAAAAATCATAAATCGATCTTATATATGTTATGAAACCTGTTTTGACACTTAAACAAGTTAGTAATAATTATTAGAACATGTAAAACATAAATCGAATGCCAGATTGTGGCTAGTAAATGCACATATTCGTTTTAATCCGTTTTGTTTGATAACTTAAACATCGGGGGTTAACTACCGTGTCCTGGATATCCTCGGCTCATTACTTAGATAATGGCCACGACCTTAGCACGGGGTATAGGCATACACCTGACAGACGCTCAAATGCAAATTACCCAAGACGTTGGGGATAACTCCTCCGTGAGTTCTAAGTGGTTTGTACTTAATCATGTCTCGGTCTCTGTACTGGGCCCTGTATGTATGGACAAACATGTGAATCTATTAACAAGGTTATAAAGTAACTTTCCCAAGTTATAAAAGATTTGTGCCCTGTGCACTTAAATCTAATTTCTAAAATATTTTCAAAACGAGTCAGTCGGGTGTATTTACCAGCGAAAGCTACCGTATTTTCAAAAGACTAAGCTTGTAGGTACAATACGAAATAGGTCGGAAGCTGCTCGGTAGTGAAATAAGAGGATCTTGCAAATCCTTAGATCTGCCCTAAAGTCTGTTTTATATTCTTTCTTTTACATTTTATGATCCGCCTGTGGATCTTCTATTTCGAGCATGTATATTATTTGTATTTCGAACATTCGGTTTGTAATATTAATTTTACTCCAAGACTTCCGCTGTGCCGTGTTTAATTAACAATGATGTTATCAACTGACGTCACGATGCTCCCCACCGGGCCCACCGGTGTATGGATTTGGATTGGAAATCCGGGGTGTGAAAGGTTGGTATCAGATCCAACATTTGAGTGAATTAAATACTAGCCTTTTGTGTTTAATCTCAAACTTATGCGAGCACATTCCCTAGACTTCCGAGTCTAGGCATTGACCTAGGATTACTCATTTCATTATTAAGTTATTAGTATTGTTTTTGAATTGAAATTTTTAACAGGAAAATGCCGCCACATATACGATGAAGAGGCAAAGGACCAATGAGGGGAGGACCTTCAGGACATATCCCTCCACATCCACATCACCCAAACCCTTATGAAGATTCGGGGGATTCATGGCCACTACCACAACATTCACCTTCCCATACCAAAAATTCTTATCACTCATACCATTCACATCATTCACACCACTCTCACCATTCCCATCATTCTTATCAGGATGAATTTAACCCCAACCAATACACACCCCAGCTGATCAGAATCAGTTGGATCAGCCAAATCCAATGGACGAGGACTCCGATCCGGAGATGCCGCCGCAAGGTTCAAATACGCACCCCATTGAAATATCGAGCGATTCAAACTCCTATGTCGGATCGCCATAACAAGGTCCTAATGAGTGGGACCAATATTGGAACCAATTTACTTTTGCCAACACTCCTCCCATCACTCCCAACCACCTCCCGTGCAAGAAGATGTGCACATGGAACCCGTGGAACAACCCCAATCGCCAGCAGAACCGCAAAGGAGGAAAAGAGGAGCACGTATGTCAGTGCGTGCGGGCCAACGGTCGGAATCGCTGCCACCTTTGCCTAAACCTTACACAACTATTCACAAGGACCCACAAATTGGTGGACCCTCTAATGCGTCACCTATGGTGGAACCAACACCAACACCTATAGTTCAACCACCACCATCGGGTTATAGTAACCCAATCCCCACATATCCAGACACATCTGGATCTGATCCTTTTAACCCATCGACACCTGTGATTACCAAGCATGGTTGCATGACGCATACATGCAAGCGGTCATGCATAACGCACTTTACCCGTCTCCTTTCCCACCTGCTTATCCACCATTGGATATCCAAGTTATGGATACCAGTATCCTGTTATGCCACAACCACAACCACAACCTCCGCCACCACATGAGGCCATTAATGAAGCCTTAGAACAATGAAAGAAATGCAACAACAAGCGGAGAAAACAAGAAGAAGACGAATAAGTTCTTCAAGAAACTCTCAAACTGGTTAATGGAAAGAAGGACAAGTGAAGTCTCTTCTAATATATGTTAGTCCCTGCGAGGACATTGTTATTTCTTTAGTCCCTACGTGGAAATTTTGTTTCTGTAGTCCCTACATGGACAATTTATTTCATTTTCTTTCTAGTATTATAACTTCTATTGAAATTTAATGAAGTATTTTGGAATTATATATATGTATTCATCCTTTTCTTAGCAAGCGTCTCAATTTTACTCGAAATTTGTGCTCTGCGATATAATTCCAAAAAGATCTTAATGGTTTTGATTAGCCAAGTGGCACAGACCACATAATTGGCCAACATGATAAATGATAGTTAAGGATAAAAGGACCTTCTATCATGATAGTTAAGGGAAGTTATCCTTCTATCCAGAGGTGGTGGACTTAAGTTCAAGCCTCCAAGTCGTTAAGGTCAATGCGACCGGGACTATTAATCAACCATTAAGGTACTCTTATGTTTAAATTCAGGAATGTTCATACTCCTGGTAGTGTGATTTGAGGAACCACACTAGCCTTCAAGGTAATGGACTATGTCCTAACCTTATATAGCCTACGTGATCAAATTTGATCCCGGTTAATATCATCAGTGCGATGATCAAACATCCATTAGTGATCTATTGCCCTTGGGGCTATGATTAAACATCCTAGTTATGTGATGTATTGCCCTTGGGGCTATGATTAAACATCCATTAGTGATGTATTGCCCTTGGGGCTATGAGTAAACATTCATTAGTGGTGTATTGCCTTTGGGGCTATGATTTAACATCCATTTATGATGATTTGCCTTTAAGCAAAATTATATTGTCAAAATGACAACGACAGCTGTGGTTAATAGAAACCCCTGTCCATATTTTATGTCCATTAGTGACAGGCCAATGTGTCATATTTATGTCATTAGTGACAGGCCAATGTGCCATATTTTATGTCCATTAGCAACAGGCTTATGTGCCATAATCATATGTCCGTTAGTGACAGGCCTATGTGCCATAATCATATATCCATTAGCGACAGGCCTATGAGCCATATTTTTAAATTTCCTTTGTGATGAGCCTATGGGCTATTTATAATTGTCTATATGCCAATGACAGTTGTGACATTACGATCCACTGTCCAATAATATATGGACTATGTCCAAATTGTAATTTGCCTTTGATGGTCCTTTTGAGACCTAGGCCAAAAATAGATATAATAAGCCTAAGAGTTTTGATGTTATTCACACTAGCTTGATTAGGCAATGGATTATCATATCCAATGTTTACAGCCAATATAGGTTTTAATACCATGGCTAAGAAAGAATTTTATTTGGTATTTAGATCCAAAGCTTTGAAGAAATGGCTAACTCGGATGAGGCACAAAGTAGCCACCGGGATGTTAACTCTAATAATGCAGAAAATATAGCCATTAATAATGACAACTTCCAAGCTCGCAGTGATGCAGCCGTTGAAAAGGTCATGGGAAAGGCCATAGAAAAGCTTAAAGTGTCGAGAGCTACTCGCTCTAGACCATTATCGATTACCCCATCCTCAGCTCTTAAGGAGAGCTCCGTTCACTCTTCGACTCGAAGAGTGAACCAAAGAAATTGGATTTTGCTGATAGGTCACGTTCTGTTAAAGACGGGTGTACCTATAAATATTTCATCTCCTGCAAGCCCCGAGATTTTAATGGGGAAAAGGAGCTGTGGAAGCCCCAAAGTGGTTGGATGAGATGGAGACAATCGTAGATATCAGCAGCTGTGCTGATAAGGATGTGGTCAAATATGTATTACAGTCCTTTAAGGGCAATGCCCCTAATCTAGTGGAAAGCTATGATCCAATCTACGGGTAAAGTCCACCTGTACGACTTAGGATGGCCGAATTTTGTCGAATTAGTCAAGGAAACTTACTGCCCACCTCATGCGGTGGAGAAATTAGAGACAGACTTTTTGTCTCTTTCAATGAAGAACCCAGATTTTCGGAAGTATGTTTCTGACTTTAACTCCCTATCTAGGTTAGTTTCCTATCTGATCACCCCTGAAACCAAACGCATCGCACGTTTTATCAATGGCCTTCAGGACCCGATATGGTCACTATGAATTTTTGGTAATGCCTTTTGGGCTCACAAATACACCTGCAGCATTTATAGATCTCATGAATAGAGTCTGCAAACCATACTTGGATAAGTTTGTCATTGTCTTCATAGACGACATACTTGTTAACTCTCGTGATCAAGTTGATCACGAGAAACATCTTCGGTGCATCCTAGAACTGCTAAGGCAAGAGAAGCTTTATGCAAAGTTCTCTAAGTGTGAATTTTGGCTTAGAGAAGTCCAATTTCTTGGACATGTCGTAAGTGAGCGTCGTATCCAGGTGGATCCCGCCAAAATAGACGCCATAATGAATTGGGAAGTGCCCAAGACCCCATCGGAGATTCGTAGTTTCCTAGGATTGGCTGGATACTATAGGAGGTTCACTGAGAACTTTTCAAGGATAGCCACTCCTTTAACCACCTTGACCTGTAAAAATGTTAAGTTTATTTGCGGTCTAAAACCACAAGAATCCTTTGAAATTCTAAAACACAAGTTGAGCAATGCTCTTGTGTTATATCTACCTGAGGGTATTGAAGACTTTGTTGTTTACTGTGAAGACGAGCGCTGACTCGACTTGGACCTCCTAGAAAAAAGGCGTGAAAACGCTGCAATCAACTAAGCAAAGTACAACTCCAAGCTCGAGAAATACTACAACGCGCGAGCCCGCATATGTACTCTCCTACCCGGTGATTTTGTTCTACGCAACAACGAAGGTCTAACGCTGAAAGTCCTAGAGAACTCGCACCTAAGTGGGAAGGTCCCTACATTATCCATGATGTCCTAGGAAAGGACGCATACACCCTTAAACGTTTGGACGTCACAAACATTCCTAGGACATGGAATGCGCAACAATTACGAAGGTGCGACATGTATATTAGCAAACCTATTATCTTATTGTCTACTTTGTACATGGCTTTTATGCCTTATTGATTAATAAAGACAATGGATACAATTATTTCTTTATCTAGATGTTTTGTTACAAATGCCAAACCCACTTTGGGTCTACGCGAAAATATCATATTACACAATAACTCATGAAATTCATTACCTATTGCATGCACATGGGAGGGGATGTTCATACACGAGTTCATTACCAGTTCATTCGCTATACCTACACAAAGTTGGTTCTTTTCCCGCAAATATTGTAACTTGGATAGAAAGAAAATATCTATTTCAATAGAAAAAGAAATGTGTACAAACATGCGCAATGCGCAGTTACATTCAAGATACATTGAAGATATTACAATAAGGATCCTACACTACTCTTCACTCCCTACGGCCTCAGCTTCATCTGGAAATATGTCCTTAAGGCGACCAATGAAGTCATCGTGATGGAGCGCCTCGCTCACCAAATCCATAACCGGGAGCTGAAGACGGTCATACTCCCGCATAGCCTAGGAAAAGGCAGCTTCGATATCAACTCCACGAGTGGCAGCGCAACTGTTATCCCATTGCACGTCCAATGCATGAATAACATGATGCGTGCACTCAGCGTAGCCCTGCGCATACTCATCATGGCGTGCAGTGACCATCAGCTTGGCCACTGCGCTGTCCAGCTCCACGGAATTCTGGATGGAGTTTGCGATCTGCAATACAAGGAAAAGAGGATTAGAATCAAGACAAAATGATTTAAACACAAGCGGAGTACTAACATTGACAACTCCATGTTATTGCATCCACAACATGTTGTTGGCCAGCGACTCCACCAGCGACTCGGAGATGGTGCGGGCAGCCTTGGAATCTTCAAGTTTTTTCTCGCCCGCGCCCACCTTGGCCTCCACCAATCGCAGCCGCTCCTTATCCTCCAGGTGCTTGAGTTGTAATTCAGCCTTTTCCACCAAGGCCACCTGGAGATCCTTCTTTGTGCCCTCCAAAGCGGCGCAAGCTTCAACCTGGTTACATACGACAAGGCTAGTATGACATCCTATAAATCATACAAATAAATATATATGTATATATATACATATACATATATATATACATATACATATATATATACATATACATATATATATACATATACATATATATATATACATATATATATATAATAAAGAGGCAAAATTTTACCTCCTTCTGCTCACTGTGCTCGCAGTGCGCCCTTGCCTCCGCGGCCACAGCAAAAGCTACCTCCCTCTCCTTCTTCATGCGCTCTACTTCTCCATGCATTTGGGCCACCTCATCCCTTAAGGATTATTTCTAGTTGTATCTCTGTCACAAGCCTCCCTCCACAACTCTCGCTCCTCAGCAAGTGTGGCAGCGGAGCTTTCGGCCCTCTTCTTCCACCCCAACGCGGACCATTCTTCGGTCCATTGAGTTTCGGCAAATTTAGCCTTGTCCGCCTCCAAGTCAGATTTTTGCACAGCCACTTAGGCTCCCTCTTGGACCAGTTCCGCTTGGGCAGCCTCAAATTTGTCTTGCTCTTTCTGCATGCTCTGCCATTCCCTTATGATCTTGTGTGTGATCGATGTGGAGCTAGCAGCTGCCTGGAGGTACGCACGGTAGGTTTGTTCATGTCCTTGTTCAACGCGCGCACGCACCTCCGCTAGGGGGAAAGCCCCCTTGAACCACTCACGACACGCCGACCAGTGAGAGAAGTCGTCTCCCTTCTTCAGCTTCCACACAGGGGTGTTGATCTCTTCAGCGCGGCCCGCAGTATATGATCTGTAATAGTAATCACCCAGGGTCTCGTCCGGGCGGATTGGAGATCCTTCTACGGAAAGGCTTCTACAAGATCCCCCGGCCTCACCCCCAGGTGCCGGCTCTTCTACATGAAGCACCTCAGGCTCTACAGCTCAACCTCCACCTGCACCTCCGCCGCCCTGACAGTTGACTCCCCACCCTGTACGCTTGACGCTTGCGCGGTTTCACCCACAGGTGGGGGCATTGGAGTATCCTTGGGCGCGACCGGAGTGGTGGGAACCACAAAAGCTGCTTCACCTCCCCCTACGAGATGACAAGCAGTTAGGCAAATACAAAAAGAAGACAAGTGGTGTGACAAGTTGAAAGGTGTTTACCTAGGGAAATTTTGGCGGCAAGCGCGTCCAAGCTCCCGCGTTTCCCTATCACCCTCCGCGTAGCCTTTTTGGAGGGCTGCGGTGTAACACCTCGTAAAATTCGTGTTCGGTAATATACCGACACGTGTACGAACCCTTGGATCATACCTCAATGAGTTAGCCACTCAAACATGTTCAAATTTTTTTTTTTTAAACTAACCGTAACCTATGGTCATGGACTGTAGGCTACGGTCTTAAGCTGCTGAATCAAACTAGCACTAACCGTAAGCTACGGTCTGCTGACCGTAGCCTACGGCGAGCTTCTGAACCTTTTATTTCCTTCATTTTTAACTTTCAGTAAATGACCCAAAGGCCCCTAGACTTCGTTATTTTTGTTTTTTTTTGTTTAACTAAGTTACCTCTTGACCCGAACGTTCCTCGGTTGAGACGATATCTTTTGATTTACCATCTTTGAGCATTCTGCTTCTTCACCGAACTTTAACCTTACTATTTGGGTAATTTAACCCATAAAACCGTATTCGTATCTTTCACGTTTAAACTAGTAAACACTTATAAGTCATAAAACACCTAGTGTGACACCCGTTAACGTTTGGTTATTCGTACTCTTCTTCAATACATCTCGTGTTGAACAAAAAGACTAAGTTGTGTCATTATGTCATTGAATATAAGTCAAGGGACAATTCATGACAATCCACAAAACTAGTTTTGAGGGACTAAAAATGTCAAAACCCCAAAATTCTGTCAAGATGCCACCTCTCCTGCAAATTGCCACACTCTTACAGCTCTTGACACCTTGCTAGACACTTGTGAAGATCCTACAACACCTCTAACACTTGGCTTCATCCACACACACCTTCTTGCAATATAAATAGCCCACTTAATTCACCTCATTCGTTGCTCATTTCACTTTTCTACTCCCTATTACACTCTTGGAAGTTCCTAACCATTTAGGAGCTTCCCTTTGAGTTCTAACTTTCCCTTGGATCACTTGTAAGTGTTCCATCTCTACTCTTTTCTTTTTATAGGCTTTTAGTAGCCAAAAGTCAAACATTTTCGACAAATGCTTTGACTTTCGGTTAAGACCATTATCGTCTAGCCATTTTTTAAGTTGAACATGGCTAAGTGATCGAAATTAGGTTGGTGTTAATCCCTTAAAAGGGCACCTCCTAAGGATCACGTTTACTAGGTCAATTGACGGGTCAAAGATTATGTTTTAAAAAGTCAAAAGGGTCAGATTTTATAAAAATTGTAATCTGAGTTTATACATGTTATAAATATGTTTTCGACACTTAAAAAAGTTGGTAATAATTATTAGAACATGTGGGAACATGTTTCGATCTGTCAATTCTAGTCCTAGAGTCGGTTCGCAACCGAAGGTCGGGAAGTTTGACTTCTGCTTTGACTTATTATTCTGAGCTGACTTAGATTAGTTTACTACTGACTTATGGTCGCATTATGATCCTAATAGAATGTAGCATAACTCTCTTAGGTTATATACACGATCATAATCATAATCTGAATTTATGCACAAGTTCCGCTAAAAGTCAATCTCTGATTTAAATGCCCTTTTACATAAAACAAGGTTTTAATCAACAATGAACTTGCAAATGAATTACCTACTGATATGTAATGTAATTAACATATTATGATGTTAATATTCTGATCATAAACTAATTTTAATATAATATCGTAAACTATGCTTTTAAAAGACCAAAATCGTGCATAGTTTGGTCTTAAACCACAAATCACACTTATGTGTGCTATCTTACTGATCATATATCACAAATTAAGTATTTTTCCAAAATGTTTATGATCATAACATCAGAATATATGCAATTTTCCTTTTTACGTCACACAAATAACCAAAACGTCTTATAAGGCGTAGTTTCATTTTAAAACCTCAACGGGCATATAAGTTGATATCCTACTAATATTACAACTTATTTAAAGTATAATGGCATATAGAACTTGTTCATGGCTCATCTGGTTACCTGATACCGCTTATATGCATACGGTTAAGTATATGTAACAAGTTTACGAAAATTAACTGAAACGGGTTTAACCTTATCATTTTAATCTCAAATTCCAGAATGTTAATTGTTTACCCATGACATACAAGTCTTAAGTACTTGTTGGGTTTAAACTACATTCTATCCGGTCATCGCTTAATCTAGCGTATTGTACTGTTTTGATCCTTTAAGCTAGTCGGTCTAAGTCTATGACTTAAATAGGACCGTTAGCATTCTAATTGGTTAGCTTATGCCATTATTCCAGACTAAAGCCTTCAAGTAAATGATATCTGCACTTATCTAATTGATTAAACGGTCGAGTTAATATAAACTTGCATTTAAATCAAGTGCTAGCTCAGGTAAATACTCTTGACTTATTTTCCATATACGGGCTTGGGTTACGGTAAATTATTACTGCTTGGTCGGAAATGGGATCAATCGAATGCCAGATTGTGGTTAGTACATCCGCATATTCCTTTTTGATCAGTTTTGTTTGATAACTTAAACATTGGCAGTTAACGACCGTGTGCTGGATATCATCGGCTCATTTAAGTTACTAATGGCCACGACAAAAGCACGGGGTGTAGGGATACACCCTACAGATGCGAATGCTAAAATATTTTTACCCACAAGTTGGGGAAACTCCTTCGTGGTTCATAAGTGGTGTGTCAATTAATCATGTCTCGGTCTCTGTACGGGCCTCATATGTATTGACAAATATGTGAACAAGGTTATAAACATAACTTTCCCAAGTTATAAAAGATTTTTCGTGTCCTGTGCACTTAAATCAATTTTTAAACTGTTTTCGAAAAGAGTAAGTTAATTGTATTTACCAACGAAAGCTGACGTATTTCAAAAGACTAAGTTGCAGGTACAATACGAAATAGGCTGGAAGCTGCTTGGTAGTAATATAAGAGGATCTTGCAAATCCTTAGATCTGCCCTAAAGTCTATTACACATTTTTGTATATTTTACGATCCTCTTGTGGATCTTTAGTTACAAATCATCTGTATATTATTTTTGTACTTTAAACATTTGGTTTGTAATAGTAATTTAAACTCCAGACTTCTGTTGTGCTGTGTTAATTGACTATGATGATATCAACTTACGTCACGATATTCCCCGCTCGGGCCCACCGAGGTTTTGTTGGAAATTCAGGGTGTAACATGCGCGAAGATATCGCTCTTTAGAGCCCTCTTCTGCTTGAGGGGCTCCAGGCTGGATTCGACCTCCACCGGGTCGTCCGGGTTGGCGGCTGGGATAACCACCCTTTCCAGCTTGGGTTTCCTCACACCTACAGGTGCAAGACCCTCCAAAGAGTCAGAGACTACTACATATTCTTTCAAATGATCGGACACAATACGCTTACCTTTGAGCGGGTCTGCCCTTGGTTGAGTCACCCTCTTCTCAGCCGCCGCGCTAGGCCCCGCTTTTGGATATGAGCCAATGCCCAAGTCCTTTAAAGCGCCTGCACAATGGTGCAACATAATAAGTGATCTGCAAAGATGTTTAACACTTACAAATATGATGGCTTACTAGTCTTAGGCGCGGGGCCAACAAATCTTCATTATTGGGGAGTTCAAAATTCCCCAAGATCTGTGCATACCAAGTGGGCGCCTCAAAGCCAAGGGCCATGTTCTCAATATGCCCCTGCTCCCTTTGGAACGCTCCACATACAGCAACACCCTTGCAAAGAAAAGTACATATAGTTAGTCTGTGCACAAGGCAAAATCAAGAAACAATACAAGAAGAAAAAGGTACTTACTTATCTCTCCCTCCATATACACGAGCCTCTCCCGACGGTTGGATTTCCATACTAAACTCATCCCGGCCGCCACCAATGCCCTCTCAGGCAGTTGGATCACTGGGATCTCCTTCAATCCTTATACCAGGACACAGCCACCGGTATAGGAGCCGTCTCAATGGAGATATCCTCCACCCCCCGGAAGTGCATTCGGAGGCGAATAACTCCAGCTTCACGTAAAAAATTTAGTCTTCAAATCATGGAAAGACTTGGGGGGGGGGGGGAGAAAGCAAAATTTTATTCACCTGTATACGGTGTTGAAAAAAATAAAACCCCATAGAACAATAGAGTTGATAAAAAATACAAAACCGGTCGATGGTTGGGGTAACACCCATTGACCAGCAAAAAAAAATTCAAAAGGCTTGATTCTCACCATCCCCATCGGATTCAGTTGGGAGATGTGGAATAAGTAAAAGGTTAAAATTAGAAGAAAAAATTTTGTAACCGGTAACCGGAAGTTTGCGTCAGCAAAAAAAATAAGAAATAAAGTGATGTATCCGGCTGGAGCATGGGCGTCAGTATCTCCCTCGGCTGGTATCAGGCATCTCAGTCCTTAGAGAATCGGTAGCCGGAAACCAGGCGGTGGAAACTGGCCTGGTTCCACTTAAGAGCCGGCAAAGAGGTCGAAGCTTCTGCGGTAGAAACAGTTTCAGGACCCCTTGTCACCATGAAGATCAAAAAAGAGAAGAAAATTTGAAGACAAGAAAGCAAGAACACAAGAGCTCAAGAAGAAATCAGAGAATTTCAAAGGAAAACTTTGAAGGCGTGAATGAAACCATGGACGGTTCACCCCTATTTATATCATCGCATTTAATGCGATGGAGAACTGTGACACAAGCGCAGAATTAACAACCAATCTGGTAGGACGCGTGACAGGCAAGTGGCAACTAATGGTTGTCACGTGTGCGTGGCCATTACTTTCTCTGCCAATTCATTAATGAAAGAGAGGCTGCACTGTTGACAGCATGCCACAACTATCAAATGTCACCTCCAGGGCACCCTTTTTCTCACCAACTCGCTTGCAACATCAGCTTGACGATTCAAATTTCAAAGATCTCATCATGAGAAAAAGTTTCCCTCACACAAAGGTTTCCTCCAATCCTTCTTGAATTTTTGTCGTTGAAATAAGCGCGCATACAACAATTCTTATAGTCCAGCACTCCACCTACTAGCCAATATGCGCATAGGAGCAACACTGGACTGGGGGGACTTGGAGGGGTATGGTCCCAAAAACCCTACGCCAGCGCAAGGGATCATACCCTCAACAACAACATACTACAAGAATAACCTTGCGCGCAATGTGCAAAGGTGCGCCATTCTTGAAACCAACAGGTTGCCTAACAACCTTGTGCGCAATGAGCAACGGTAGTGCATCCTGGATACATACAGGTCATACAATGAGTCTTGCATAGTTCAACTCGGCAAGGCAAGTTCGACCAATCCATGAGGTCACACAACGAGCCTTACGCACTTCAGTGCAACGGCAAGTTAGACCAATCCATGGTCACACAACGAGCCTTACACACTCAGCGCAACGGCAAGTTAGACCAACACATGCTGGTCACACAACGAGCCTTGCGCACTCTACGCAACGGCAAGTTAGACCTGGAAATATAAGTCGCACAACGAACCTTGTGTACTTGGCACAACGACAAGTTAGACTTAGACGCGCAGGCCACTTAACCCTACGCAGACCAAACAACCCTTTAGCCGCGAAGTCCCAAACCTTGCAGAGGACAAGACAAACATGAGAGCAACTCATAGTCTTAGGAACAAAAGGACTTAACCCCCACAACTCTGCGCTGGCCATAAAGCACTGAAAGCCACGCGGAAGGGAAAAGCGCCAAGAGGCGTTGACTACATACAAGGGTACAAAGTGGCAGAGCTGTGACCCAATGGTTGCTCGACAGGTTGTGTTAGACTTGCGTTGCATATGCAGAGGCCAGACTGTGCACCAACCACACCACGCCAGTGACTGTCACACATTCTCCACTTTCGGCTGATGACAGGTCTAACACAAGGGACAACTGCCATAAAACGTGGCACCATTCAACATCCGACAAAGCACACCTCCTGGCAGAGATCATGTAATGATCGCTGTAGAGGGACAGAACGGATATCTCTGGTCGTCTGGGCCGGGCCCAAGGCCCATCAGCCCATCTCCTAAACCCACTTTTTCGGCTATAAAATGAGTATCGGACCACAAGGTAAACCATCTACAATCACCTTCAGAGATATACGAGCTTACGGCATTGCTAGTTTTGCAGATTAGCTTGAAGTGAGATCACCCAGAAGATCGAACGAGAGATAACCTTTTATGCAGAAAAACTAGGCTATAACTAAGATACCTCTGGATACCTCTCGGTTCAGTCGGGTGTTTCTTCAGTTTAGATACTGATTAAGGGTTTTATATGATCGTATTATAGTAGGGAAAACCCTTAGAGGTTATACCTTCTGATCGTATCGTTTGTCGGGTTTTATGCAAAGTCCTCATAATATGCCTAAAGATGCCTAAAATGCCCTTTTTGCCCATAGAATGATTTTGAAACATAATGGACATGTATTTTGAGTTTCAAACTGACGTAACATTATAATAAACATGTTTTGGCAATAATATTGTTGTTGACCTGTAGCCCAAATATTGATCTAATGGCAAGCCGAAATTCAGGTGGTGCCAATAATAGACATGACAATGTGGAGCATGTCTACCCAAGGTCGAAGGAGATAACCTTCGGTCCCTGATTGCTGGAAAGTCAGCAAGGCTTTGGCCGATTTCGTGGCTAACTCCCCATCTATCCCTCCGTCTTCCACACATAAAACCCAGAGTTCACATTATTCCTCAAGTGTGAGGAGTGAACTGAAACAACTTGCCAAGAAGGAACCCCGAAATACTAAGGAAGAATGTTCTTATAAGTACTTTGTTTCTTCCAAATGTGTGACTTTATGGGAGAAAGGATCTATAGATGCCATAAAGTGGCTGGATGAGATGGAAACTATGTTGACATCAGCGGCTGTGCTGAGAAGGATATTATCAAGTATGTGTCCTAGTCCTTTAAGGACATGCTTTGACATGGTGGAAGGCCATGGTTCTATCAACAGGGAAGGTGTCCCTGTATAGTATGGGTTGGTCCAAGTTTGTGGACCTAATCAAGGAAAATTATTTCCCTCCGCATGAGGTTGAGAACATGGATTGTCGGAAGTATGTTTCCGACTACAATTGATAAGTCTCGTACCTAATTACCCCTAAACCTAAACGCATCTCGCATTTCATTGGTGGTTTGGTGTTTGAGATCAAAGGAATGGTGAAAGCCCCCAAAACCAATACTTTCATATTCGATGTGGATCTAGCTGTCTCACTGACCCAAGATGAAGTGAGGTTGAGATCAATCAAGGCTGAGATTGATGGAAAAAGGAAGCGTGAGGATAACCTCTTCCAAGGCTTAAAGAAAGGGAAGTTTGGTTGCAATAAGACCAACAGAGATCTGATGATAACAAGCCTGAGTGCAAAACATGTAAAATACGACACTAGGGACAATGTCGAACAGATCAGTAACCAAATCACTGTGGCATCTGCAAGAGGAATGGCCACAAGACCCATGAGTGTAAAGATTTAAAGAATGTTGTTTGCTACGGGTATGGGAGAAAGGCCACATAAGGACCAGTTGTCCCAAACGAACAACTGATGGAAATGCTAAACCTAAGGAGACAAAGAAATCTAATGCCCGAGCCTTCCAATTAACCACAAAGGAGGCGGTGAAGGAAACGAATGTTATAACAAGTACATTTTTTGTAATTAACATTTATGCACGTGTCTTATTTGATTCTAGAGCAGATAAATGTTTTGTAGACCATAAGTTTAATGAACTACTAAATCTACCCATAAGAACTTTAGAGCATTCATACGAAGTAGAAATGGCAGATGGTACAATAGAATTAGCTTCCAAGATTCTTGAAGGATTTATATCAATTAAGAATCATTCTATTCCAATAAACCTTTTACGCATGACTCTTGTAGGATTTGACATAGTCTTAAGCATGGACTGGTTATCACATAACCAGGCCTGCTTGCATGGGACAAAAAGATAATTGAAATCAAATCCCCATCTAGCGGGATCCTTATCATTCATGGAGATCGACACTACGGGTTGCCTAAGTATGCATCCTTGCTTAAAGCATCCAAATGTTTAAAGAGAGGATGCGTCATTTACATGGCACATGTGATAGTGGATACACCAAAACCCAAGATAGAAGATATACCAGTTATTTTAGAATTCCCTGAAGTATTCCCTGAAGATCTACCTGGATTACCCCCTGACGTGATGTCGATGTCTCACGTAAATTTAATCCAAATACTACTAAAAGATAGCGGTAAGTGGGTATCGAACAAAGGGAGATTGTGGAATATGTGCAATCTAAGGTTTATACTAAATTGACTACTTTATCTAATGCAAGAAATGAATTCATGATTTTTAGTGTTTTGGTTTTCAAATTAAACTAAACGCAATTCAAATGTTGGTTATTTAACAAATTAGAGGCAAGCAATCATCTTAAGTTTCCGGTTTCTATTAACGCTTGTGTTTTAAATTCAACTAGAAAGAGTCACATAGACATGACTCGTGTTTGACTAATTGTTTGTGATAAAAGGGAACTAAGTACTCAGATTACTACAATGCGAGGTTGTTACCCGATGACCAATTAACTAATATCCAACCCTTAAACCTTCCCGTGATATCTCGATTGTTAATGACACCAAGAACGTACGATTAATGCAATGATTAAAACATCAATCAATGATTTACCAACAAGAATCCAAACACCATAACAACTACAAATATTGCAAGTTATTATTCTAGAAATTAGGAATCAAAACACAATTGTTCAAGCAAACCTTCCACTTAAGATGATCACAAGGAGTTTAGCTACTCATGGTTTTACAAATCATCACACCTTTTTTTGTTCATAGGAATCAACAACACAAAAGTAATGTTTAGAAATTGTTTGGAACCCACAAGATCACCAAAAATTCGCCTCTAAGCTCTGCCAAAACGTTTCCAATGATTGAGATGCCAACAGACCTTTGAAAACGAGTTAAATTGGGCAGTTACACTTTTCTCGCTGCTGACCACCGTAAGCTACGGTGATCACCATAAGCTACGGTGGTCAAAATTTCCTTACGGCCCCAAGAGACTTGCTTACGGTGCATAAAAGGATCAGACACCACCATAAGCTACGGTGCCCACCGTAGCTTACGGTGGACAACCGATTTTCCATTTTTGTTGTTTTATCAACTCTCCAAGTCTTCATCTTCATTTAGCCAAGTGCAAGCTCCCATCAAAGCATGTTAAAATCGCTTCTTTGTGCTCTTCGGTACCTGCAAAGCCATATACACCGTAGTTATCTAATCCTAATAATTAACCTAATTAAGTGCGGAATATTGATCGTTTTAAAATACTTGAGGGTTCTCCAATGGACCACCCGTCACATCCCCACACTTAACTGTTGCTTGCCCCAAGCAACACATCAAACATTTCCAAGCTTAAAAGTGATCGAAGTGTAAACCAAACACAAACATGTCGTCCAATTGTCAATTTACCATCATACCAAATGACACACCCCTCACAATAACTCTCCTCTCGGTGACAAGAAGGTACTAGCAAGATTGTGCTAGATCACTCAATGCGAGTGCGTGATTATGCGACAATAAGTTGTGTAATAATCAAACCTCCACTTGCAAAATGCCTAACATGCTTACGAATCAAAAGGACCTTCAGGTTGTAACGAGGCTATGTGTAAGGGTGAGAATTGGTGGGATATATATGCATGTAGCTCATTGAATCTACCCGATTTTATTAGTACAGACAAACAAAAACAACTATTACTATTTACACAATTTCACTATCTTTTTCCCTCTTTTTTTCATATTTTTCTTCTTTTTTTACTTTTTTTAACTACAAAATTGAACAAAGAACACATACACATCAACATCAACACTACATACTAAGCTCCTAAACCGGGTCATCAATAGGTAGAATTTTTGTAGGACATAGGCTTGGGTTACAAATGAATGGTATAAAGCTCAATTTTGGCTACTAATGACCAAACCCCCATCCCTCTCACTACCAAGCTCATATATTTATCTTATGAGGTCCAACCCCCCAAACCCACACTCTCACACATCCAGCGAGGCTACCTAAATGCCCTTATCATCTTCAGAAGCATGTTACACCTAGGTTTCGGCAAGCATATATTACACAAGTTCTACTAACAAAAATCACAAATTGCCACTTAAACAAAAGAATTAATTTCTAGTAAACATCCACGTGGCCCAAAAATTCACCATGAAAAGATAAAAAGGATACCGATGTGTCATGTGGAGTAAGGTTAAATATTAAAATTTGACAATTGTTTTGCTTGGTTTAAAAATTGTCAAAATCTCAAAAATCCCCCCCCCCCCCACAC
The DNA here is from genome assembly GCA_947069175.1 of Scalesia atractyloides. Classification (NCBI taxonomy): domain Eukaryota; kingdom Viridiplantae; phylum Streptophyta; class Magnoliopsida; order Asterales; family Asteraceae; genus Scalesia; species Scalesia atractyloides. The sequence goes on from CAMTDV010000002.1 coordinate 24,492,415, forward strand.
TTGCGATACATTGACCCCAATGTATGGTTTTGAAGGAAACGATCACTAAAGCTACTTTAACCTCACCTTTAGCTCAACTCTCAAATCCCAAATTTCTTTTTGTTTTTTTTATGAACACATATAACACGACCAGTACTACCACAACCCATAACATGAATATCAACCACAACACGCCACCTTCCACCCAACCATAAACAAAACAAAATAATGTCTACAATAATATACAAGAAAAGAAAACACCACCAGACGTACTCAAGGTGGTTCAAATGAACCATTGCTTTCCCATTTCTCTCCATATTCCATTCAATTTCTTGGGAAAGTTTGCAATTTCACGCTAATTGGGGTCAAATTCAACCACATCACCCCATCTAATCCCACCATTGGGTGGTTTTCCTTTGCCCGCTCTCCTGCTCACACTCACCTTCTTCCTTGACTGGTTTTCACCTTTCTTCAACTCAGACCTATACACATCAACAACACTTGCAATTGACCTGAGATTCTTGTAGTTCATGGTGACCAATCCATTTCTGCAATCGATTTGAGCGTTTGTCGTATACAAGAATGGACGACCCAACACTATCGGCTGCTGCTCGTAAGTCTTCGACGGTGCGTAGTCAATCACCATAAAATCCACCGAGTAGTAAAACTCGCCCAATTGTACCACTACGTCTTTCACAACCCCTCGGGGTTGCTTCCAACTCGCATCCGCGAACACCGTCATGCTATCAATCTCGTGTAACGGACTAAAGTCGTACTGGTCGTACAGGCTACCGGGAGAACGTTCATCCCTGCTCCGTAATCCAACAATACTTTGTGTATCTTGAACTTCCCAACTTGAATCGGGATAACGGGTTCCCCTGCATCACTTCTACCTCTCTCGACACTTGTTTCATTCACACCTGCAATCACATGAACAATAGAAGCAGTTAAACATTTATCAGTTTTAGGAACGAAACTTACCCCGTTGATCGATATGTTCCTTGTGTTATTTAGCTTAGTTTGTGTATCGTTGGGAACTTTCCCATTCTGTTGCTTAATGTTGCTACCTCACTAGCCAGCCTCCCCATCTGTGTGGTCAGTGATTTGATGGCTTTGTCCAAATCTCATCCTTTTGTGCCCGAACGTCATCCAGTTGATTCCTCTTTGCATATCTTGTTGCATCATCCGGAGCATATCCATAACTTCATTCCCACTTGATGAAGTTTGACCCTGATTGTGTTGCTAGTGTGGAATAAAATTTCTTTGAGCTCCTTGGAAATTTGGATTGGCTTGATTCGCCGGGTTCCCATAACAGAAATTTGGATGATTTCGTAACCTGGGGTGGTATGTGTTGGAGTTCATATTGAAATTACAACCACCCCCCGCAATAGCATTTACCTCTTCAACTTGACTTCAAGCACACCCACCAAACACACATCCGCCGCATGACCCAATTCGTTACAATTTGTACAAACATCATATACCTGATTGGTGGCTTGTACCCCTCCATCATCTACCGCATAAACTTGAGGTCTTGTAATAACATGCCTTGACCTTCTTGAAGATTGCGCTTTTCGTTTAGACGTGACTGCCATTTGCTCCAAAAATGCCCAATCATCTTGCTCAAAATTTGTACCAAAAGTACCATTAGTAATGGACATCAAGTCACGAGCATCTTCCGAACTCAACCCCTCGTGAAAAGCATTCAACAATTCCCAAAGTGCAATGCCATGATGAGGACAATTTTTTAACATCATGTTTAACCTTTCAATGCTTCATGGAACATCTCACCCGGTTGTTGTTGAAAACTTCTTAAGCTCCGCCTAGCTTCATTAGTCTTTTGAGCCGTGAAAAACTCTTCTAAAAATCTTTGTTGCATATCGGCCCATGTGTAGATTGATGCGGAGGGTAGATATGCAACCACCTCTTTGCCTTATCTTCCAAAGAGAATTGGAAAAGTACCAACTTAACATCATCCGACCAAAAACCTTGCCCTCTAATAGTGTTACAAATGGAATCATATGTTTCCAAATGGAAGTACGGTTCCTCCATTGCTAGCCCCTTGTACTTCGGCAAACTTTGTAATGCGGTCATTTTAACCTCAAATGTCCTTCGTCCGGGTGATGAGATATCACCACCGGAGAAGGGTTATTCGTGATAACCGGCCGAAAATGGGCTCAATCCCCCTTACTCTCTCTCTCGATGATGTCTTCGCAGAGCACCCAATCGTACTCTTGGTTAACCCACTTAACCTTGTCTTAGCCCTTGAGGTGCGAATTGTTGGTGGTATTGAGGTTGTTGCATCGGTCTTTGAAATTGAGGTTGTTGATGTGGAGCTTGAACTTGTTGTAAAGGCATTGGTCGTTGAAACGGTGGCCCTTGAGGATGAATTTTTTGTACCCCTGTAGGTTGCCTTTGTTGATAACCCATTCCCCTTGAGGTCCCAAATTTCCTCCATCTCCTCTATAATAATAACCCCTTCTTCGTAACCTCCAAATTCTTCTTCATACCCGTCATCAAACCCATCTCCTCCTACACCCGAAGATTGCACAAACTGAGAAGATGGATAGGGGAAACCCGGTTGGGTTGGTGGTTGAAATGTAGCGGAGGTATGGACAATGGTTGAACTTGGTGGAATTTGACTTGGTAATGGTTGTTGGGTGGAGGATGATTGAACGGAAGTTGGGAAAAAAGATGAGAATGGTGGAACCATTGATGCGGCGTTGGATGGGTTAACTTCATGTGTTGAAGTAGGATGGTGGGTAGGAACTGGTGGAGGCGTGGATGGTGATGTTTGGCTTGTGGTGGTAGGTAATTGATCCATGGTGTTAAGTGATGAAATTGGTGTTGTAGGTGTTGTTGGTGAACCACTAATTTTGTTTTCGCGTAGCAATACCCTGTTTTGTCGCAAAGTTCGTTCAATCTCCGAATCAAATGCCAATGGTGATAGCCTGTGATAGCCTCTAGTATGCATGCACCTATAAATACCTGCACACTAACACAACTAGAGTAAACCCAGAAAATAACAAACTCTACTATCAAAGATAACACACGTTGGGGCACTACTCCCCGGCAACGGCGCCAAAATTTGACGTGATGTCGACGTCTCGCGTAAATTTAATCCAAATACTACTAAAAGATAGCGCTAGGTGGGTATGGAACACAGGGAGATTGTGGAATATGTTCTATCTAAGGTTTATACTAAATTGACTACTTTATCTAATGCAAAAAATGAATTCAGGATTTTTAGTGTTTTGGTTTTGAAATTAAACTAAACGCAATTCAAATGTTGGTTATTTAACAAATTAGAGGCAAGCAATTATCTTAAGTTTCTGGTTTCTATTAACGCTTGTGTTTTAAATTCAACTAGAAAGAGTCACATAGCCATGACTCGTGTTTGACTAATTGTTCGTGATAAAAGGGAACTAAGTACTCGGATTACTACAATGCGAGGTTGTTACCCGATGACCAATTAACTAATATCCAACCTTTAAACCTTCTCATGATATCTTGATTGTCAATGACACCAAGAACGTACGATTAAGGCAATGATTAAAACATCAATCAATAATTTACCAACAAGAATCCAAACACCATAACAACTACAAATATTGCAAGTTATTATTCTAGAAATTAGGAATCAAAACACAATTGTTCAAGCAAACCTTCCACTTAAGATGATCACAAGGAGTTTAGCTACTCATGGTTTTACAATCATCACACCTTTTTTTGTTCATAGGAATCAACAACACAAAAGTAATGTTTAGAAATTGTTTGGAACCCACAAGATCACCAAAAATTCGTCTCTAAGCTCTGCCAAAACGTTTCCAATGATTGGGATGCCAAAAGACCTTTGAAAACCGAGTTAAATTAGGCAGTTACACTTTTCTCGCTGCTAACCACCGTAAGCTATGATGGTCACCATAAGCTACGGTGGTCAAAATTTCCTTACGGCCCCAAGAGACTGGCTTACGATGCATAGAAGGATCAGACACCACGTAAGCTACATGCCCACCGTAGCTTATGGTGGACAACAGATTTTCATTTTTGTTCTTTTATCAACTCTCCAAGTCTTCATCTTCATTTAGCCAAGTGCAAGCTCCCATCAAAGCATGTTAAAATCGCTTGTTTGTGCTCTTCGGTACCTGCAAAGCCATATACACCGTAGTTATCAAATCCTAATAATTTCCAATTAAGTGCGGAATATTGATCGTCTTAAAATACTTGAGGGTTGTCCAATGGACCACCCGTCACCCCAGAAAGGTAAGTCAAGTTTAGGATCGACATATTGCCTGGGTCATCTCTAATAGCTAGAGATCCATACCGATTGGTGCCAACTGAGATGAAAGAACTAAAGGCGCAAATCGAAGAACTTCTGGATAAAGGTTTCATACAACCTAGTCATCCCCTTGGGGAGTTCCTATTCTATTTGTTATGAAGAAAGACGGTTCAATGAGAATGTGCATTGATTACCGTGAGCTAAATAAGATAACGATCAAGAATCAGTTATCCCTTTCAAGAATTGACTTTTATTCGGTCAATTGCAAGGAGCAAGTATCTTTTCAAAGATTGATCTTTATCTGGTTATCATCATAAGGTCAGGAGTGAGGATATTACATAACTGCCTTTAGAAACAGATATGGACATTATGAATTCCTTGTTATGCCATTCGGATCACTAATGCTCCAGAAGCTTTTATGGATCACTATGATAGAGTCAGCAACCTTATCTGGATAAATTTGTCATTGTCTTTATAGACGAATACTTATCTATTCTCGTAATAAGAATGATCACGAGAAATGTCTTGGGTGTATTCTCGATTGCTAAGCAAGAGAAACTTTATGCGAAATTCTTAAGTGCGAGTTTTGGCTTAGAGATGTCTAATTCTTAGGACATGTGATTGTGAATGTGATTCAAGTGAACCAACCAAGATAAAAGCGATCATGAATTGGGAAGCACCCAAGATTCCTTCTTAAATCTGCAGCTTTTTGGGATTGGCGGGTTATTATAGGAGGTTCATCGAGAACTTCTTAAAAATTACCACTCCCTAACTGCATTGACTCGCAAGAATGCTAAATTTGATTAGGGCCGAAATAGAAAGAATCCTTTGAGATTCTTAAACAAAGATTGAGCAATGCCCTTGTACTATCATTACCCGATGGAATTGAAGACCTTGTAGTATACTATGATGCTTCACACACATGATTAGGGTGTGTACTGATGCAAAGAGGTAAGATAATTGCCTACGCATCACGATAACTTAAGGTACATGAAAAGAATTACACCATCCATGATTAGGAACTGGGTGTTGTTGTATTCGCACTAAAGTTATGGAGACATTACCTATATGGTACAAAGTGTGTAATATGCACCATTCAAAAAAGCCTCCAATACATATTTAATCAAAAGGATTTAAATATGTGGCAATGCCTTTCGATGGAAACACTGAACGATTACGAATGTGAGATTCGCTATCACCTTAGCAAGGAAAATGTCGTTGCTGACTCCTTGAGCCGTAAAGAAAGAATTAAACCGATTAGGGTTCATGCTAAAAGAATCGAACTTAGAACTAGTTTGAATGAGAAACTACTAGAAGTTCAAAGGCAAGCCTTATTAGAAGCAAATGCTTCTAATGAAGGATTAGGTGGAACTGTCGATCAGTTAACACCTGGAAATGACGTAATCCAGAGATTTAATGACAGAATCTGGGTTCCCATCTTCGGAGGACTTAGAGATCTGATTCTCCAGAATCTCATAATTCCAAATATTCGGTACATCTTGGAGGAGATAAAATGTACCAAGATCTGAAAAAGAATTATTTGAGGATGGGTATGAAGAAATCCATAGCCACCTATGTAGCTAAGTGTATGACGTGTTTGCAAGTTAAAGCTGAACATCAGAAACCACCCGGACTATTACAACAACTTGAAATTTCCACTTGGAAATGGGAAATGGTAACCATGGACTTGATTACCAAGTTACCTAAGACTAAATGTGGCAATGACACGATTTGGGTGATAGTTGATAGACTGACTAAGTTAGCCCACTTTTTGCCAATTGTGGAAACTTTTAGTTCTGATAAGTTAGCTCAAATATATGTGGACAATAATGTATCCCTTCATGGAGTGCCAATATCCATAGTATCTGATAGAGATACTAGGTATAAAATCTCACTTTTGGAAAAGTTTCTAACTATCTTTAGGCACACGATTAAATTTTAGTATGGCTTACTATCTACAGACTGAGGGTCAGAGTGAACGTACAATCCAAACTTTGGAGGACATGCTGAGAGCATGTGTCATTGATCGAGGTGGTAGATGGGATGATCATCTACCCCATATAGAATTCTCCTACAATAATAGTTATCATACAAGCATCAAGGCCGCTTCATATGAAGCCTTTTATGGGAGAAAATGCAGAGCGCCCGTCTGTTGGGCCGAAGTTGGAGAAGACCAACTGACATGACCTGAGATAGTCCTTGAAACCACAGACAAGATTATACAAATCCATGATAGGCTCAAAGCTGTCCTTGATGGGTAGAAGAGCTGTGCGGACAAGAGGCGAAAACCTTTTGAATTCCAAATTGGGGACAAAGTTTTGTTAAAAGTGTCACCTTGGAAAGGTGTCATGAGATTTGGAAAGAAGGGCAAGTTAAGCCCCAGATATATTGGACCATTCGAGATAACTAAATCCGTCAGTTCCATAGCTTATAGGCTTAAGCTACCCGAGGTACTCAGGGGAATCCATGATGTATTCCACATCCCAAATTTAAAAAATATCTAGCTGATACGTCGCTAGCAATGCCGCACCAAGATGTGCAAATTGATGAAAACCTGAGGTTCCTTGAGAAACGGATTTCAATCAAGGATCGACAGGTTCAAAGGCTCCGAAAGAAATTGATCCCCATTGTGAAAGTTAAATGGGATTCCCATCGTGGCCCTTAATATACATGGGAGGTTGAATCAAAAATGAGACAAAAGTACCCCTACCTATTTGAATAAATCTCGAGGAAGAGATTTCTTTTAAGGGGGTGAGGATGTAACACGTGTCCGATAACTCTCAACTAATCCGGTGAGTTGGACGAGAGGGACCAAAGTTGTACATTATATGGAAGATGGATAGTGGAGGGGCCAAATGTGCCTAAATGCCAAACTTTTAGCTTCTAAAGGTCCCTTATGGACCGCAAGGCTTATGCCTTATGGTTCGTAAGGCATTTTAAACATGTGGGTGCGCCAGAGGTCCTTACGGACCATAAGACATGCCTTATGGTCCGTAAGGTTGTCGCTGGTGTCACACCCTGACCCGCAGCAGATATGGTAGTCGGGGCATGATTGGGTTTTCATCAAAGCTCATGACATTTACTATTATAAAAGTTTCATATTTATTATTTCAAATTAAAAAGAAATATTCCAATCAATACACAAACACCAAATGTTCTAAACAAGACATTCAAGTAACGATTTATTCTTCTTCTAAGGCCCAATCCTATGTGTTCCTTGCTTCAACCTGATCACCTGTATCATGTGTAAAAATAGAGATTTGGGTCAACAAAAGTTGGCGAGTGAATCTTGTTTAAACATAAGAAAGAATAGTTATGTTTATTAATGTAATAAAATGTGCATGAACCAAATATGAACAAACGTATATGTAATCTATCCACAAGCCACATAATCATCTAGCAATGTACATGTGAGCACGATAAGCAGTGTGTTGTGATATCAAGGCTCAATCAAACGGAGTTGATCTAATTAGGCAACGCGATGCTCTACCCGTATGCAACGGGGAACTGATGGGCCTAATGTGAAAGCTTGACTGAAATGAGAAAGTATAGCCACGAATAACAATAACCAAATAATATCACATAGCACGTTACATCATAAAATGGTAATAGCACGAGAGTTTAAAAAGTAATATAAATAACACGACACATGATACACCCCAAAACATGAATAAAAAGGGGAGGTTGTAGAAATTCACTCACAGTGGGTGCGTTCTTGATTTGATAACGAGCGTGCACGATTTAAAGATAACAACCGACGAGTAAAGCTAACCTAAATATTCACGTAATAATTCGGTAAATATATTTCTTTTACTAAAAATTAGTATTTTTATTGAATGAATTTTTATTAGACTTTTTAAATCATTTTATAGTATTTGGTACTAATTTTTATGGTTAAAAAGGACTTGTTTTATTAAATATTTTTATAGTTTTTGGAGTAAAATAAACAAAAGGTTAATTAAAAAAAATATGGTCCTTAGCGGTCGAACCAGGTCAAATCGGATGGTTTTGGCATCGTGTAGGACTCGAACGCGTGACCTCTCGTATACGTGCAGCAGCTCTACCAACTGAGCTACGTGTCTAACCAGGAATATATCCGTTTTTAATTACATATATACACATATTAAGTTAAACGATATTCTTATTTTATTTAAAAAGGTGGGTAATTTTAGAAAGCGTGTAACTGACCGGACTCGAACCCGCGCCCTTGTTTCGTGTTGCACACAGCCCTACCAACTGGGTTGTGTGACTAACCTGGAATATTTTGGATTTATATTAAGTTATAAACTAACTAAGTTAGTTTATATATTAGTTATAAAAACGTTTGGGATAATATAGGAAATCGACAGCGTAGGTAAGACTCAAACCCAGGTCTGTGTGATTAAAATGCACACAGTCCGGACTGTGTGTCTAACCCGGTATATTTGCTGATTTTAAATCTTCTTATACACTGATTAACTTCATCTTCTTCATTCAAATGAAAAGTTTTGATAACCTGGTTGTTTAACCCCATAACTCTTATTGAGTTAATTACTACTGATAAAAAAACAAGTAAAGGATTCAAGGATGTTTATACCGAACAGAAGATAATTTATGATTTCTCCGGCGAGATTCCGGTGACAAGCAAGTTTTCTGGCGAAGTGTGTTGTTGAACACAGAGAACCTTCTTAGCGTTTAGAGTGTTTGTTTATGAGAGTGAGCGAGTTCTACAAGGTTCAAGGATTGCTATTTATAGGTGAAGGAACTGATTTGAGTTGGTTTTCGGTTTTAGTGGTTTCGATAAAAAAAATTGATGATCGAATTATTGTGTGTAAACGGATTTGACCATGATTGAATATTAACACAGGATTGGAAAACAGTTTTCTTTGGTTTAGTTCGAAACAGAAACGGAAATTTATGATGGATTGGGAGTTACAGCCGTTTACAGGGCGGGTGTTCTTGAACTCAATTTCAAATGTTGTTTTGGTATAAATAGTATTCGGTTTGGGATTACAGCAGATGTGTGCGTAGTGTAGTGATGTGATGGGTGTTTGATTTGGGTGGAGACCCAGGTTAGATACACCCCTTTTTTCCATTTTAATTTTTATTGTTTAATTTTAGTTTATGTTATTATTATTTAAACTTTATTGTTTATTTAGACTTTATTATTTATTTAAACTTTATTATTATTTATTACTTAATACTAATAACAAAATTTCAAATGCTTAAAATTAATGCTTAACGAATCATATCGCATATTTGAACTACAAAAAGGAGCGGGTTTTAGAACCCGTTTTACGAAAAATGTTACAGTATCCCCTACTTTTAGAAATTTTGTCCCGAAATTTAAACGGTAGTAGGTTTAACTTGAAAGAGATGTGGGTATTTTTCACGCATTGAGTCTTCGCGTTCCCAAGTAAACTCATGTCCTTGTTTTGACTACCAACGCACCCTGACTATCAGAAGTCAACTTCGTCTTAAACGCTTCTCACCGAAGTCCATTATTTCTACAGGTTGCTCTACGAAATGCATCGATTGATCAATCTGAATATCTTCCAACGGTATATGAAGGTTTTTGTCGGCAAGGCACTTTTTCAATTTGGATACATGGAACGTGGAGTGAATCTTGCTGAGTTCTTCAGGTAGGTCAAGCTTGTATGCTACAGGACCAACTCTCTCGAGTATTTTGAATGGTCCTACATAGCGAGGTGCTAGCTTGCCTTTTTTTCCAAAACGAACAATTCCATTCCATGGTGATACTTTCAAAAGTACTTGATCGCCAACACAAAACTCGAGTGGCTTTCGTCGTTTATCAGCGTAACTCTTTTGACGAATCTGAGCTGCTAGAAGATTATTGCAGATTTGAAGAATCTTATCAGTTGTTTCTTGGATCAATTCAGGTCCAGTGATTTATGCTTCACCGATTTCATGCCAACATACCGATGATCGGCACTTACGACCGTATAATGCTTCAAAAGGAGCCGTACCGATGCTCGAATGATAGCTATTATTGTATGAAAATTCCACTAATGGTAGGTGAGTATCCCAATTGCCCTTGAAGTCGATGACACATGCTCGCAACATGTCTTCAAGAGTCTGTATGGTGCGCTCAGATTGACAATCAGTTTGAGGGTGAAAGGCGGTGCTGAGATCTAAACGAGTGCCTAATGCTGATTGCATGGCCTGCCATGTTCGTGACGTAAAACGTCCATCTCGATCCGAAATGATACTTAAAGGCACACCGTGTCGACTTACAATTTCATCAATAGAGATACGAGCTAACTTCTCGTTCTTATATGTAACATCCGTCAAAAACGGATTTACCAAACCCGCTCCGTTTATCAACCGAACAGTCAGTCAAAAATTTCGTTGCGAATTAAATGCCCAAAATATTTTAAACGATACGTAATCGATTATTATACGGGAATATATTTTAGTTTTTGAAAAACTGTTGAAAATCGCAAAATAAAAATAAAATACCTCTGCCGGGTTTCGAACCCGGGTCAGTACCGAACCAGCCATCAGTCTTAACACACAACACACAAACCACTGCGCCACTTGTTTTGTTTGTTATTTATTGAAATCATTTAATTGTTATAATAACGTTACGAATTCAAAATCGGCGCCCATTAGTTCAGTCGTCGGAATCCCGGAAATCTCGCGAGTTTTTAACACCATTTTCAGTTATAACGTAAATTATTATTAGAACATCGGTTATAACCGATGTTTGAAGTCCGCGACCAAACCATAACCGCCGGAGTTTTTATGATTTACGAATACAGTCGGAAATCAGACCAAATACATCTCGATTTTCCCCTATAAATTCACCCTCAACCCATTGAAAACCTTTTCGCTCAAAACCACAATCTTTCTCGGCGAAAACTCCCTCGCCGGAACTTTTCTGTTCGTCGCCGGAAAACCGATTTCCTTATTTCTGAACCTCACTGAGCCTCTGAGCTTATACCGGAGATACCCACACCCTTTGTAAGCTTCCTGGAGACTCGCTGCTACAAGGAACTTGTCGCCGGAAGGAATTGCTGTCGCCGGAGTTCTGCCGGAAAACAGAGGGTCCAGTCGGTATACCTCTTCACTTATTTTCTTTATCTTTTCACCCTTATCTTACCTTAATGGACTGTAAAACACTAATGAAACTTGAATAAAAACTCGAACCAGTCAGACCTTATATCTGGTTAACACTTGATGAAGAAGACGATGTATCCGGATCATATATGTATAATATAAATCAGGATATTACTCGGGTTAGACACACAGTCCAGTGGTGGACTGTGTGCACACATAACGCAAAGGTCTCGAGTTCGAATCCCGTTTCACACACGCCGCATTAATAAAAATCATTTTTTTTGTTAAACTGAACCGGAGTCGCCACAGTTATATGTTACGTATATTAATAATCGGAATAATAACCAAGTTAGACACACAGTCCAGCGGTGGACTGTGTGTTTGTTTATATCACAGGTCACGCGTTCGAGTCCGGTCTACTGCACCGACTCGAACAATTATCTATTCTTTTTAATAAGGCAGAAAAGGAAATAACTAAATTGTATTTAAGTATAATAAAAATCAAATTATATAACATGTTAAACACACAGTCCAGCGGTGGACTGTGTGTTAGATTAAACCACAGGTCCCGGGTTCGAGACCTGTGGAGTGCACGTCCGGTTCGCTTAAAAATGTTTTTAAAATAAAATGATTTTCGGTTTAAACTAATTAATATATATATATAATTAAAATCAGATTTATAACGGGTTAGACACGTAGCTCAGTTGGTAGAGCTGCGTGCACGCGTACGGGAGGTCTCGGGTTCGAGCCTCACTCAGCGCACTTGTGTTCCGCATTCGAACCGGTCAACGGTCAACGGTCAGGTCAACGGTCAGAAAAATAAATTTTTTATTTTTTTTATTTAATTATTTTTATTAAAAATCAATTAAAAATACTTAAAAATAACATTTTTAAGGTTAGAAAATAGCTTCAAAACTCACAAAAATACACCCAACAATCCTACTAAAATAGATTAATAAAATCCGTCTACTTATCAAACCATAATGCGATTTATCTAGGTTAATCTCACTCGTGGTTAAAACCACTTCGCGTACATTCAACATCATCAACCGAACGCACCCACTGTGAGTGAATCTTACAACTCCCCCTTTTAATTTACACGTTTTGGGGTGTGTCATGTGTTATGAAAATAAATAACTTATTTATTTAAAAATTGTGCCATACCACATCATGACCTAAACTTAGATTGTTTATATTGTTGTGATTACTTATTTCCTTTTGTCAAAATATATGAAACTCATTCATTAGGCCCCTCAGTTCCTCGTGAAAGACGAGTTGAGCATCGCGTGCCTCTAAATGTTCCATTATTGTTCATGTGTGTATCATTGAGTTTGTATTGTTTGTAGTTGTGTCATTTATGTTATCATGTTCATGCAATTCATTCATTAGGCCCCTCAGTTCCTCGTGAGAGACGAGTTGAGCATCGCGTGCCTCTAAATGTTCCATTATTGTTCATGTGTGTTTCACTTAATATCTTATGATTGTTGATTAAGTTTATATCTATTTTTACTCATGTTTGGTTGTGCACATATTTCATAATCAATTTAAATAAATTTGTTCAAATGTTTTCCATAGGATTCACTCGCCAACATTATGTTGATCCAAAACCTTTTTACACATGATACAGGTGAACAGGTTGAAGCAAGGAAAACATGGGATATGCCTTAGAAGAGAACAAAGAAGTTTAGATTGTTAGTTAGATCATGTTGTAACATTTATTGTAAAAATTCTATTTAATTTGTATTAATGAATATGAAACGCTTAATAAATGTCATGAGCTTTGATGATAACCCAATCATGCCCCGATCACCTTATCCGCTGCGGGTCGGGGTGTGACATTATAGTCTTCATGGATTGGAATGAAATGGGCGGACTTGGTAAGACAATCAATAATAACCCAAATCATGTCATGCCCACTGGAGGTGCAAGGTAAGCCAGTAATGAAATCCATGGTTATGTTTTCCCACTTCCAGACGAGTATTTCGGGTTGAACAAGTAATTCTAAGGGTCTTTGATGTTCGGCTTTAACCTTCGAACATGTGAGGCACTTTGAAACAAAAATGGCGATGTCCTTCTTCATTCCAGGCCACCAATAAGAGTATCGTAGATCTTGATACATTTTATCAGCACCTGGATGTATAGAGTATCATGTTTTGTGGGCCTCATTAATGAGAAATGTACGAAGATTGTCACAATAGGTACCCAAATACGATTTAGGTAGTAAAGGATACCATCGGATTTAGATTCTAATTTGGTTTCAGCTCCACAAGACGATTTATCTCGTACCTCTTTTTCACGTGACAGAAGTATGTTGAGTTGCGCGAATGCGGTTTTGAAGATCCATTATGATTTGAGAACACAAGAGATGGATGGAGTTAGCATACTCTTTTTGGTTAAGAGCATCTGCTACGACATTAGCTTTATCTGGATGACAACGGATTTCACAAGCGTAATCATTCAGAAGTTCAACCCATCTTCGTTGCCTCATGTTTAATTCTTTTTTATTGAAGATATGTTGAAGGCTCTTGTGGTCAGTGTAAATCTCATACTTTGTACCATAGAGATAATGTCTCCATATCTTTAGAGCGACCACGACTGCTCCGAGTTCCAGGTCATGAGTGGTGTAATTCTTCTCGTGAACTTTGAGTTTCTTGAGGCGTAGGCTATCACCTTTCCTCTTTGCATCAAGACACACCCTAGTCCATGCCTTGATGCGTCACAATAGACTACGAAGTCTTCACAACCGTTAGGGAGAGAAAGGATAGGTGCATCACAAAGCTTTTGTTTCAAGGTTTGAAAAGCCTCTTCCTGCTTGGGCCCCCAAACGAAGGGCTTGCCCTCATGAGTCAAGGTCGTGAGTGGTAATGCAATACGAGAGAAGTTTGCGATGAAACGTCGATAATAACCAGCTAAGCCAAGGAATGATCTAACTTCGGTAGGAGTGCGTGGAGCTTGCCATTCTTGCACTGCTTTAATCTTTGCAGGGTCGACGTGAATTCCTTTGTCGTTGACGACGTGACCAAGAAATTGAACTTCTTTTAACCAGGTCACATTTTGAAAACTTAGCGTAGAGTTTTTTGGTTTTTAAAATTGTTAGGATAAGTTGAAGGTGTCATTCATGATCAGATTTGGTCTTGGAATAAATAAGAATATCATCGATAAAGACAATAACGAAACGATCAAGGTAGGGTTTCACACCCTATTCATCAAATCCATGAAAACGACGGGAACATTGGTCAAACCAAAAGGCATGACCATAAATTCGTAGTGACCGTAGCGAGTTCGAAAGGAAGTCTTCGGAATGTCCTCTTTACGTACTCTAAACTGATGATAACCAGAATGAAGATCGATTTTTGAGAAACAGGTGGCACCTGAAGTTGATCTAGAAGGTCATCAATGCGAGGTAAAGGATAGCGGCTCTTGATGGTCAGCTTGTTGAACTCTTGATAGTCGATACACATTCGAACAGTTCCATCCTTCTTCTTTACGAAAAGAACCGGCGCACCCCAAGGTGATAAGCTAGGACGTATAAATCCCTTGTCAGTCAGCTCTTGCAGTTGACTAGCTAACTCTTGCAGATGGGGCTAACCGATATGTGGATTTGGCAACTGGAGTAGCACCAGGTACAAGATCGATTCGAAATTCGATTTCCCGTACAGGAGGAAGTCCTGAAACGTCATCGGGAAAAACTTGAGGAAAATCTCTAACCACCGGAATATCTTCAATTTCTTCTCCTTGCCTTCTTTCTTGACGATATGGGCTAGGAATGCTATGTAATCCTTTCGAAGATATCTTCGTGCTTGAAGACACGACATCAACTTGAGTCCTTTGGATGGGGTTTCACCAAAAATACGAAGAGTTTGACCATCGGCGAGAGGAATTCGAATAAATTTTTCATAACAAATGACTTCAGCGTGATGCTGACTAAGCCAGTCCATACCAATGATGATGTCAAAACTACCCAATTTCATAGGTATGAGATCGATTGGAAAATCATGATCGTTGAGAGTAAGAGTGCAATCGCGAATGATAGAGTCTAACGTAATAGGTTCACCGTCTGCTACTTCCACTGTAAATGGTTTGGCTAGACTAACGCGAGGTAAACCAAGAATAGATTCAAACTCTAGGGACACAAAACTCTTATCAGCGCCAGTGTCAAAAAGAATTGATGCATAACTACCATTAATGAGAAACGTACCGTTAACCACGTCGTTCTCCGCTCTAGCCTGGTTGGCATTGATGTTAAAGGCTCTACCTGTTGCTGGCAGATTGGCTTGGTTGGCTTGATTCACAGGATTAGCTTGAGCTTGTGCATTGATGATGTTCACCAAACGCGGACAGGTGTTACGAAAATGGGTTGGATCACCGCAATTGAAACAAGCTCTGACGGGCGGCATCATAGGGTAGTTAGGTTGGTAAAAGGGTTGGGCCATTGGTTGAGCAAGTGGTAATAGTAGAGGTTGTTGGTAGGGAGCTTAGCCCACCACCTGGTTGTTTGGTTGGGCTTGAGGTTGGTTGACAGCTGGTCTTTGAAGAGAGTGGCAGGTTTGGATTGTATGACCTGCACGGCCACAACTTTTGCAGTGAAGACATGGGTTCTTGAGAGGGTGGTGATATTGACATCAGTTGCATTTTGGGTGAGGTCCTGTATACTGTTTCTTGAATGGTGTGGTAGGAGGAGCAACTTGTGTGATTGGAGCGGCGGCAATGGGTTGGTTGGTTTGGGTTGGTTGATTTGTTTGAGTGACGGCAAAGTTCTTCCCATTTCGCTTTCTCTTGCCAGCGAATCGAGAAGAGGATCCAGTTTGGGTTGAGGTAGGGGTTTCAGTTGGTGTTTTATCTTTCTTCTTTTCGTCCTTGAAATCCCTGTTCCTGATGTGACTTTCAGTGAGCTCAGTAGCTAGCTCCATTGCTGCTTCCAAAGTTGCAGGCGTAGTACTCATCACAGTCTTGAATTTTGGAGGGAAGACCCCGAATGTAGTGCTCGATCAAACGGTAGAGAGGAGTGAACAAATTGGGAACCATTTTATTTAACTCGAGAAACCTCTTGTTGTAGGTTATATGGTCTCCCTCTTTCTGTTTCAAGAAATAGAACTCATCTTCTAACTTCTTAATTTCACTTCTCGTACAGAAGCGTCTAGTCATGAGTTCTCTCAATTATTCCCAAGTTAGGCTACCGCGGCTTCGATGCCTCGTCTGCCTTTCTCAGCATTCCACCACGTGAGTGCTACCCCATACAGGCGACCAGTAGCATAACGCACCTTACGATCGTTGGGATAATCACAGTTGAGGAGGGTACTCTCCATTTCTTCAAAACACCGAAGGAGAGCAGTGACCCCTTCAGTCCCTTCGTACTTTGGAGGGTCACATGAGTTGAGTGCTTGTAGGTGCACTTGGTGGTGTTTGTGGGAGGGTTAGCAGCATTTTGACCCTCTTGGTTGATTGGGTTAACAGGATTAGCGGCGAGGGCTTGTTGGACTTGAATTACAATGTCGGGAATTACGGCGGCCATTTGTTGGGCTATTTGAGCAGCCATGCGCTCGCTGGATCTTCCTGATCTCCTACCTCCACAAGAGTGCCTAGAAGACATCTGAAGGAAAATACGTAACGAGTTTATGAGTTTGGCGTATAGGGTCATGTGTCGCATTTAAAAATTAACATCCATAAAACAAATGAGAAAATAAGTTCACTATATCCATAGGATGTCTTGGGCCTTGCAATTATTTGGGCCTCCATATGTCCCCCATACTTGGCCTAGGTAGTCATGTGGGCCCCCATGTGTCACACCCTGGTCATAGCGGAAGCGCAAGTGTGTGACTATTAGACAGTCATTGCATCCAATTTAGTAAACAATATTAACAACAACGATGTCATGCCTTTACTGAGTTTCATTATACATTTACATACTTCAAAAGTGAAACCACATTGTTATCAATATCAAATTACCATTACAACCATAGTTTAAAACGCATGTTCCAAAATAACATATTGTTTCATCACAAAATCATGCTGAGGCTTTGACCTCTATATACCCAAACGAGGTTGGGATATAAAAGGCAAACCCTCCAAAAGGTAGTACTTCGTTGTCTTGAAAATCGCATACCAGAACCCCAGCACCAGCTCAAGTCCTGCGTCCTGAAACACATGTAATTTTTAAAAAGTCAACATAAAGTTGGCGAGTTCATGTAGTTTAATGTTTTCGCATCCAAATGTCATCTTTGAAAACCTGTATTGAAATCCAAGTATGTTATTAGCATCAATGAGTTAATTAAGGATCTATCAGTGTGTCGCGAGCACCCTGACATACTAGTGCCATAAGTAAGTACCCAAACCAAAACTTCTTTGACATGTTGGGATCACAAAAGCACTCCAATGGGTATACCAACCAGGAGTGGAGCGGGTCTCAAACTCAATAGATCTACCTCTTTTGCACCTTGGTCACTAAGTGATTAATGGTTACTACTGTTATTTCCTACTTACGCACAGTGATCTGTTATCTGCTAACTCATAGCTAACATACTGTTTTGACATGACATGTATTTCCCCTCGATAGTTTAAAACAAAACTTAAATAAGTGAAAGGAGGGACATGAACTCACAGTTTTTGCGTTCCGTATAAGTCGTATTGCTTAACTTTCGGTGTCCGCAACGTATGTAACCTACATGCATATTGGTTCCATTAGACACCTAGGTCTCAATGGACCTTGTACTCGTTGTTCATCTTGAACTCTTGTTATTTATTTACTTGTTATGATTGAACAACTTATAACATGATCTTAGTGTTGGTAGTTCGTTTGTTTGATAGATATTGTTATATATATTTCTTAAAAATATATGTATATATATTATTGTTTTCAAACAATGTGTGAACTGGGTCTTGCCCTTCACATGTCATTAGGGCCTAGCCCATATTTTCTTTTACCAGGCCTAGCCCATGTAATTTATGTTTTTGGGCCTAGACCTTGTTTTCTTGTCACCGGGCCTAGCCCATGTAACTTTTGACTTTGGGCCTAGCCCATATTTTCTTTTCATTGGGCCTAGCCTATGTCTTTTTGTCTTTGGGCCTAGCCTATGTCTTTTGTCTTTGGGCGTAGCCCATGTCTTTTTGTCTTTGGGCCTAGCCCATGTCTTTTTGTATCCTTGGCCTAGCCCATGTATTTTTATATCCTTGGGCCTAGCCCATGTATTTTTATATAGTTTTAGGCTTTTATTAGATTTTGGGCCACCTCCATAACATTATGGAATTTGGGCCTAATATATGATTTTCGCAATTTGGGCCTAGCCCAAATATATATATATATAAAGCCCATTTTTATTATAAGTATTTTACTTATAATTTTTCTAACTTTTCATATACTTAACTTTCTGGATTTTTCATTTCGATAATATATAAACATGTTGAACGTCTAAATATATATTTAGACTCGTTGTCGGCGTCGTTTATTACATGTTTGTTTTACCGAGAATCGTTCGTTGTCGTTGACGTGAAGGTGTAATCTTGAATGTCCGCATATTGTTCGCCTTACTTTAATTGTCCGGTTTATTGTTTTGACGCTTTGTGAGAATGTATTTATTATGTCACCAATACTTGGTATATTGTGTAAGTGTTTGCATTTCGTATAAGATTGGGTATTTTATTATGAATACCCTAATTTCTAATACATACATATACAATACACACAAGTATACATACCATTTATTAGTAAGAAATATTCATACAAATACTTGTATTATTTTCCATGTAAGAATATATTTTTGTAAAAGTATTTATTTTACTTATAAACATATATTTGTAACTTTATTTAAACACTTGGTTATTTAGAGATAACCCTTGGTCATTAGAGTCTACTTAATGACGTTTTGAGTTACTAATCACGTTTAGTCCCACTAATCACCCCACTAATCATGCTTTAAAAGCGATTAGATTTTTAGAAAATTTCGCCATAGTTTCCCCTAAACTATGGCGTTTTCCACGTTTTAAAAACGTATTTAAAACCTGTTTAAACTCATAATCATCATCAACAAACCATCTAATATTTATTTAAAATAATCTACATATCATCATCCATGACTTTTGTGGTTTAAAACCTTAGTAAATCAAGTGGGTTTTTAATATTTATTAGCCTTTTCAAATCACTACTTTTACCAGGTTGTTAAATCAAGTTCTTGCATGTAACCCCTTGATTACTACATAATTTTAATGTGATTACAACTTGAATACCTATGTTTACTTCTTATAAAAATCATTCATATGCATAAAAATTATTTTTAAGTTGTAGTATTTTTCATAGATGATGTAGTTGATGATCTTGTTTAGCTTTAAACCTTAACATGTTTAAATCTTCACTTCTATACTAAATCACACAAGATCCTCTCACTTTTATATCATAATATCAACATAAACAACTTCAACATGCAATCTAATAATCATATAAACATATAATCAACACAAAATAAACAATATTTGTTGTTATTATTATGTTGTGCTTTAGGGTTTTTGATATATCTTTTCTTGATTTTCAATATGATCAACTTCTACACTAATAATCAAAACATAAAAATAAGCTAGATTATGGAGGAGTTTAGCTCACAATGGGTGCACAAGTTCCTTGAAGATTTAGAAGAAAAGAAAGCTCCTTAGGAAGCCCTAATGATCTCCATCCATGCAAGCTTCTATAGTAGACTTGATTAGGCTTCAAAGTGTATAAAAAGTGGTGCTTTGTGGTGGCAAAATGGTGGTGCTACGGTGGTGATATGTAGCCGTGGGTTAGGGGAAGAACAAGGGAGGAAAGTTGCAAATTTTTGTTGTGAAGAAAATGATAAGAATTAGTGTGAACTTGATATATATTTTCCATCATTTCCAAGTTCCATCAAATCTTCTAAACACCATACTTAGGATCACCATTTTTCAACAATATCAAGTGGGGTGGGACCCACTTTGTAGCCGTGTATATGAGGGGGGGTAAAGTGTAACTTTTAATTTTTACACATGTTATAATTCTAGATATTTTGGTAATTAAAATAAGTATGGTAATTAGGGTTAATCTTCTAGCATCTTAAGCCTAAGACTTGTGTTTAGGGTGTAATTACATGGCATTTAATCCATATGATTCTCCAAAATAAGTTTCGGATGATGGATATGTCGCTAGATCGCTCATCGTCAAAATATTCGCTAATAAACGGAACTATATATTTATTACCGGAAGCCTTTGTTTTAGACTACCACAACTAATATGGTGTCTAATTAGTGCATTTTCGATCCAAAAATATTCATGACTAGTTCGCTAGACGAATATACGATGAGTTAGGATGGCCGATATGTCTTTCGTTCGACCGTTTGATCGATCGGCACTTTTATGATCCGCCGTCGAACATTTCCGAAAGTAGTGTTTCCGTGATCTCATGTTATTTGAATGGATTCTGAGTTCCAAATAATGCTTAACTAGTTCACTAGACGCCCGGATGAGGCTATCGGCCACTAAAATATTCGTTGTTTCGACGATCGGCCGCTTTTCGGTCAAGTTGTGCACTGTTTGCCGAATGACCGGAAACGATGTGTTTTGTGCATTTTTGCTATTCTCACATTATTTTAGGATGTTTAACATTGTTTTATTCTTATCTTGACATCCGGAATCCTCCGAATTAGTCTTGCGGACAAATCGCCATTTGTCGCCTTTTTGGTCGAAACGGACAATTTTGCAATTTAGGCGTTATACCGGAAAGTTATGTATTTTTGCAATAGTTGTTCTCAAATATGTCTTTTCATTTGTATATGGACTCAGGTGTGGCATTAACATGCCGTTATTTCATGTCTTGATTCGTGTCAGCGGTTTTCCGACACAGTTAGTGTCACCGCAATTAGTGCGCCCAACACTTTCTACCAACACTTTTAGGGCATTGTTTTGGTCTGTTTCTTGTTGTAACGGAAACTAGTATATGTTATGACCAGATTTACTTGTCCTAATGACGTACGACTCGGTTACGCAATTAAATTACGACAACTATGCATGAGATTATACTATGAAATTAGTGATTACATTGTACGGAATTACCAGTTATTTGCCATTTGTCACATACTCCCCCTGTTAAAAAAGAATTTCATCCCGAAATTTAGCTTGAGGCATCCACTAAAGGAGTCTTCTCGAACAGGTGGGGGTATTTTGACTTGATTTGATCTTGCTCCCACGTATACTCGGGACCGTGACGTGAATTCCAGCGAACCTTCACCAGTTTGATTTGGCTTCTTCTTGTCTTTTGGACCTTCCAGTCCATGATTTCCACTGGTTCTTCGGTGAACTGTAATTTGTCGTCAACATGAATCTCATCCGCTGGAATGATAATTGTGTCATTTGTCGGATTTTTCTTCAGATTGGACACATGAAATGTGTCATGTACATTACTGAGTTCCTCTGGTAGTTTTAACTTGTACGCCACTATACCAATCTTTGCTAGAATTTCGAAAGGTCCGATATATCTCAGGTTGAGCTTTCTGCGCTTCCCGAATCTAGCTACGCCTTTCCAAGGTGAGACCTTTAACAATACTTTGTCTCGAACCTCGAAGGATAATGGTTTGCGTCTTTGATCTGCATAGCTCTTTTGTCTATCTCGGGCCGTTTTGATACGCTCACGGATCTTAAATATCTTATATGTTGTCTCTTGTACTAATTCGGGACCAAGGAGTTGTCTGTCACTGACTTCCGCCCAACATAATGGCAATCGGCACTTTCGTCTGTATAGTGCTTCGAATGGCGCGACCTTGATACTGGTGTGATAACTGTTATTGTAGGTAAACTCTACCAACGGTAAATGAGTATCCCAGTTTCTGCCTAAATCCATCACACAGGCCCGAAGCATGTCTTCTAATGTTTGGATGGTTCGCTCACTTTAACCATCGGTCTGCGGGTGAAAGGTTGTGCTTAAATCCAAGCGAGAACCAAATGAATTTTGAAATAATTGCCAGATCTGTGATACAAAGCGATCATCTCTATCAGAGATTATTGAGATTGGCACACCATAACGTGCCACAATCTCCTTTAGGTACAGTTCAGCTAGTTTCTCCGTGCTGTCTTTCTCGCGGATGGGTAAGAAGTGAGCTTACTTGGTTAATCGATCAATAATAACCCAGATCATGTCATGACCTCAAGAGGTCCGTGGTAATTTCGTAATGAAATCCATTGATATTTGTTCCCACTTCCAAACCGGGATCTCAGGTTGTTGTAATAACCCAGATGGTTTTTGGTATTCGGCCTTGACCTTTGCGTAAGTTAGGCATTTTCCAACATAGGTCGAATATCTCCCTTGGGTTAGGCACCAATAATATTCCCTCAGATCCTGGTACGTTTTGTCCGATCCTGGGTGTATCGAGTACTTGGACTTACGTGCTTCGTCCAGCACCAAGTCTCGCAACTCACCATAATAGGGAATCCAAATCCTTCCCATGAAATATAAAGTTCCATCCTTGTTTGGTTCCAATTGTTTTTCCATTCCCTTTAATGATTCAGCTCGAATGTTTTCTGGTTTCAATGCTTCTTGTTGTGCTTCGCGCACTTGAGTTACGAAGTTCGTCTGGATCGTAATCTCTAAAGCTCACACCCGTAATGTTTTGAATCGTTCCTTTCTGCTCAAAGCATCTGCTACAACATTTGCTTTGCCCGGGTGATACTTGATCTCACAGTCATAATCATTCAAAAGTTCCACCCAACGTCGTTGGTGCATATTCAGTTCCTTTTGGTTGAATATATGTTGAAGACTTTTATGATCAGTGAATATGGTACACCTAGTGCCATATAAATAGTGACGCCAGATCTTCAAGGCAAATACCACTGCACCCAATTCCAGGTCATGCGTGGTATAATTCCTTTCATGAACTTTTAACTGCCGTGACGCGTAAGCGATGACTTTTTCACGTTGCATTAACACGTAACCCAATCCTTGATGCGATGCGTCACAGTACACCACGAAGTCATCGGTACCGTCCGGGAGTGATAGTATCGGTGCTTTACATAGCTTCTCTTTCAATACTTGGAATGCCAATTCTTGCTTTTCACCCCAATCAAACTTCCTATCCTTCTGAGTAAGCGAGGTTAGCGGTTGAGCAACCTTGGAGAAATTCTCAATAAATCTCCTGTAATATCCCACTAAGCCTATAAATTGTCGTATTTCTGTGGGATTTCTTGCCGTGATCCAATTCTTTATAGCCTCGATCTTTGAAGGGTCAACATGTATTCCGTTCTCGTTTACCACGTGACCGAGAAATTGTACTTCGTGAATCCGAAATTCGTAATTTGAGAACTTGGCATATAATTGCTCCTTCTTCATCAACACCAAAATAGTTCTCTGGTGTTGTTCGTGTTCTTCCTTGGTTCGTGAGTATATCAGAATATCATCTATGAAGACGATCACGAACTTGTCAAGGTATGGCTTACATACTCGGTTCATCAAACCCATGAATACTTCAGGGGCATTCGTTAGGCCAAAAGGCATAACAAGGAACTCATAATGACCGTAGCGAGTCCTAAACGCCGTCTTAGGGATACTTTCCTCTTGTATTCTTAACTTGATGATGCCCGGATCTTACATTAATCTTTGGATAAAAGATCGACCCTTGTAATTGATCGAACAGATCGTCAATCCTCGGTAATGGGTACCGATTCTTGATGGTTAACTTGTTTAGTTCTCGGTCGCCTATGCACATTCAGAAGGTTCCATCCTCCTTCTTGTCAAAAGGCACCGAGCTCCCCCCGGTGAGGAACTCGTTCTAATGAATCCTTTGGCAAACAACTTTTGAAGTTGTGTAGATAGTCTTTGCATTTATGACGGAGCTAATCGGTTTGGAGGCTTCGCTACTGGTACTGCTCCTGGCACCAAATCAATGCGAAAGTTGGCGTGTCGTTGCGGAGGTAATCCAGACAAGTCTGATGGAAAGACTTCGAGGGAATTCATTTGCAACGGTTATATCCTCCAATTTTTGGCTCCTCAGTTTCCTTGTCGACTACATGAGTTAGAAACGCTATGCAACGTTTCTGTAGGCACTTCTGGCCTTCATGTAATTAATGATTTGTAAGGGCGTCTTGTGCTTCTCTCTGTGCACTACCAGTGTTTCTTCGTCTGGCAGGGGGATGCGAATGGTTTTCTCAGGACAACCTACTTCAGCTCGGTTAAGCGTCAATGAGTCTATGCCAAAAGCTACATCGTAACAACCTAGACAAATGGGTAAAAGATCGATATTAAATTCTCGTTCTTCAAGTTTCAAAGTGCATCCTTCTATAACTTCCCCTGATATTGACTAATTTCTGTTGGCAAATACTATAGAATGATGGAACGTCTAGGTCAAGTATATCTCGGATTCTTATGGAGATGAACTAAAATTGGCACAGGTATCCAACAAGATGGATGTGAGATGTTGGTTGATAGGAAACATGTCAGTGACCCTTTAATGATTCCCCATGACTCAGGAATCAAAACAGTGTATCTTGGATCATTGGTATTGTAACATCCGTCAAAAACCGGATTTACCAAACCCGCTTCGTTTATTAACCGAACAACCAGTTAAAAATTTCGTTGCGTATTTAATGCTCAAATTAATTTTAAACGATACATAATTAATAAGTATATTAGAATATAAAAGTTATATTTGAAAAACTATTAAAAATAGTGATTTAAAAATAAAATGCTGAAGCCGGGTTTCGAACCCGGGTCAGCCGAGAATCATGCAAAGTTTTAACTCACATCCTTCCAACCGCTCCGCCACTTGTGTTGTTTGTTAACATATTGAAACAATTAATACATAAAATGAATCTGGAAAACAAACCCAGTTACACAGCGCGCCCAAATCCGCTGACGCCGGAAATCCGACAAATTCGTCAAACATTGTCGTTTCATTTGGTCATAACGTTTACATTTACAGCCATATCGGTTATAACCGAAAAACTTAATCAATTTCATTCATGACCAAAAATTTCTATTCGAAACCGAAAATATAATTCAAATCCAGGTTATACCTTGTTCATCAGTTGAGCTCACGAATCTATCCAACCTGCACTCTCCATTTTTGCTCAGAAAACTTCGCCGCAAGTCGCCGGATTTCTCTGTAAATTAACCGGAAATTATCGCCGGAAAAACCGAGTTCATTCCATTCCGTCTGTTTACCCAAACATAAGATCTTGGAGCTCATACTGACATCACCCCCCACTCACCTTAAACCTCTGAAGAATCTCTGTCACAAGAAATTTCACTCGCCGGAATTCTCTACAAGTCGCCGGAAAAACCGGGACTTTCATCTACACGGTAATTACCTCGACTTTTCTGTTTCATTCCATTATTGGACAAATTCTAATATCAATCCCTCACCCAGAATCTATTCCAGACGACGTTGCCGGATTTTCTGTTTTCGCCGGAAAATTTCTGAAATTCCAGAAACTTGCTGTTAACACCGGTTATGATCATTTAAACCTACTGATAATCGTTACTCAGTAGTTCAATTTCACATCTAATCCCTCCAAACTGTTAATTGATCCTAACAGCCGAAGGTCACCAAAACAGAGCCGACGATCTTTGCCGGACTTCTGAAGAAAGACGATCAGTTCGGTACAATCAATCCCCAAACCTTTTTCTGTTCATTACATTACGATTGCTCATAATGTTCGTTAAATGAATTTAACAAATAACAGTTAGTTAACCGTTGTCTGTGTTTTGAACGAAGAAGACGAAGTCGTGTAAGATATTAGATTAATTAAAATCAATATTATGAACGGGTTAGACACACAGTCCAGCGGTGGACTGTGTGCAAACAATATGCATACGTCCCGAGTTCGTTCCTTGACACACACACATTCGCTGTATAAAATGTCTTTTTTTTTAAACTGAACAGGATCCACAACAGTAAGATGTTAAGTATAATAAAAACCAGAATATTTACCAAGTTAGACACACAGTCCAGCGGTGGACTGTGTGCCAAACTAAAACCACAGGTCCCGGGTTCGAGACCTGTGGCGAGCAACGAGGCGATACATTAAATCCTCTTTAAAATAAGTGATTTTCGGATTAACTTAATTAGTATATAAATATAATTAAAAACAGAAATACTTCGGGTTAGACACGTAGCTCAGTTGGTAGAGCTGCGTGCACGCGTACGGGAGGTCTCGGGTTCGAGTCCTGCCCGGCGCATACATACACACAATAGAACCGGTCAAACAGTCAACAATCACAGTCAAACAGTCAACGCTTATGGTCAACGGTCAAAAGTCAACATTTTTTTATTATTTTTATTTATTTATTTAAATTAAAAATCAATTAAAAATACTTAAAAATAACATTTCTAAAGTTAGAAAATAGCCTTAAACTCACAAAAATATATCCAAAATCCTACTAAAATTGATTAATAAAATCTGCTTATTTACCGAACCGTTATGTTACTATCTAGGTTAGTTTTTCTCTCGTGGTTAAATCCAACTTCGTGCGCACTTATCATCAATCCAAGAAACGCAACCACTGTGAGTGAATCTTACAACTCCCCTTTTTATTACACGTTTTGGGGTGTATCATGTGTCACTAAAACTAATTCGTTTATTCAAACTCGTGCCATACCATATTATGATTTAAACTTAGAATATAAATATGGTTTGTAGTTATGTATTACATATTGTCAAGTTGTATGCAAATTATTTGTTAGGCCCATCAGTTCCTCGTGGGAGACGAGTTGAACAACGCGTGCCTTAAAACTCATTCATTAGGCCCATCAGTTCGTTAGAACAACGCGAGCCTCAAAACTCATTCATTAGGCCCATCAGTTCCTCGTGGGAGACGAGTTGAGCAACGTGTGCCTCAAAATAATCTATTATTGTATGTGTGTGCATTATTTAATATTAAGTGATTTGTGAATAAGTTTACATCTATATTTACTCATATGTGGTTACGCACTTTATTTATAATCAATTCAATAAACTTGTTTAAATGTTTTTCATAGGATTCACTCGCCAACTTTTTGTTGATCCAAAAACCATTTTTACACATGATACAGGTGAACAGGATGAAGCAAGGAAAACATAGGAAATGCCTTAGAAGAAAATAATGAAGTCTAGAAAGACGTGTAGAACATGTTGTAATTATGATTGTATGATCTTCTTTAAATTGTAATAATAAATATGAAACATTATAATAAATGTCATGAGCTTTGATGAAAACCCAATCATGCCCCGATCACCTTTTCCGCTGCGGTTCGGGGTGTGACAGATTGTATCAGAGCTTTTGACTATAGGGATATAGGATAGGTTATTAGACCCTTAGAGCCTATACTATAGTTGATTAGGTTTTAATTGTTTATGTGGTTATATGCAAACTCATGATGTTTATTTCTTTCATATTTATTACATACACAAATGCCTGCAAACACTTCCAATATTACATTTTGTGATACATAGTGAATTATACTTACAGTCAAACATACATATTCATCATACATATTTCAATATTCACATATTCAAATCATCTTCATACTTCCGTTATTCAAGATTTTGTCGCATTTTCATTTTTCAAATCTCTTCAAAGTGAGTTCTGCGACGGGCATGTAGTAACTGTAAGGGTACAAGTACCGGTAGTCGGAACGTCCTGTCTAGGTTGGCATTCGTATAAATCCAATATAACGGACCAGTTTGCCTACCTGGGGACTAACGATGAGAGTACGAAGGACCTATTAGGCCAAAGCATGCCACACCAAACGTCGTTCGAACTAACCCCACTTTGAGGTGTCACCGTGTCCACACCTGGATACATTCCGAATATCATACGTTACATACATATTTCTCGATTTTCTCCGGGTTTTAGTGTACGTAACCAGGCTAACATATGCGAACCATATGAAAAACCCGGTAATTATGGGGGCCCACATGATTACGAAGGTGAAGTATGGCGGCATATAAGGCCCAATTACGAGCAAAGCCCAAGACATCCTATGGATGTAGTAGATTTATTATGCTATGTTTATTTTATGAATGTTCATTCCTAAATACGACACATGATCCCAAAAACATCCAACTCATACTCTTGATATGTATTCCTTGTAGATGTCTTCTAATTCCGCTCGTAGAAAGATGAGATCAGGAAAAGCCCGCGAGCGCATGGCTGCCCAAATCGCTCAACAAATGGCTGCCGCAATACCCAACATTGTAATTCAAGTCCAACAAGCCCTTACCGCTAATCCTGTCAATCAAAAAGATCAAAACATTGTCAATCCTCCCAATTACCACCAAATGCACCTACAAGCATTTCAAATCCTGCGACCCGCCAAAATACGAAGGGACTGAAGGTGTCACCGCTCTCCTCCATTGGTTTGAAGAAATGGAGAACACTTTTCTAAATTGTGATTGCCCCGATGATCGCAAAGTGCGATATGCTACTGGTCGTTTACTTGGAATAGCACTTACATGGTGGAATACGGAGAAGGCCAAACGAGGTGTTGAAGATGCTATGACTTTGACTTGGGAAGAGTTGAAGGAAATCATGACAAGACGATTTTGCCCAAGGAGTGAAATCAAGAAATTAGAGGATGAGTTCTATTCGTTGAAGCAAAAAAAGGCGACCACACCACATACAACAAGAGATTCCTCGAATTAAATCAAATGGTTCCCAACTTGTTCACTCCTCTCTACCGTTTGATCGAACACTATATTCGAGGTCTTCCTTCAAAAATTCAAGACTCTGTAATAAGTACCACACCTGCAACTTTGGAAGCAGCAATGGAGTTAGCTACAGAGCTCACCGAGAACCGCATACGAAATAAGGACTTCAAGGAGGAGAAGAAGAAGGATAAAGCATCAACTGAAACCTCGAACTCCATTGAAGGAAATCATGACAAGACGATTTTGCCCAAGGAGCGAAATCAAGAAATTAGAGGATGAGTTCTATTCGTTGAAGCAAAAAAGGCGACCACACCACATACAACAAGAGATTCCTCGAATTAAATCAAATGGTTCCCAACTTGTTCACTCCTCTCTACCGTTTGATCGAACACTATATTCGAGGTCTTCCTTCAAAAATTCAAGACTCTGTAATAAGTACCACACCTGCAACTTTGGAAGCAGCAATGGAGTTAGCTACAGAGCTCACCGAGAACCGCATACGAAATAAGGACTTCAAGGAGGAGAAGAAGAAGGATAAAGCATCAACTGAAACCTCGAACTCCACCCAAACCGAATCCCCTTCTCAACCCATTTTTAAGAGAAAACGAGATGGGCAACTTTTCGCTATCACCCAACGTAATCAACCAGCCTCACAAGCCGTACCCCTCCAAGCTATCCCAATCACTCAAGTAGCACCCAACTCAACTTACCCAAATGAGAAACCTTACCTTGGACCTCATCCTCAATGTAACACCTATTTTTATCACCATCCATCTACCTTACCATGTCGACTATGTGCGAATTGTGGACGCTATGGTCATTTGAGCAAGGCTTGCCGCACCTCTCCAAACCAAACCTCACCCCTACTCAAAACATGACCCAAACATATCAACAACCCAATACCCCATGTTACCTTATGTTCGAGCTTGTTTTAATTGTGGCGACCCTACCCATTATAGAAACACGTGCCCTCGATTGGTTAACATCATACACGCCCAAGCTCAAGCAAACCCAGTTAACCAATCAAATCAAGAAAACCTAACCACTAGGCCACCAGCAAGAGGAAGAGTTTACAACATCAACGCCAATCCTGTTGAAGATAATGACGTCCCAAACGAAACCACCCAACTTCCCCTTCACCAAAAAATCAAGATTCACTCCAACCGCTTAGTTTTTACGTTTTTCTTTATGTTATCTCAATTTTCCCGTATCCCAATTACAAATTGGAAATTTATCCAAGGACCTTAATGCGAATTACTATTTCAGCTTTGTTTTTATACTCATTGATTTAACATTCATATCATCATACATCTCAACGTATTACAATCTCATCATTTAAAGAAGTTGAGCTGTGTCTCACTTCTACATAGACTAACCTCTCCATCATAACAAACGAGAGAGGTACTGTCATCATTCAAACATGTATACTATCAGAATTAAGACTCAAGCTTTGATTGTTGTGTTTGTTTATGTTTTAGAGTCGCATAGAACTAATCATAACTTACGGATAAAGCCAATGAAAATTTGACAAGAATATGGTGGATACGCCGCTGGTACTTCCTATATATAAGTATTCTTGTCAAAGGATCAGAGGCATTGTCAGGCGGTTATGAGAAGTTCCATGTAGGATTTAGTAATGTCTTGGTTGAAATTTGTTTACACTCACTGATTTAACATTCATATCATCTCATCATTTAAAGAAATTGGATTGTGTTCCATTTCTACATAGACTAACCTCTCCATCATAACAAACGAGAGAGGTACTGTCATCATTCAAACATGTATACTATCAGAATTAGGACTCAAGCTTTGGTTGTTGTGTTTGTTTATGTTTTAGAGTCACGTAGGACTAATCATAACTTACTGATAAAACCAATGAAAATTTGACGAGAATATGGTGGATACGCCACTGGTACTTCCTATATATAAGTATTCTTGTCAAAGGATCAGAAGCACTGTCAGGCGGTTATGAGAAGTTCCATGTAGGATTTAGTAATGTCTTGGTTGAAGTTTGTTTTATACTCACTGATTTAGCATTCATATCATCTCATCATTTAAAGAAATTGGATTGTGTCACCATTCAAACATGTATACTATCAGAATTATGACTCAGACATTGGTTGTTGTGTTTATTTATGTTCTAGGGTCACATCATAGAACCAATCATAACCTACTGATAAAACCAATGAGAATTTGACAAGAATATGGTGGATACGCCGCTGGTACTTCCTATATATAAGTATTCTTGTCAAAGGATCAGAGGCATTGTCAGGCGGTTATGAGAAGTTCCATGTAGGTTTTAGTATTAGAAGTTTTGTTTTAGGATATAACCTTATCTTTCCAAACATATCAAAACTCTTGCGCATGAAATCATATTTAGTCAATCAACTATGTTTATCAATATTCATTATCTTATGCATCAAAAAGCGATTCCTGTAGCAGGGTACTCAACCCTTATAAGGAACGTTACCACCTCAAACAAAAATTTAAACTCTTACTCCTTTCTAAGTATGTAACTGTCAAATTAAACACCATCCTTTTTAGACAAATATGTCACTACTTAAATTTCGGGACGAAATTTTTAAAAAGTAGGGGATACTGTAACATCCGTCAAAAACCGGATTTACCAAACCCGCTTCGTTTATTAACCGAACAACCAGTTAAAAATTTCGTTGCGTATTTAATGCTCAAATTAATTTTAAACGATACATAATTAATAAGTATATTAGAATATAAAAGTTATATTTGAAAAAGTATTAAAAATAGTGATTTAAAAATAAAATGCTGAAGCCGGGTTTCGAACCCGGGTCAGCCGAGAATCATGCAAAGTTTTAACTCACATCCTTCCAACCGCTCCGCCACTTGTGTTGTTTGTTAACATATTGAAACAATTAATACATAAAATGAATCTGGAAAACAAACCCAGTTACACAGCGCACCCAAATCCGCTGACGCCGGAAATCCCGACAAATTCGTCAAACATTGTCGTTTCATTTGGTCATAACGTTTACATTTACAGCCATATCGGTTATAACCGAAAAACTTAATCAATTTCATTCATGACCAAAAATTTCTATTCGAAACCGAAAATATAATTCAAATCCAGGTTATTCCTTGTTCATCAGTTGAGCTCACGAATCTATCCAACCTGCACTCTCCATTTTTGCTCAGAAAACTTTGCCGCAAGTCGCCGGATTTCTCTGTAAAATTAACCGGATATTATCGCCGGAAAACCAAGTTCATTCCATTCCGTCTGTTTACCCAAACATAAGATCTTGGAGCTCATACTGACATCACCCCCACTCACCTTAAACCTCTGAAGAATCTCTGTCGCAAGAAATTTCACTCGCCGGAATTCTCTGCAAGTCGCCGGAAAACCGGGACTTTCATCTACACGGTAATTACCTCGACTTTTCTGTTTCATTCCATTATTGGACAAATTCTAATATCAATCCCTCACCCAGAATCTATTCCAGACGACGTTGCCGGATTTTCTGTTTTCGCCGGAAAATTTCTGAAATTCCAGAAACTTGCTGTTAACCGGTATGATCATTTAAACCTACTGATAATCGTTACTCAGTAGTTCAATTTCACATCTAATCCCTCCAAACTGTTAATTGATCCTAACAGCCGAAGGTCACCAAAACAGAGCCGACGATCTTTGCCGGACTTCTGAAGAAAGACGATCAGTTCGGTACAATCAATCCCCAAACCTTTTTCTGTTCATTACATTACGATTACTCATAATGTTCGTTAAATTAATTTAACAAATAACAGTTAGTTAACCGTTGTCTGTGTTTTGAATGAAGAAGACGAAGTCGTGTAAGATATTAGATTAATTAAAATCAATATTATGAACGGGTTAGACACACAGTCCAGCGGTGGACTGTGTGCAAACAATATGCATACGTCCCGAGTTCGTTACTTGACACACACACACATTCGCTGTAATAAAATGTCTTTTTTTTAAACTGAACCGGATCCACAACAGTAAGATGTTAAGTATAATAAAAACCAGAATATTTACCAAGTTAGACACACAGTCCAGCGGTGGACTGTGTGCCAAACTAAACCACAGGTCCCGGGTTCGAGACCTGTGGCGAGCAACGAGGCGATACATTAAATCCTTTTTAAAATAAGTGATTTTCGGATTAACTTAATTAGTATATAAATATAATTAAAACAGAAATATTTCGGGTTAGACACGTAGCTCAGTTGGTAGAGCTGCGTGCACGCGTACGGGAGGTCTCGGGTTCGAGTCCTGCCCGGCGCATACATACACACAATAGAACCGGTCAAACAGTCAACAGTCACAGTCAAACAGTCAACGCTTATGGTCAACGGTCAAAAGTCAACATTTTTTTATTATTTTTATTTATTTATTTAAATTAAAAATCAATTAAAAATACTTAAAAATAACATTTCTAAAGTTAGAAAATAGCCTTAAACTCACAAAAATATATCCAAAAATCCTACTAAAATTGATTAATAAAATCCGCTTATTTACCGAACCGTTATGTTACTATCTAGGTTAGTTTTTCTCTCGTGGTTAAATCCAACTTCGTGCGCACTTATCATCAATCCAAGAAACGCAACCACTGTGAGTGAATCTTACAAATCCCCTTTTTATTACACGTTTTGGGGTGTATCATGTGTCACTAAAACTAATTCGTTTATTCAAACTCGTGCCATACCATATTATGATTTAAACTTAGAATGTAAATATTGTTTGTAGTTATGTATTACATATTGTCAAGTTGTATGCAAATTATTTGTTAGGCCCATCAGTTCCTCGTGGGAGACGAGTTGAACAACGCGTGCCTTAAAACTCATTCATTAGGCCCATCAGTTCGTAGAACAACGCGTGCCTCAAAACTCATTCATTAGGCCCATCAGTTCCTCGTGTGAGACGAGTTGAGCAACGTGTGCCTCAAAATAATCTATTATTGTATGTGTGTGCATTATTTAATATTAAGTGATTTGTGAATAAGTTTACATCTATATTTACTCATATGTGGTTACGCACTTTATTTATAATCAATTCAATAAACTTGTTTAAATGTTTTTCATAGGATTCACTCGCCAACTTTTTGTTGATCCAAAAACCATTTTTACACATGATACAGGTGAACAGGATGAAGCAAGGAAAACATAGGAAATGCCTTAGAAGAAAATAATGAAGTCTAGAAAGACGTGTAGAACATGTTGTAATTATGATTGTATGATCTTCTTTAAATTGTAATAATAAATATGAAACATTATAATAAATGTCATGAGCTTTGATGAAAACCCAATCATGCCCCGATCACCTTTTCCGCTGCCGGTCGGGGTGTGACAGGTATTGCTTCGGACCATCTCGGGTTACTATTCAGAATTACATCTTGGATACCTCATTTCAGACGGATTCCCGTCTCGGATCACCATCTCGGATAGCGATTAGGATTTCCACCTCGTACTATTGTTTCGAATTGGGTACTGTTCCGAGTTGAACTCGAAAAAGGTGGGAAGTTATCCATAAACAATTTTACAAACCGATTGCATGATTAGAATCGTGTGATTTATAGGAAAAAATTGACATTATATATCATTTGATTCGTATCGACGAGACGAGTCTAATGCTAATTCTCCATTAGCTAACTTGATAACGTGTCTAACTTACAAGACTCTAATTCGTGTATAAGCTCAACATCTAAAGACACTAGCTAAGCTCGGTGTTGGTATCAAAAGAATTGACACCTAAAGAATGTAGAGTAGAATGTACGCATGACGACATCAGGATCTTGTGGGGTATCCATAGTTTCTGCTCACCCACACATTAATTCACTTGCCTGATTCATTCTTGAGGCATTCATGCTTGAAGTGGCCTTCATGCCACACTTAACATCCTTGTTCTTGGTTAAGTCTTACTAACTTATTGCAAGTGCCCTCTTGAGGAAGTTTTCACTTATCACTTTTAGGATTTCAGTAAGTTATCAGCACATTTCTTGGTGCTAGCATCAATTATGGCAGCAATTGCCTTCGTTTCTATCATCATGGGAGTTACCTTTCGCTTCCGTTGCTAGTAGATTTCACATGCATTTCCTTGATAATTTCCCATTCTCACCGCATCCTTGGTGAGACTAACTGCGAGAGTTACTGTTTGGGTGATGAAGGTAGGATGGGACGATGTGGTCATGTTTTAGTTCTTAGAGTCTAAACCCCAAAGGTAGCGCTCAATGCGTTTGATTTCAAGTGTTCCCAGTATGGATCAATCCTTAAGAGATCGTGAAAGCATCGAGTGTAACCAGCAACGTTGGCTGCAATCATGATTGAGTTCTAGGATCCTGTTTCTACCCTTGGAATTCCAATCAGCAAGCAACACTCTTCTCGCATAAGAATTTGAGTCCTCCCCATGATGACCTCTTCGTAGTATCACTCCTTAAAGTTTCTACTAGAGGATTTCACCAAGTTAATGCTGCATTCAGCAGGAGACTCTTTGTTTACCTAATCATTTACTAAGGAGTGCATTTACTCGCACTGCTAACCAACTTCGTGGTCTTTATTTAGCGGACAAAACCTACCGCACCTCTCGCACCAGTGAGGTCTCGCGGCTTACAGTCCAGAAAAGCATTAGAATTTAAAACCTTGTATGATCGAATCTTCAGGTGTAGCGCTGCCACTCGTTCCCAATCTATTGGGATCCGAACCATTTGAACTACCGGTACCACCAGCTTCGTCACTAGTGTTGACTAAGTTACCCTTGTGTCGTGTGATTTTCGCAACCGTATGTCCTTCCATAAGAACTCTAGTTCGGCTTACCTAGTAAGTCATGGATTTACTAACCCCTTTTTGGGTGTAGGACTTCCTTTTGGCGCCATGTTTCTTCTTAATACCCAAGATTAAAAGAAGCTAGACATATATTTGAATAAATATAGTCTACCATGCATCTAAGAATAAAGGATGTCATCGGTCATGGGAACCTCAAGATTGCATTGTTCATACATGTTTGAAACAATGATAACGTGAATAACAACAATTCAAAATTCGTAGTACCTCTTGCGTGTATCGGCCATATGTCTAATTGGAAAGGAAATAACTCGTATAGGAGAAGAAACCAAATGGTCGTCTTCAACCTTACAGCATGTATTCCATACTTAGTGGACTTCGATCGCCCAAAGTAGGGAAAAAAATCCTTCGCCACACTAACCCGTGTGACTCATACGTTGATATCCATTGGGCTCCATGAGCTCCGGCTAGATTGTTATAATTTCATAGATATCGAATAGAATGCTATGGGGGCGTTGAAGCATGGTCCATGCCATACTCTCCCTTGGAATAAGACAAATGCCAAACGACGGAGTTTAGTGTAATCTCTTTCCAATAAATAAAATGAGGTACCATAGACACCATGGGACCACCCCATGTACAAGAACTCTAGGCCATTGAGGAAATATCCTCCTTGGGTGGCCAACCAGTTTTGTCTGTTTAGATGACTAGTCTCAATCGACTCGTGATCTAGATCAAATGTTAGATGCGAACAAATACGTGTGGTGTTTCTGTATCGTAGGGTGTTATAGCAACCACCCTAGTTAGCGTCCCACTAGACAGAAACATGAACAA
Organism: Scalesia atractyloides; assembly: GCA_947069175.1. Taxonomy (NCBI): domain Eukaryota; kingdom Viridiplantae; phylum Streptophyta; class Magnoliopsida; order Asterales; family Asteraceae; genus Scalesia; species Scalesia atractyloides. The sequence goes on from CAMTDV010000002.1 coordinate 24,528,945, forward strand.
CTTAACAAGTTTGAATGATTAGTGATCTTTAACTTGACCCGCATAGCCCACCAAGATTCTCATCCACTGCATGTTATTATTACGTGGGCCCCCGTAATAATAAATTGCCTTGCATGGTCACCCTAGTATTCTACCATTCAAAGACGACGATCAGTCAGAGAGAGGACACTATTGTCTACATACCTTCAACATATAAGGAACCTTCGTGATTAATCCACGTGCTATCGTCCTTTGACATTACTCGTGAGAGGCCCGTCGTTAGACAAATTTAGAAATAGATAGAATTTGTAACAATACAACTGGAGGGGCACCTTCAAGATGATTACTTCACCTTTCCTTGCCTGGACAAGAATATCATTATTAATGATTAATATGGGTCACTTGGACCTCGTCCCGCTAATACAGTTGTCGTCCAAGGCTACCACCTCCGCCTCTTCGTCACTCCCGAAGCCAGGCATCTACGCATTCGCGGGAAAAGCAACCACCTTATGTGGAATCGATCCTAAGGTCTCACTTAGGAACCACGTTCGCCATAAGCTCCGCAATAAACGCGAGGTCGATATTCTTATTGTGCGAGTCAAGGATAATAATAATAATATCCATAGTCGAAGGTATTTCGTTCTTGGCAAATATTCCGTACAACACATATATAAATAAATTATATATATATACAATCACATAAAATCCTATCTAGCCAGGATTTCTATCTTTTGTAACGTGTCCACGACACGTAGTCTTATATTGTAATGTGTCTATTTCTCATAGACTAACCATGTATTGACCCTGCTCATTACTTCTAGTTGAGCTCGTGTGATAGAGCCTTGTGTTATCGTGACACGATGAAAACCTTTTTGTTATCTTGTTATAATTTCAAAACATTTCTATCATGTTTTAAACTTTGTTTTCATGTGTGAGCCCCTGGTGATTGTAGACCAAACTTTTAGTGAAACGTTTTTCCCCGGTTCACTACAATCGGAGCTCTGGTACCAACCTATCACACCCTGGTCGTAGCGGAAGCGCAAGTGTGTGACCATTAGGTAATCATTACATCTAATTTAGTAAACAGTATTAACAACATAGATGTCATGCCATTACTTAGTTTCATTATACATTTACATACTTCAAAAGTGAAACCACATTGTTATCAGTATCAAATTACCATTACAACCATAGTTTAAAACGCATGTTCCAAAATAAGATATTGTTTCATCACAAAATCATGCTGAGGCTTTGACCTCTATATACCCAAACGAGGTTAGGATATAAAAGCAAACCCTCCAAAAGGTAGTACATCGTTGTCTTGAAATTCCCATACCAGAACCCCATCACCAGCTCAAGTCCTGCGTCTTGAAACGCATGTAATTTTTAAAAAGTCAACATAAAGTTGGCGAGTTCATGTAGTTTAATGTTTTTGTATCCAAATGTCATCTTTGAAAACCTGTATTGAAATCCAAGTATGTTATTAGCATCAATGAGTTAATTAAGGATCTATCAGTGTGTCGCGAGCACCCTGACATACTAGTGCCATAAGTAAGTAACCAAACTGATACTTCTTTGACATGTTGGGATCACAAAATCACTCCAATGGGTATACCAACCAGGAGTGGAGCGGGTCTTAAACTCAATAGATCTACCTCTTTTGCACCTTGGTCACTAAGTGATTAATGGTTACTACTGTTATTTCCTACTTACGCACAGTGATCTGTTATCTGCTAACATATTGTTTTGACATAACATGTATTTCCCCTCGATAGTTTAAAACAAAACTTAAATAAGTGAAAGGAGGGACATGAACTCACAGTTTTTGCGTTCTGTATAAGTCGTATTGCTTAACTTTTGGTGTCCGCAACGTATGTAACCTACATGCGTATTGGTTCCATTAGACACCTAGGTCTCAATGGACCTTGTACTCGTTGTTCATCTTGAACTCTTGTTATTTATTTACTTGTTATGATTGAACAACTTATAACGTGATCTTAGTGTTGGTAGTTCGTTTGTTTGATGGATATTGTTATAAACATAAAAATATAATCAACTTGTACACTAATAATCTAAACATAAAAATACGCTAGATTATGGAGGAGTTTAGCTCATAATGGGTGCACAAGTTCCTTGAAGATTTAGAAGAAAAGAAAGCTCCTTAGGAAGCCCTAATGATCTCCATCCATGCAAGCTTCTTTAGGAGACTTGATTAGGCTTCAAAATGTATAAAAAGTGGTGCTTTGTGGTAGCAAAATGGTGGTGCTATGGTGGTGATATGTAGCCGTGGGTTAGGGGAAGAACAAGGGAGGAAAGTTGCAAATTTTTGTTGTGAAGAAAATGATAAGAATTAGTGTGAACTTGATATATATTTTCCATCATTTCCAAGTTCCATCAAATCTTCTAAGCACCATACTTAGGATCACCATTTTTCAACAATATCAAGTGGGGTGGGACCCACTTTGTAGCCGTGTATATGAGGGGGGGTAAAGTGTAACTTTTAATTTTTACACATGTTATAATTCTAGATATTTTGGTAATTAAAATAAGTATGGTAATTAGGGTTAATCTTCTAGCATCTTAAGCTAAGACTTGTGTTTAGGGTGTAATTGCATGACATTTAATCCACATGATTCTCCAAAATAAGTTTCGGATGATGGATATGTCGCTAGATCGCTCATCGTCGAAATATTCGCTAATAAACGGAAATATATATTTATTACCGGAAGCCTTTGTTTTAGACTATCACAACTACTATGGTGTCTAATTAGTGCATTTCCGATCCAAAAATATTCATGACTAGTTCGCTAGATGAATATACGATGAGTTAGGATGGCCGATATGTCTTTCGTTCGAACCGTTTGATCGATATTGGCACTTTTATGATCCGTCGTTGAACATTTCCGAAAGTTGTGTTTCCGTGACCTCATATTAGTTGAATGGATTCCGAGTTCCAAATAATGCTTAACTAGTTCACTAGACGCCCGGATGAGGCTATCAGCCACTAAAATATTCGTCGTTTCGACGATCGGCCGCTTTTAGGTCAAGTTGTGCACTGTTTGCCGAATGACCGGAAACGATGTGTTTTGTGCATTTTTGCTATTCTCACATTATTTTAGGATGTTTAACATTGTTTTATTCTTATCTCTTGACATCCGGAATCCTCCGAATTAGTCCTGCGGACTAAATCGTCATTTGTCCCCTTTTTGGTCGAAACGGACAAGTTTGCAATTTAGGCGTTATACCAGAAAGTTATGTATTTTTGTAATAGTTGTTCTCAAATATGTGTTTTCATTTGTATATGGACTCGGGTAGGGCATTAACATGCCGTTATTTCATGTCTTGATTCGTTTCAGCGGTTTTCCAACACAGTTAGTGTCACCGCAATTAGTGCGCCCAACACTTTCTACCAAAACTTTTAGGGCATTGTTTTGGTCTGTTTCTCGTCGTAACGGAAACCAGTATATGTTATGACCAGATTTACTTGTCCTAAATGACGTACGACTATGCATGAGATTATACTATGAAATTAGTGATTACATTGTACGGAATTACCAGTTATTTGCCATTTGTCACACCATGACTACTGGGCTTTGTAGGGTTCATATTGGTGTTGGCCTGTTAACACTTGCACCACCCGAATGAAAATCGTAAAACATGATTGCGATGTAAAAGTAGGAAGGTGTCCTGGTATAGACACAGTGACGACTCAAAGTGGGGTTAGTTCACACGACGTTTAGTGTGGCATGCTTTGGCCTAATAGGTCCTTCGTACTCTCATCATTAGTCCCTAGGTAGGCAAACTGGTCCGTTATATTGGATTTATACAAATGCAATCCTAGACAAGACGTTTCGACTACCGGTACTTTACCCTTCCAGTTACTACATGCCCGTCGTAGAACTCACTTTGATGAGATTGAAAAAATGAAAATATCACAAAATTTTGAAAAAGAAAGCATGAAAAATGTTCAAATATGTATATCACATTGAATATCACACAAATCATATAGTAGTGGGAGTGCTTGCATGCATTTGTGTGTGAGATAAATGTAAAACAAGTAAATATCATGAGTTTGCATGTAACCAATTAACACGTAAGCAATTAAATCTAATCGACTATAGTATAGGCTCTAAAGGTCTAATAACCTATCCTATATCCCTATAGTCAAAAGCTCTGATACCAATCTGTCACACCCTAACCCGCAGCAGATATGGTAGTCGGGGCATGATTAGGTTTTCATCAAAGCTCATGACATTTACTATTATAAAAGTTTCATATTTATTATTTCAAATTAAAAAGAAATATTCCAATCAACACACAAACCATACAAACCCAAATGTTCTAAACAAGACATTCAAGTAACGATTTATTCTTCTTCTAAGGCCCAATCATATGTGTTCCTTGCTTCAACCTGATCACCTGTATCATGTGTAAAAATAGAGATTTGGGTCAACAAAAGTTGGCGAGTGAATCCCATTTAAACATAAGAAAGAATAGTTATGTTTATTAATTTAATAAAATGTGCATAACCAAATATGAACAAACGTATATGTAATCTATCCACAAACCACATAATCATCTAGCAATGTACATGTGAGCACGATAAGCAGTGTGCTGCGATATCAAGACTCAATCAAACGGAGTCGATCTAATTAGGCAACGCGATGCTCTACCCGTATGCAACAGGGAACTGATGGGCCTAATGTGAAAGCTTGACTGAAATGAGAAAGTATAGCCACGAATAACAATAACCAAATAATATCACATAGCACGTTACATCATAAAATGGTAATAGCACGAGAGTTTAAAAAGTAATATAAATAACACGACACATGATACACCCCAAAACATGAATAAAAAGGGGAGGTTGTAGAAATTCACTCACAGTGGGTGCGTTCTTGATTTGATAACGAGCGTGCACGATTTAAAGATAACAACCGACGAGTAAAGCTAACCTAAATATTCACGTAATAATTCGGTAAATATATTTCTTTTACTAAAAATTAGTATTTTTATTGAATGAATTTTTATTAGACTTTTTAAATCATTTTATAGTATTTGGTACTAATTTTTATGGTTAAAAAGGACTTGTTTTATTAAATATTTTTATAGTTTTTGGAGTAAAATAAACAAAAGGTTAATTAAAAAAAATATGGTCCTTAGCGGTCGAACCGGGTCAAATCGGATGGTTTTGGCATCGTGTAGGACTCGAACGCGTGACCTCTCGTATACGTGCAGCAGCTCTACCAACTGAGCTACGTGTCTAACCAGGAATATATCCGTTTTTAATTACATATATACACATATTAAGTTAAACGATATTCTTATTTTATTTAAAAAGGTTGGGTAATTTCAAAAAGCGTGTAACTGACCGGACTCGAACCTGCGCCCTTGTTTCGTGTTGCACACAGCCTACCCACTGGGCTGTGTGACTAACCCGGAATATTTAGGATTTATATTAAATTTATACACTAACTGAGTTAGTTTATATATTAGTTATAAAAACGTTTGGGATAATATAGGAAATCGGCAGCGTATGTAAGACTCAAACCGGGTCTGTGTGATTAAAATGTACACAGTCCACCACTGGATTGTGTGTCTAACCCAATATATTTACCGATTTTAAATCTTCTTATACACTGATTAACTACATCTTCTTCATTCAAATGAACAGTTTTGATAACCCGATTGTTTAACCCCATAATTCTTATTGAGTTATTACTACTGATAAAAAATAAGTAAAGGATTCAAGGATGTTTATACCGAACAGAAGATATTTTTGATTTCTCCGGCGAATTCCGGCGATAATCAAGTTTTCCGGCGAAGTGTGTTGTTGAACACAAAGAACCTTTTGAGCGTTTAGAGTGTTTGTTTGTGAGAGTGAGCGAGTTCTACAAGGTTCAAGGATTGCTATTTATAGGTGAAGGTACAGATTTGAGTTGGTTTTCTGTTTTAGTGGTTTCGATAAAAAAAATTGATGATCAAATTATTGTGTGTAACCGATTTGACCATGATTGAATATTAAGACATGATTGGAAAACAGTTTTCTTTGGTTTAATTCGAAACAGAAACGGAAATTGATGATGGATTGGGAGTTACAGCCGTTTACAGGGCGGGTGTTCTTGAACTCAATTTCAAATGTTGTTTTGGTATAAATAGTATTTGGTTTGGGATTATAGCAGATGTGTGTGTAGTGTAGTGGTGTGATGGGTGTTTGATTTGGGTGGAGACCCGGGTTCGATACCCGCGGTCGACACCCCTTTTTTCCATTTTAATTTTTATTGTTTAATTTTAGTTTATGTTATTATTATTTATTTAAACTTTACTATTTATTTAAACTTTATTATTATTATTATTTATTACTTAATACTAATAACAAAATTTCAAATTCTTATCATAAATGCGTAACGAATCATATCGCATATTTGAATTACAAAAAGGAGCGGGTTTTAGTACCCGTTTTACGACAAATGTTACAGCTGGCACAGCAGAAGCAGCTGGCAGCTGCTGCTCCCTGCCATTTGGTTGATTTGTGCCTCCTTAGCTCCTCCTTGAGATACCTGGGTGCTACCAATCTATCCCTTAATACCTAGAGGGCACTTGGCATCATTTGGGAGCTTCAATCCAACTATAAATATCCGAGTTCATGCCTCACTTGAACTTGCACCTTTCTTTCTTTCTCTCATCTTTGGAGATTGCTTCTGCTTATAGAGGCCTCTTACTTGAAGCTTAGTCTTCCTTGAACACTTTTAAGTGTTCTAACTCGATCTCTTTTCATTTCTACGCTAGTTATTAGCAGAAAGTCAAGCAAATTGACTTTTGCTTTGACTTTCGGTTATGACCTTTTCGGTCAAGCTAATGTTCGAATCAATCATGGATACATGATCGTAATAAGGAAGGTATTAATACCCTAAGATTGGACCTTCTGAAGATAAGTTAAGTTAGTTAAATGACGGTTCAAAGTTTTATTAAATAAAAGTAAAAAACGCAGATTTTCGTAATTAATGTTAAATGAACTTCTAAGTATCAAAACCTTAAGTTTTGACATTGAAATAGTTTAAATAACATATTAGGACATGTTAGATCATGTCCAACCCATCATTTCCTACTTAGAGCTCGGTTTGCAACCAAAAGTTAAACCGTTTGACTTCTGCTTTGACTTTCTATTCTTACCAGTTTAGGATAGTTTAGATACGATTAAGGGTTGTTATATGATCGTATTATAGTAGGGAATAACCCTTAGAGATTATACCTTTTGATCATATCGTTTGTCGGGTTTTATGCAAAGTACTCATAATATGCCTAAAAATGCCTAAAATGCTCTTTTTGGGAGTAAAATGATTTTGAAACATAATGAACATGTATTTTTAGTTTGAAACTAAGTAACATTATAATAAACATGTTTTGGCATATTGGACTTATCATAGACCCATTCGACCACCCAATGCCGCATATGCGCGTACGGTTGACTTATATAGCATAGTTTATATAAGTTAGCCGAATCGGGTCAAAACATTTCCAAATCAGTTCTAATCATAATATTTGGTTATTTGACCCGTATTATACAAGTCATTATACTCATAAGGGCTTAAACCACATTCTATCTGGTCTTCGCTTAATCTAGCGAACCATACATAATTCTTATAAGTTAACTGGTCCAAGTCAAATGACTTGAATAAGATCCATTAACATTCTAACAGGATCATAGTTCCGTCCATTCTAGACTAGGAGCCTCCAATGAATTAGGCATGTGTTTAGGCTGTTTTGATTACGGTTGTGCTTTAGCATCCTTGATTTGTAAGGAAAAGTACAGGTAAATACCTTTAGCATTAGCCGCTTGGTCGGGTATTTTTTTTCCTATACGGGCTTGGGATACGACATTAGCCGCTTGGTCGAGTATTAAATCATGGGCGAATGATGCTTAAAATTTAAATAACCCTTTTAATCAGTTTTGCTTGATAACTTCAACATTGGGGGTTAATGCGACCGTGTTCTGGATATCCTCGGCTCACTTAATTGCAAGTGGCCATGACGTAAGCGTGGGGAGTGTGCACCTGACAGACGCTAATGCTATATTTTATTTTATTGAAAATGTGGCGTGTCGGTTAATCATGTATTGGAGTTTAGTTCCGGGCCCTATTGTATTGACAAGCATGTAAATTGGTAACAAGAGATATCAATTTGTCCCAAGTTATTTATAAAATGATATTACCAGATGGTATAAAATGATTTTGAAAAGATTTTCAAAACGTGTCAGTTAATTGTATTTACCAGTGAAAACTGACGTATTTTCAAAAGACTAAGCTAGGTTTAATAGCAAATACAGAGGTTTATGCATATTGGAATTTATGACTCCACGCAAGGCATAGTAGTCTAAATATTCATTTTGTTATTTCGATCTGCTTGTGGATCTTTTTAGTACTTTTGGTCGATTGTACTTTGTAATATTAATTTATAATCCCAAGACTTTCACTGTATTATATGTGAATATCTATTATCAACCATCATGCTAAACCCCAAGTCTGGGCCCACTGGGAAATCAGGGTGTGACAGATAAGTTACGAGAATGTTGTTACAGTGTAGATAAGTTACGAGCTGTGTATGATAAATTTCAATATGTGTAGGATAATTTTTGAAATGTGTAGGATATATTTTGATGTGTGTCATCAAAAAATTTTATTGTGGAGGATGATAGTCTTTATGACTAATTAATAATAAATGAGATAAGAGAAAAATATTTAACGTTTTATAATTTTACCCTTTGTTTTTTTCTTGTCAATTAAATTTTCATCTCAAATGAAGAGGTTCCTATAAAAATGATTTTTTTCGTAAGAAGCGTGAGAGGCATAGAAATTGACATGTAGCATCATGTTTTGTACTTAGGCATGATGTTTTGTGTTGTTTAAGCAAGAAAAACACCAAAAATAACATTTTAAACACAATGCAATGTATTTTAGGCATGAAATTTAAAACACAACGAAAACACACTGCTTAACACTTAAAACACATTACACAACATTCTTGGCATGGTGTTTTGAGTTTTAAGCCTATAATTCATTACATTGTGTCTTAAGTTATGTTTTGTGTTTTTCTTGCTAAAACATCGTGCCTAAGTCCAAAACATGATGCCTACTTGTCAATTCCTATGTCTTTTCATACTTCTCACGAAAATTGTTCTTTTATAGGAAACTAAGACTATATATATATATATATATATGTGTGTGTGTGTGTGTGTGTTTGTATGTGTATACATAGTTTCAAATTGACTATATACATATATGTATATTGTCAAATCTTGAATTATACACACATATATATAGTTAATTTTAAACTATATGTATACAACGAAAAGCTTGTGGTCTAAAATGTTTCTCAAGTTTTTCAATTAGCCTAGTGGTTCTCACACGATCCTAACCCTATATATATGTATATATATATATATATATATATATATATATATATATATACACAACGAAAAGCTTGTGGTCTAGAATGTTTCTCAAGTTTTTCATTTAGCCTAGCGGTTCTCACACGATCCTAACCCTATATATATATATATATATATATATATATATCCTAAAAACACAGATTTTTTTTTAAATTCACTATTTTTTTAATTTATAAAAGAAAAAAATAATAAGTATTACGCATGTGCATTAATACACACCACCCAAAAATCTAAACCCCCCCCCCTAAAATAAATAAAAAAACCTCAACCCCCCCCCCCCCAACTCCACCTAAATACTAAACCCCCAAAACTTAACCTTTAAAAAAAATGGTCCATATGTGTGTGTGTGGGGCGGGGGAGATCATGAGAAAACTTAAGAAAACGAAATCTAACAAATTACTAAAGCCTAAACTCTAAACCCTAGTCCTTAAACCCTAACAAATAAACCATAAACCCCGAAAAATTGTACCTTAAACCCTAAAGGCTAACTGCTTAAAGCTAAAAATTAAATGTCAAAGCTAAACCTTGACCTTTAAAAATTAAACCCTATAAATAAACCACATAAAAAAATTCAACACAATTTTTTTCATGATCTTCTCCCTATATATATATAATATATATATATATATATATATTATAGTGTGACATCCCGGTTTTTCGGATAACTTAAACGCACTACTTCACGGTTATTAATTCGGAGACTTGAATTTGCACGCTCGAAATAGTTACGATAATTTAGTGAACTTGTCAAATGAAGTATGTGCTATGTGTATTAAACGTTTATGAGTTGGTGAATATGTGATGTTTGATTACGTGATTGTTTTAGTTATAAAATATTTATGGTAAATATGTACACGAACCGAACCGAACCGCGACACGAACCAACCTCGATTCCTTGTGACTCTAGGAGTGAACCAAGTTTTAAACCCAAACCTTAAACCCAAACCCCTCGGCCGCGAATGAACCCAAACCTTAAACCCAAGTCCCTTGTGGCCGCGATCAACCCAAACCTTGAACCAATCTCTTTGCGCTATATATACACACACATGCATGATCCTTCTTCACAAATCAAAAACAAAACACAAACCCTAATATCTAAACAGCCGTCGGCAGCCCTTCACTAGTTCCATCGATCCGTGTAGCCTCCTACATCATCTCTCGGTCGCGCGGCAGCCCCTCGCCATCTTCATCCTTGGTCGCAATTATCTTTGATCATCGGTTCCTCATCTCACTCACGGTTCATTTACCTTGTCATTAAAGGTTAGGATTTATCATTGTTACAAGATCATATTCGGATATATGTGTTTGAATGTAGTGATTGTGTTGTTTTCGGATTGATTATGCTAGTTTGAAAGTTTGATGTTTTCGGAAATCATGTAACATAGGCTGCGTTTTGATCGATAAAAACTAGAGATTATGATTAGGTTTACATGGATATGATATATATAATGATATATGATTGGAAAAATCTGTTCTTGATCGCATATGTTCAATATATAAACGGTTTAAGCGAGTTAGTTTGTGATAAAGTGCTGAATCAGGCTGCTGAATGATGGTTACAGCCGACTTCAACTGGCTGTAACTCGGTCATTAGTTGTCGAAAAACGGACTTTCTGAAGTCTAAAACGTAGAGTTTTAAATAACAAATCTAATGGCACTGGATTCATATTTTTCTGAAGTCGTTTGATATTTTTAAGTGGCCAATTAAGTTCAGTAACTAAAGCTGTGAAAATCCTGAAATTTTGTTAGTTGTTGATCGAGTTGGATTTAATAATCTGTAGGGAGTCGAATCATGAAATTTGTACAGCAACTAGTTATGGAAATTTCCGGGCAACTCCCACTGGAATTTTGTTAATTGGACGAACAGTGATTTTTAAATAAATTCTTCCGTGGACTGCAGTCAGAAAGTGACGAATCTGACTGCAGCCTAGTATATTAATATTTATGGATAATTGGTAAAGTATTAGGACTTGAAAAATTTATATAAATTTCTACAGTATAGTTCTCACCTGCTGTAAAATAATTGGAATTTTTGGAACGTTGGAACTATTATATAAAAATCCTAGAAAACAGCCGAATTATGAGCATGTAAGCTGAAACTTGATAACTTGTGAATGTGTGCACCAAAGTGTTGCATGGATTGGATTATGTTCATGATAAATTGTTTTGATTACTATGTTCACATGAGGATACTTGCATGCATGTTTGAGTGTTAGGAATTTTGATTGTGTGTATCACTTTGTGCGTAAATTATGTGTAGAATTTGTATTGGTGTGTTCACACACTGACTTGAAATCAATTGGTTTATTAGGACGCAGTTAGCGGTCCCATCATTTGCAACTTCTGTGTTACACTAACCGAGCAGCTAAAGGTGAGTTCACGGCCCCTAATTTTATCCGGTTTTAAACAACAGGGGGAGAAACATGTATACACTCTTCAACTCAATCTCTTTACGTTATACGAAATCAACGTCACATAACTATTCGGTAACTAAGTTATGTTAATGTAACGTTATGGTCACTAAGCAGCTATATCACATAAGTCCTCGAAAATCTCTCGGATCGTTAGTATTGGGTTTAAATAGCGAGGAAATTATAAGTAGTACTACTGGGCCCGACAAGCCCCATCCGAGCTAGTCGTGCTAGCCGACCGGGTATGGTCAACGGGTGAATAATTTGGCCTAACTTCGCCATGGTCAGTGATAGGCCTGGCAACACGGAGGCACAACAGTCAGCTTCGATCGCGAACACTTACGTAACATAACTTTAGGCTAGCTACCTATATATGTTAACATTGAACTAAATTACGAATCAACAATATTATTCCGGGTTAGGAATAATGGAACAAACAACAATATTATTCCGGGTTAGGAATAATGGAACCATCAGCAATATTATCCCAGGTTAGGGATAATGGAACCAACAACGTTATTATTCCGGGTTAGGAATAATGGAACTATCGGTATTATTCCGGGTAAGGAATAATGGAACTATCGGTATTATTCCGGGTAAGGAATAATGGAACTATCAGTATTATTCCGGGTTGGGAATAATGGAACTAAATCGTTATCCCGGGTTAGGGATAACGGGGGAAACAAACTCATAACCGAACAAACGAATTTATGAAAACCTGTGAACTCACTCATCTTTAATGTTGACACTTGTTTCTTTACATGTTTCTCAGGACGCTAGGAGCTCTAGGTGCACTCACTTGCATTGATCAAGACATCTTTTATCGAGTCTCATTTACAAACATTGTTTTGGGTTTTTCTTTGGTTTTGGCGTTTATGTTGGCGCCCGTTCCGTTACTTTACTTTATGCTTCTGCTCAACTTTAAAAACTAATGCTTCCGCTAAAGATTGGTAACTAACTAAGACAATATAAAATCTACGACGAATGGTTAAACAAATGATTTTTGGAAAACGTATTATCAAATCATATAGAGTCGTTCGACGTACTAGTGTTTCAGATTCTGGTTTGTTCACACGCCTCGCGGTAAAACTCCGTAAGTGGAAATTGAGGGTGTGACAGATTGGTATCAGAGCCACTAGCTATAGAGAACCAGGTTTGCATTAAAAGTAGACCTAAACTATAGCTGATTACACGACACTAGACGTAGTTTGGCACCTAACTGATTATATCTTGATATGTGATGTACCACAACTATGTTATGTGAAATATGAATGCATAATTGAAACGAATGCAACTCGTAACTAACTACACAACCTAAAGGCAATGTCATCATCATCCTCATCATCATCCGACAAACTTACGCAACCAAGGGCGCCAGGAAAGGCACCTATGGTGGAACCCTTACCATCTTATGGCGTGGAGACACGTTCAGCTGCGAGAAAAAGGCCCGCTCTGGGGAGGAGTCGTCCTCACGCCCGACCATCGCTGTGACGGTCGAACCGGTTAACTCGTTAGAAGTAGGGAACGACCTACTTAGAAATATGATACAGAAACAACAAGAACAATTAGAAAGAATGCAGGAAACCATCCTAGCACAGGGATGGATGATACGACAATTGACAGGTAAAACCGACTCGCTCGAGGAAGAGCAACATACGAGTAAGATAGCTCGTAACACCTTAGCCAGAGATCTGCGTGCTGAGCAGATAAGAGCCGACTGGCTCGAAGACAGAGTCCTGGAATCTAGTTGGAGAATTCAGGAGCTAGAGCAAAATCAAGCACCTGCACCAGCACCGGCCCCTCCAGTGCCGGTAGAGGAGGATCCGGAAGAGGATCCAGAGGAGGATCCTGAAGAGGATCCAGAGGAGGATCCAGAGGAGGATCCGGAGGAGGACCCAGCTGCAGAAGCCGGGAATGCCGCGCAGGATGACGGCAACGATAGTGATTTGGGGGATGGAGACGTAGACGACTAACACGTCTCGCTTATTTTATTTACTTTCCTTCAGTCTATTTATTTTCCCACTTATGTTCAAACTTGAGACTTTATAGTAAACTGATACGTTTGGTTGGCACTTTGTAAGACGTTGAAACTTTATTTAATCAAGTACTTCTTTTGACTATTTAATATATTTGAGCTGACATAACTTGAGAATTATTTAAGTACGAAGTAGGATAACTATATTGGATATATAGACTTATCGGGGTGTGTATATGTTGTCTTTCGAAGATCTAAATGGCAACTGGACGACGCGGAAACCTTAACATGACGCCCGAAGAACTAGCTGCAATGATTCAAGAGCACGTGAACGCAGCTCTAGCGGGTGTTCAGAACCAACCGGCAGGTAACCATTATTAATTTTCAGGAGAAAATCTAATAGTTGGGCTAGTAGAATTCCTCGTTGACTACCTGTCCTCTGTCAGCAGGAGGGGGTTTTAACCCCTACAAGATGTTCCTCGATGCGAAACCAAGCAAATTCTCGGGGGCAGAAGGACCCATAGGACTTGTCCGCTGGATCGAAAAATCTGAATCGGTATTTGAAATGTGCAACTGTCTGGAGGCCAACAAGGTCAAGTATGCAGCCTCAACACTGGAAGATGGGGCACTAACTTGGTGGAATGCACAAGTCCAAACGCGTGGACTTATTGCTGCAAATGCAATGGCCTGGGTCGAGTTTAAGGCCCTAATCAAATAGGAGTACTGTCCACGAGACAGAGTGCAACAGTTGGAGCAAGCCTTATGGAACCACAAGATGGTGGGATCTGAAATCGAAGCATACACAGCAAAACATCACGACTTGGTATTTCTATGTCCCGATCTGGCCAACACTGTGGAGAAACGACTCGAGTTTTACCTTGGGGGTCTGGTTCCGGAGATTCAGGGTATGGTAATGGCTAGTAACCCTACAACGGAGCATCAAGCAATCAGGTTGGCGCACAAACTCACCGATAAGGCGGTGGAACAAAGAAAGTTGCCAACTAGGGGTACAACTGAAGTTGCCCCTGATAATAAAAGAAAGTTTGAAGAGTCGTCCGTTCGACAGTCTTCGTCATCCCAGCCACAACAGGGGAACCAGAAACGGTTCAATAATTACAACAGCCACCGGGGTCACCAAAATCAGCCCGCCAACAACAACAACAACCAGAACGCAAGCGGCTATGTAGGTCGAAAGCCGCAGTGCAATCGCTGTAATCTTCATCATCACGGCCCTTATGCCGGGAATCGCTGCCAACGATGTGGCAAGGTGGGACATGCGGCAAAGGATTGTCGTGGGGAAATCATGTCCCGACAGAACCAAAATCAACCCCAAGGCCCACAGCAGGGTGTTAACCGGGGATACTATCAGTGTGGTAGCACTGCCCACTTCAAAAGAGACTGCCCACAGCTACGTAACAACAACAACAACGGTGGGAACAACCACAACCACAATAACCACAACAACAATAATAACAACAATAATGGAAATGGTGGCACAGGAGGTGCCAAAGGTCGCGCATTTACATGGGGCCGCGGAGAGGCCAGAAACGACTCGAACGTGGTCACCGGTAAGTTTCCCCTTAATGAACATTTTGCTACTGTGCTTTTTGATACGGGTGCGGATAGGAGCTTTATATCTGAGTCTTTTAGGAAGAACCTAAATCTCACGCCTAAACCCTTAGAGACCCCTTATGTCATAGAACTAGCAGATGGTAAATCCGTAGATGTGACCCATATAGTATCCGGCTGTCAACTCAAACTCGCGGGTCACACCTTTACCATTGATCTGATGACAACTACCCTGGGTAGTTTTGACGTGGTAGTCGGAATGGACTGGCTATCCGACGTCCGAGCTGAAGTTCTCTGCTTCGAAAAATCTATCCGTATTCCGCTCTCTAACGACGAAATCTTGACGGTGCAAGGCGAGAAGGCAGGCGCCGTCACAAACATCATCTCTTACATGCAAGCGTAGAAGTATCTTCGGAGAAAGAACTCCTTCGCATTACTCGCACTGGTTACCAAACAGCCTAAGGACGAGAAACGTATAGAAGACATCCCTGTCCTCCGTGATTTTTCCGATGTATTCCCAAAGGAATTACCTGGTCTTCCACCCCATCGACAATTGGAGTTTGAAATCGAATTGGCGAACCATGCAACTCCTATCCCCAAGGCTCCATACCGCCTAGCTCCAGCCGAGCTGCAGGAGCTGTCTACCCAACTTCAGGAGCTGTTAGAAAAGGGATTTATCCGACCAAGCGCTTCGCCATAGGAAGCTCCAGTCCTTTTTGTCAAGAAGAAGGACGGGACCTTCCGCATGTGCATCGACTACAGGGAACTCAACAAGGTTACTGTCAAGAACCGATACCCGTTACCTCGCATCGACGATCTCTTCGATCAACTTCAAGGGTCAAGCTACTACTCCAAGATTGATCTACGGTCCGGTTACCACCAGCTACGCGTCAGGGAGGAGGATATCGCTAAGACGGCATTTCGTACTCGGTATGGCCATTATGAGTTCTTGGTCATGCCCTTCGGTCTCACCAACGCACCCGCGGTGTTCATGGACCTCATGAACCGTGTGTGTAAACCATACCTCGACAAGTTTGTCATTGTGTTCATCGATGACATACTCATCTACTCTAAAAGTGAAGAAGAACATGCTGAACATCTACGATTACTGCTAGGATTACTTCAACAGGAGAAACTATATGCCAAGCTTTCAAAGTGTGATTTCTGGATTCGGGAAGTTCAGTTCCTCGGGCATATCGTAAATGAAAAGGGTATCCACGTCGACCCTGCCAAGATTGAAGCTATCAAAAAACTGGGAAGCACCCAGGACACCGACAGAGATCCGCCAATTTTTGGGTTTGGCTGGTTACTACAGACGTTTCATCGATGGATTTTCAAAGATCGCACAACCGCTTACTACCCTCACCCAGAAAGGCATCAAGTATGCGTGGGGTGACAAGCAGGAAGCAGCATTTCAATTGCTAAAGCAGAAACTTTGCAGTGCACCCATTCTGTCCTTGCCGGAAGGGACAGATGATTTTGTAGTATATTGTGATGCTTCCATTCAGGGATTGGGATGCGTACTCATGCAGCGCGACAAGGTCATCGCGTATGCGTCACGACAATTGAAGGTTCACGAGAAAAACTACACAACGCATGACCTGGAATTGGGAGCAGTAGTGTTTGCACTTAAGATTTGGAGACACTACCTCTATGGAACGAAGTGCACAATCTTTACAGACCACAAGAGCCTCCAACACATCTTTGATCAGAAGGAGTTGAACATGCGACAGCGTCGCTGGGTCGAACTCTTGAACGATTATGAGTGTGCCATTCGGTATCACCCGGGTAAAGCTAACGTGGTAGCTGATGCCCTCAGTAGGAAGGAACACTTGAAACCTCGTCGACTACGAGCACTACAGCTCACTATTCATTCGGGGTTACCCGAACAGATACGCGACGCGCAGTTAGAAGCAGTTAAGGAAGAAAACATCAAGGCCGAATCGGTGGGAAAAATGGAACGCGATTGGGAAGTAAAACCCAATGGAGCCCGGTATTTCATGAATCGCATATGGGTACCTCTCTACGGAAACCTCAGAGAGCTAGTCATGGACGAAGCTCACAAATCCCGATACTCTGTCCACCCTGGTTCGGATAAGATGTATCAAGACCTTAAAGCTGCGTATTGGTGGCCCAACATGAAAGCTGATATAGCCACCTACATGAGTAAGTGTTTGACTTGTGCAAAAGTCAAGGTAGAGTATCAAAAGCCATCGGGGCTACTCCAACAACCTGAGATCCCAGTGTGGAAATGGGATCAGATCTCGATGGATTTCATCACTAAACTCCCGCGAACTTTGGGTGGTTGCGATACCATCTGGGTGATTGTGGATCGTTTAACTAAGTCCGCACACTTCCTAGCTATTAAAGAAACAGATAAGATGGAGAAGTTGACTCGCATCTACATTAAGGAAGTAGTTTCTCGGCACGGAGTGCCAACGTCCATCATCTCAGACAGAGATGCTCGCTTCACGTCCAACTTTTGGCAGTCACTTCAGAAAGCGTTGGGAACACGCTTAGATATGAGCACAACTTATCACCCTCAGACTGATGGTCAAAGCGAAAGGACCATACAGACCTTGGAAGACATGCTTAGGGCATGCGTAGTAGACTTCGGGAATAGTTGGGAAATCCACCTGCCTTTAGTGGAATTCTCGTATAACAACAGTTACCATACGAGTATATCGGCAGCACCGTTTGAGGCATTATATGGTCGTAAATGTAGATCACTGGTCTGTTGGGCAGAAGTCGGTGACAGCCAACTTACAGGCCCTGAGTTGATACTTGAGGCTACTGAAAAGATTGTACAAATCAGAAACCGCATGGCGGTGGCACGAGATCGACAGAAAAGCTACGCTGATCAACGACGCAAACCGCTCGAATTTCAAGTAGGCGACCGCGTCCTACTAAAGGTGTCACCCTGGAAGGGTGTAATCCGCTTCGGAAAACGAGGCAAACTAAACCCACGGTACGTAGGTCCGTTTGTGATCTTGAAACGTATTGGACCCGTAGCTTATCAATTAGACCTTCCTGCCGAACTCAGTGGAGTTCACAACGTTTTTCACGTGTCAAATCTGAAGAAGTGTCTATCAGATGAAACCTTAGTCATTCCATTGGATGAGATCCAAGTGGATGAACAACTGCACTTTGTGGAACAACCTATCGAGATCATGGATCGTGAGATCAAGACTCGAAGGCATAGCAAGATTCCGATCGTTAAGGTTCGTTGGGACTCTAAGCGTGGACCGGAGTTCACGTGGCAAAGAGAGGACCAAATGAAAAGCAAATACCCACACCTCTTTGCAGCTGAGCAGCAAACTAACGATACCAGCAACTAAATTTTCGGGACGGAAATTCTTTCAACATGGGGATGATGTGACAACCTGGAAATTTCTCATACTTTCGCGTACCATTGTTAACTAAATCCTTGTGCATGGCACTTGGGAATCTTTGTGCATGGCACTTGGGAACTTCTTGTAACTTCGCGTACCATCGTTAACGAACTAACTCTTTGTGCGTGGCACTCTAAACATGTACGCTGCATTCTAAACCGCGTTTACTCAATTTTCGGGACGAAAATTCTTTCAACATGGGGATAATGTGACATCCCGGTTTTTCGGATAACTTAAACGCACTACTTCACGGTTATTAATTCGGAGACTTGAATTTGCACGCTCGAAATAGTTACGATAATTTAGTGAACTTGTCAAATGAAGTATGTGCTATGTGTATTAAACGTTTATGAGTTGGTGAATATGTGATGTTCGATTACGTGATTGTTTTAGTTATAAAATATTTATGGTAAATATGTACACGAACCGAACCGAACCGCGACCCGAACCAACCTCGATTCCTTGTGACTCTAGGAGTGAACCAAGTTTTAAACCCAAACCTTAAACCCAAACCCCTCGGCCGCGAATGAACCCAAACCTTAAACCCAAGTCCCTTGTGGCCGCGATCAACCCAAACCTTGAACCCATCTCTTTGCGCTATATATACACACACATGCATGATCCTTCTTCACAAATCAAAAACAAAACACAAACCCTAATATCTAAACAGCCGTCGGCAGCCCTTCACTAGTTCCATCGATCGCGTGTAGCCTCCTACATCATCTCTCGGTCGCGCGGCAGCCCCTCGCCATCTTCATCCTCGGTCGCAATTATCTTTGATCATCGGTTCCTCATCTCACTCACGGTTCATTTACCTTGTCATTAAAGGTTAGGATTTATCATTGTTACAAGATCATATTCGGATATATGTGTTTGAATGTAGTGATTGTGTTGTTTTCGGATTGATTATGCTAGTTTGAAAGTTTGATGTTTTCGGAAATCATGTAACATAGGCTGCGTTTTGATCGATAAAAACTAGAGATTATGATTAGGGTTTGCATGGATATGATATATATAATGATATATGATTGGAAAAATCTGTTCTTGATCGCATATGTTCAATATATAAACGGTTTAAGCGAGTTAGTTTGTGATAAAGTGCTGAATCAGGCTGCTGAATGATGGTTACAGCCGACTTCAACTGGCTGTAACTCGGTCATTAGTTGTCAAAAAACGGATTTCTGAAGTCTAAAACGTAGAGTTTTAAATAACGAATCTAATGGCACTGGATTCATATTTTTCTGAAGTCGTTTGATATTTTTAAGTGGCCAATTAAGTTCAGTAACTAAAGCTGTGAAAATCCTGAAATTTTGTTAGTTGTTGATCGAGTTGGATTTAATAATCTGTAGGGAGTCGAATCATGAAATTTGTACAGCAACTAGTTATGGAAATTTCCGGGCAACTCCCACTGGAATTTTGTTAATTGGACGAACAGTGATTTTTAAATAAATTCTTCCGTGGACTGCAGTCAGAAAGTGACGAATCTGACTGCAGCCTAGTATATTAATATTTATGGATAATTGGTAAAGTATTAGGACTTGAAAAATTTATATAAATTTCTACAGTATAGTTCTCACCTGCTGTAAAATAATTGGAATTTTTGGAACGTTGGAACTATTATATAAAAATCCTAGAAAACAGCCGAATTATGAGCATGTAAGCTGAAACTTGATAACTTGTGAATGTGTGCACCAAAGTGTTGCATGGATTGGATTATGTTCATGATAAATTGTTTTGATTACTATGTTCACATGAGGATACTTGCATGCATGTTTGAGTGTTAGGAATTTTGATTGTGTGTATCACTTTGTGCGTAAATTATGTGTAGAATTTGTATTGGTGTGTTCACACACTGACTTGAAATCAATTGGTTTATTAGGACGCAGTTAGCGGTCCCATCATTTGCAACTTCTGTGTTACACTAACCGAGCAGCTAAAGGTGAGTTCACGGCCCCTAATTTTATCCGGTTTTAAACAACAGGGGGAGAAACATGTATACACTCTTCAACTCAATCTCTTTACGTTATACGAAATCAACGTCACATAACTATTCGGTAACTAAGTTAATGTTAATGTAACGTTATGGTCACTAAGCAGCTATATCACATAAGTCCTCGACAATCTCTCGGATCGTTAGTATTGGGTTTAAATAGCGGGGAAATTATAAGTAGTACTACTGGGCCCGACAAGCCCCATCCGAGCTAGTCGCGCTAGCCGACCGGGTATGGTCAACGGGTGAATAATTTGGCCTAACTTCGCCATGGTCAGTGATAGGCCTGGCAACACGGAGGCACAACAGTCAGCTTCGATAGCGAACACTTACGTGACATAACTTTAGGCTAGCTACCTATATATGTTAACATTGAACTTAATTACGAATCAACAATATTATTCCGGGTTAGGAATAATGGAACAAACAACAATATTATTCCGGGTTAGGAATAATGGAACCATCAGCAATATTATCCCAGGTTAGGGATAATGGAACCAACAACGTTATTATTCCGGGTTAGGAATAATGGAACTATCGGTATTATTCCGGGTAAGGAATAATGGAACTATCGGTATTATTCCGGGTAAGGAATAATGGAACTATCAGTATTATTCCGGGTTGGGAATAATGGAACTAAATCGTTATCCCGGGTTAGGGATAACGGGGGAAACAAACTCATAACCGAACAAACGAATTTATGAAAACCTGTGAACTCACTCATCTTTAATGTTGACACTTGTTTCTTTACATGTTTCTCAGGACGCTAGGAGCTCTAGGTGCACTCACTTGCATTGATCAAGACATCTTTTATCGAGTCTCATTTACAAACATTGTTTTGGGTTTTTCTTTGGTTTTGGCGTTTATGTTGGCGCCCGTTCCGTTACTTTACTGTATGCTTCCGCTCAACTTTAAAAACTAATGCTTCCGCTAAACATTGGTAACTAACTAAGACAATATAAAATCTACGAGAATGGTTAAACAAATGATTTTTGGAAAACGTATTATCAAATCATATAGAGTCGTTCGACGTACTAGTGTTTCAGATTCTGGTTTGTTCACACGCCTCGCGGTAAAACTCCGCAAGTGGAAATTGAGGGTGTGACATATAGAATACCCATATAACACATCAAGTTGTATGTTAAGCTTATTTAAATATCAATCTTAAATTTTATAACTTAGCCTATTAGGTTTAAACCAATACTCATTTGACTTGCAAAAAGAACAAATAAATAAAATTTATAACTAAGAGGCATGTTTTTCCGGGTTAGGATAGGGCACCTGAATTCTCGACTGACCATATCTACTAGTTTCAAAACATCTTGGTTATCGATAGGGTTAGCATATCGTGTCAGACATGAACACGAAACAAGTGAACATAAACACATGATTTCTCCCAACCCTAACATCATATATCACATCAACAAAACATTTCATCAAAAGTTACAGGGAAAACTGCATGAAAAAAGAAAAATCCTTTGCTTCGTATTTTAATTAACCATATATTAATAATCAAGTATTATCCTCCACACATATTCACTATTCTTTTTTTCTGACTTTTTTTAACATCATATTTTCTTTAACTATTTTTCTTTTTATCTTTTATACTTTTAATCCAAATAGTTTTCATCTTTTACAGTTTTAACAATACTGTTTTCATCTTTTATATATTTTTCACAAACATTTTCCATCTTTAACCCCAACAGTTTTCCACTTCCAACTTTTGTCTCATGTACTTTACCTCATACAAATATACGATTCGTTATAAATTTTGTGAGTTAACACATTGAAATACGCGAGTGTTGTTTAACGTTTTTACATCTTTTTACGGTTTAACGACTACGTCGAAATTTGTGGGTCCCAAGCCGACTTAGTTATTTATTTTTGTGTTTTACTTATTCGGTCTAATTTTTACGAATTAACACGTTGTAACATGCGTGCGTGATTCATCATATTTACGTTTACTTTTTGTGCACCTCAGAAACTATAATCATGACAACACGTATCCAATAACTCTTAAACTATGACTTTTTCTCCCTGTGGTATATCTATATTACAATTTTGTTCCTTAACGTTAACGATGTAATAAATTTGGTCTTTTAGAAAGTGACATTAATTTAAAAAAATTATAATAACAGCCTACATCTTCTTCATGTCAAGATTTGCAATCCCCCCCCCCCCCCCCCCCCCCCTTGCTCACAATCTCAAGCGAGTTCACCACTCGTGTTATCACTCATCTTCGGCCACCCCCATTACCTGTTGTGTTATTTAGTTTGGATCTGGTTGTTATTATCACTAAAAATCGAATAACAACGGCTAGGTTACATTCTGTAATGGTTGGGGGTCACGAAATCTTAATAGATTTTATAAATTCTGTTAGCGTCAAGGACTCTCCGTGTTACGGGTATTCAACCAATGAGAACCGAACCTGCCATTCCAAAATCTTGGGGCTAAAACATACCACATGAATCATCCAAGTAATCAACTCTTTGGAAAAAAAAAAAACAATTAGGGCCTATTTGATATAAGGGAATGGAATGGACAAGTTAATAGAATGAACAACTAAATGAAATGAATCATTCCATTCCATTGTGATGTTTGATTACTCATACGTGAATAGAATGAATCATTACTTTCTACAATTTAGTAGACAAAAAAAAGACGAAGTAACAAAACACAATTGTATTAAAAATGACAAATATAATTGTCTTAATAATAATAATAATAATATATTAATGGTAAAAAAACTAATAGTAAAAAATTTGATATATATTAATATTAGTGTTAATATAAATATAATAATAATAAAATTTTTTTCCATTTCTTGAAGGAACGAAAAAAAATTACCTCTTACCAAAGAATTAAATTGTTATATTTGAAAAGAGTTACATTTCCTTGGAATGTTCCATTCCATTATTACATCATAACCAAACATGTTTCTTTCATTCTATCAGAATGATCCATTCATACCGAAACAAGGATGATGAAGATTATTACAAGGAAAACAACCACATTAGAAAACTGCATATTTATAGAGTTTTTCTTTTCCTTCACCTTATAAGTTTTCTGAGTGTGCTCAAGCTGAGCTGCCTCTCACATTCAACTGCTTATTTTTTATGAACAAATGCCATTTTTCTTATCAACTTCTCCTCAAATTTTAATCTCAACTTTTGTATCTTTACATATAAATGTATACATACATACATACTCTTCTTTCAATGCAGTACATGGCTTTGAATTAAGTGATTTGGGAACTTAACATATATTTCAAAAACAGACCTTCGTAATCCTGAAACTTTAGTTAATTCAAACATTAACTTTGAAATAAAGCACCCTTTCGAGTTTAAAATATTATAATATAATTATAATGTTTTAAACTTGTTTGTCACAACTTAAATCACTTCAGAACACTTCCATTTGAATAAATTAATATTAGTTCTTTTTTTTATTACAAAACACAGTAAGACAATTCGATAAGTCATCAATAAAATGCCCCTCCAGTTAACCCATACTGAGTGAAATAAAAATTTGTAAAATTGTTTTCAAATGGAGGTGATCTAGCAATATCTCAGATAATCCTTTTTCTTTTTCTGTACAGTTTAACAAAAGAAACACCTTCTTCTACATCAACATAACTTCATATATCAAGATGCTTCAAATCAATCTTCCTTGCTGTCTTTTGAATCATCTCCTTGCGAACGTCCACCTAAATCATTGTATATCCAAATTTCAACCATAAAGTCACAAATTTGGAGAGAAACCAGTAGTACAATTATTCTTAACTTTATCATAATGTATTATAATTTTTTACATTTAAGTGCGCTTTTTTTTCCTTGAGCCCTCGCTTTTTTGCGCCTAGGCCCTAGGCGAGGCCTATGCGCCTTGAGTGCGCCTAGCGCATTTGATAACTATGTTATTATCATTCTTGGTTTTGAAGTCACCCTCTCTTCTCACTTCATTTTTCATTTAAATTATCAAACTATGATCTGTAACAAACTTTTTATGTGTTTCGGCAAATAGATGATACCTTATGATATCTTTAATAATAATAACGATAACAATAACAATAAGAATGACTCTTACCCTAGCACCCATTAGTGAAGAAAATGTAACATTTGCTTCAGCTGCATCCTCAACCACCAGTTTCTTCAATAGCCTTGTTTTTGGATCTAAGGTAGTTTCCCAAAGTTGTGCCGGCATCATTTCTCCCAACCCTAACATCATAACACATATAATTATACGATGTTTTTTTGTATGTATTACTTGTTCTTATATAAATTTTTAAGAATAATTATGTCGTGTACCTTTGAACCTCTGAATATGATATGATGCATTTGAAGGGAAGGAGCTCTGAAGTTTTTTAAGTTCCGCTTCGTCATAACAATAGTGTGCATGCTTCCCTCTTTCCACCTAAACAATTAATTACCCAACATGAATTAAAAACTTGCGGGAAAGGGCATTTTTGTCTTTGAGAGAATAAAAACCTTATATAGCGGCGGGACGCCAACATATATGCAGCCTTCATCAAATAAAGCTCTCTGCAGAAGCATGAAACATGAACAGTTAAATCAAAGAACATATCATACTCTCTCCATCTCATGATGTCCCATTAAAGTGGCAACAATTATATAAAAAAAAAACCATTTAATAAACACAGAAAAATGTTAATAATAATGTGTGAATATCTGATACCTGATATCTATAGAAAAATGTTAATAATAATGTGCGAATATGAGCACCATCAACATCAGCATCAGTCAAGATTATGACTTTATGGTACCGTAGACTATCTTTCTTAAAATCTTCTCCCTGAAACACACGCAAGGTTAGTGTAAGTCAACAAAAGTCAAACAAAAATGTCAAATTAAATAAATAAATAAAAGATTTTATTAAAGATATAAACCTTCACTCCAAGGCCAAGGGCACGAATTAAACTTTGAATCTCTGCGTTTTTGTACATTGCCTCTTCATCTTTTCTTTCAACATTTAATATTTTACCCTTCAAGGGAAGAATAGCCTGAAAAAAAAAATAAGAATATAACTTCTATCACCTAATTTTCAATTATAATCAGATGAAAAAGTTTAATACTCTTTAATGATCACCTGAAAGTTCTTATCACGACCTTGTTTTGCACTTCCACCTGCTGAATCTCCTTCGACTATAAATATCTCTGCAAAATGCGACAAATTTTATAGATTATTATACGTAAGTAAATTGAAAATATCTGCAACTAACAATTCAAGACAAAGTATTTTATTACAAGCATAGTAAACATCCACAGAAACTAATAAGTACTGGTGTTACAATGTTATTCTTTTCAAATCAGCTACGAAAAGTTGCAACAAAAAAAAATAAGTAGAAATTACCAGCTTTTTCGGGATCTGTGGCTGAACAATCAGCAAGCTTTCCTGGAAGAGACGACACTTTTAAAACACTCTTTTGTCTCTCCAATTCACGGGCCCGCTTAGCTGCTTGAGCTGCCTAGTGATATAAATAAACGACTTATAAAAAATGATGTTCTGAAATAATCTTGAAACATGTGGCATACCTTTAAAGCATTAAGGGACTTGGAGAGGACTAGGTCAAGCACATTGGGATTCAATTCTAGGTATTCGGTCAAAAATTCTTGAAGTGAATGGTCAACGATTCTTCGCACCTCAGGATTTCCCAATCTCGTCTGTCAATTAGATGTAAAAGAAAAACGAAATTTCACTCCGTTAGGCAAGATTTTCATAATAAGAACATGGATGATGTTTAAAATTACCTTTGTTTGCCCTTCAAACTCCGGGTTTGGAAGTTTGACTAAATTACACAGGTCAAACCCTCCCTCACATGCTCGCCACTTAAACTGATATCCTTATCCTGAAAACATGGTAATTATGTTAATAACGATGTATCAATTTCATATATGTATCCTATATTTCATATAATACTTTTTTAAGTGTTTTAGAAAGGTAGATAGTAAAAATACCTTGATAAGCTTTGACTTTTTTCCAAGGTTGTTAATAGTTCTTGTTAGTGAAGCTTTGATCCCGTCTATGTGGGTCCCACCATCAACTGTACGTATGCTATTAGCATATCCCAGCAGTGTATCTGAATATGCATCCGAACACCTAATGACATAACCCAAGTGAATCTCAAAACTTTAATGTAAAAAATAATCAAATTTGTGTGTTACAGTATTTAGTTATTTACCATTGGAAAGCTACATCGACAGTGATCCCATCTACTTCTTTTCTAAAGCTCAAGATGTCATGAAGTGGTTGCTAAATCAGAAAGAAAAAAAAACTGTAACACTTAAGGCAGATAATCTAATATTATAAAAATACAAAATAAATACAATCCGTAACTTAGCTAAAAATCAAAACGACATGATAATAATAAAAAATGCGATAAAAAGAACATTCGCAAGCACCTTATCAGCATTTAGCCACTTCACGTACTCAACAAGTCCTCCAGCAAAGCAATATTCATCGTATCGGTCCTTCTCAGGGTCTTTATCCTCTTTTTTCAGAGTTATAGTTAGCTGTCAATATTCGAAAATAACGACAATAAATACTCTAGAGATAAAACATAACCCGAGCTGACCCATTACATTATATGTGAATCAAAATTTGCAACATGCTGACATCTAAGCGAAATTTAAGAGATAAAAAAGAGCCTACCCCAGGGACAAGAAAAGCGCGCTCCCGAACACGTGCAGCAATAGTATCGTAATCGAATTCCATTCCAGATGTAAATACTGCATTACAAGATATAATCACATGTAAAAAGATGCTTTCCTTATGTTAAATTTCTAGTAAGAGTAAAATGCCATTTTTGCCCTGAGGTTTGGCCAGTTTTGCTATTTTCGTCCAAAGGTTTTTTTTCGGCATCCGGGTCCAAAAGGTTTGAAATCTTGTCATTTTCATCCGGCTCGTTAACTCCATCCATTTTCTCTGTCAAGTCAGATGTATTTTCGTCTTTTTTGTTAGCAAAAAAGACAGAAATACCTCTGACTTAACTGGAGAAAATTGATGGAGTTAACTAGCTGGATGAAAATGGCACGATTTCAAACCTTTGGATCCAGATGCGGAAAACAAACTTTTAGACGAAAGTCGCAAAACTGGCCAAACCTCTGGGATGAAAATGGCATTTTACTCAATTAAAAAAATAAAGTAATAAAAGAGAAAAATACTTTGGGAATCGGGCCAAAACTTTATAGAGGTCCCGGTGCGATCTTGTAATTTATGTGGAAGATCCTTGCATGCTAAAGGTTTAGGAGGCTTTCCGCGAGTATAACTTTGATAGCATTCCTTGCAATCTCGCCAAACGGTAACTTCTAATTTCTGCACAAAAGATGAATAAAAGTAAATAAGTCAAGTTGATATTTACAAAAGGATTAAAAGCTTTAAGATAAGCACCTCAGACAACGCGTTTACTACAGATAAGCCAACACCGTGTAGTCCACCCGAGACTTTATAACCGCTACTTGCACCACCAAATTTTCCACCAGCATGCAAAACCTGCATAGTTAGATGTAAAGTTAGCAAATAAGCCAACTAATAACAAAAATTAAAAGAAAAAACAAGCAACTACATCACTCAAGATCGTTATCCTATCGCGCACTGTGTTAATAGAAAAAATTAGTAGCTTAAGTTAAAAGATGAATGTCGGAACATACAGTCAACACGGTCTCCACTCCGGACTTTTTTGAGCCTGGATGCAAGTCGAATGGGATCTGCAATATGAATGTGAAATATCACTTTCATAATCATTTTAATACTCAAAACATTTTACTCGACTCCATTATGCTCACTAAATAGCAACCATTTTGAAGTTATATATATAAGTTCATACCCCACGTCCGTTGTCAGTGATGCACACTGACCCGTCTGCGAGTAAGACAATGTCGACTTTTGAAGCAAAACCAGCTTGGGCTTCATCAACAGCGTTATCCAGTATTTCATAAACCTGATTTTATAGATATAAAATAATAAGCATCAAAAGGGAAGAAACTAATGTTTTGAAATAAAGTGAGAAAGATACCAGATGATGTAGACCACGAAACCCCGTACTTCCAATGTACATTCCAGGTCTTTTCCTCACAGCATCTAAACCTTCTAATATCTGAAATGACAAAGAGATTATATGACACTATCATATATCATATAGACACGTAAACTATACAAGTATACAAGACCTTGGTTTTACAAGGAGTAAGGCACTCCAATGCGTTTTGAACACAAAAGCAGATATTTATAGAGGTGAATCATTCATTATTGTAAAATACTGAAAGATATTTATAGATATTATTTTAACTTGTTAACTTTTAAACACTAAAATACAAGATACTCTCTAATTATCTCGGGTTCGATCGACGATCTAACTTGTTCAAAAAAATGTATTGCTCAATAGATGGTCAGATTCATTCAGTCAAGTATGAAAAACACAGACCCATTGCAATCGATGGTCTTATTTGTTCAAACACTGGTCAACTGCATAATGTAATCGCATCAACTGCAACAATGCATTTCCATCACTGCATGGCGCATTATACGCGCCTGTTGCGCACAATTTTAAACCAACTACATGACTCTCAACAAAGTAATAGTTCATAAATCATAATATTCGAGAAATAAAAACTCTCTTGTTTCGGATGGTGTTTAGAATTAATTTAAATTTACAACTATCACTTGAAATAGCAAAAATCAGCTCTGGTAGTAAATGCAAAGTACTTGTAATTACTTAGGTCAAAATAACAACTAAATACATTTAAAGTTTTAAGCAACTAAACAAATGCCAATCAGGGTTATAAAAAAGCCCCAAATCAATTCTAATTTTATACAACATTAGGTCAAAACATCAAACACAAATAATAATATATTTCACCTGAATATTATCAGACTCATAACGGTCAGGCCCCTCTTTCCCTTTCTTCACTTCAGCAACAGACCCAGATGAAGCAGACGAAATAAAACTACTTCTCGGAGGCACCATCACACTGGGAGCTAAAACCCTGTTGGTCAACAGTGTCCTCACGCCCAAATTTGACCTAAAAAGTCAAAATTACAACAACAAATGCATGAAAGATACATAATAACATAAAATGGTTTTACATTTATGACAATGAAGAGATTTTGTACCTGGGGTTGAGGAAAACAGATGATGGGGTTGGAGAAATTGAAGAGATGGACAGGCTGTGAGTGGGTATGAAGAACCTTGAAGACATGATTAAACGGAGGGAGTGATAATAAGCTGTGTGATGGGGTTTAAGAAGAGCCATTTATCCAGAGACTGTACATGGAATAAAGGGTTTTGGGGTTCGATTGGAGAAGATAACGATGGTTGTAGCAGTCGAAATGGGTGGGTTTTTACGTTTATTCGATAAACCCTACATTTTCTTTTTTTATTTCTCTCTCCAAAAGGACCAAAACCCTAATCACAGGTAATAATATTGTTAAAAGTTTAAACCAATTTAAATGGGTTTGTTTCTTCAAACTAGGGCATCAACCAAATACATATTGGGATAAAAAAAATATATGTAAACTTGAAACGATGGTGTTTTAGTTTTTAAATTTAGTTTTTTTTGGATAAGAGCGGACTGAAAGTTAAACAATGTGAGTTGGCTTTGATCCGGGATTGATTGACTTTTGGTTTGTAGTCTTGCTAAACTTTTACAAGTTCTATCAATATACACATTATCAACAATTTAATTATACGTGTGTATGTTTTTTAAACATAACACTGTTGTCTAAGAACTAGGGATAAAAATAAAGTATTAAGATTAAGTAGTATGAGTTTTTAAGTTACAAGATGTACAAATGTCATATTTTTGTGTTAATGAACATGTGCACATGCATAAATATATGCACATGTGATGAATTTCAACTTATATCATTTACTTTGATATGTTACATTTTATTAGTTACTCTATTAACGCCAATTTCCTGCACCAATGTTCCGACGCCAATGACGAAGCACCCTATAGTGTGCATTGAAGATCTCAAAGACTCTTAACTATGTTGACCAAATTGACTGACTGCCGCTAGAATTGCATGTGTGTCATCCACACAACTTTAGCAGTATTTACATTTACAGAAGAAAATAGTTGACATGTTATAAAAATCAGTTAATAGGTCCAAACAACTTCTCGCCAAAACAAGTAAATTTTAGTTTGTGATAAACTGTAACCAAGAACGCATTCAACTTATGAGAAAAGCCCCCTAGGCCCAGAAGCCGCCCCTTGGCCCACATGAATGGCAAACTTGTTACTACTATTTTAAAAGTTTGAGCCCATTTTGTGGAACCTTATGATGGACTAGAGGATTTAGGCCTTCAGGGGCACCTTGTGATGTTGTTGGGGGTTATTTTACATATTTACAGGAAGTCAGGAAGCCATGATCAATAGGATCTTGTTGGGCACCTACATATATATATATATATATATATTGTGTGTGTGTGTGTGATATGAGATTGGTTATTATACAAGAAACTCAAATCGTACGAAGTGTAGGAGGCATTTAAATGCAATGGTATTATAGGAAAATACAATATTGTTGGCTCATAAACCCATTTCCACTATGATTTTTAAATAGCTATAACCTTTTCATATGATAATATTTTAAAAAACAATTACATCGTATTAAAGGGCATTTCATTCTCTTTAAGTCGAGTAAGCTATTGTTATAGTTTCTTAGTATTTATTTATTTTTAACATAATACGTGATTACACATTCAAATACAAATCATTACAAATACAATTTGTTATAATTGATGTAATTACAATTATCCTTATTACGTGATTGCACATTCAATAGTGAGAACTTATTTGTTTATGCTTTATTACGTGATTATATGTGTAATATAGGCCATCACGTGATTATTATAGATTGATTGTTTAATGTTTAATGTTTTGTATTACATATATACTTATTACGTGATTATACCCCAAATATTAGGCATTCCGTGAAATATTATGTATTATATTTTTTGATTTTTACTACAGGTTATGGTTAGTGGTAATTACGTAATCAATTAGTGGGTTTTCATATAATACTATAATGAACTCACGTAATTGCGTAATGGGTATTCAAAATCACGTCATAATACATAGTCAAATATTGTTTCATAATTACGTATTTCTACATAATCACGTAATGTTACACTTGTTTCAAGAATAAAATGCATATTATGATATTACGCATTGGTACATAATCACGTAACGTTATAGCTTGTAATATAAAAAAACAATAATAATTAAGAAAACGATAGCAATAGCCTACTTAAATTAAAGAAAATGAAATGCTCGTTAATACGGTGTAATTTAAAAAAAAATATTAGCATGTGAAAAAAGTTATAACCGTTTGAAAATCGTGGAGAAGTGGGTGTTTAAGTCAACAATATTGGATCTTCCTACTTTGCCATTTCCCCGTTTATTTCCCATGTTTTGTTCACGTAAATTATACATTTGAGGACCATCTAATCTCAACCATTAGATCACTTGATCAAAGACCCAAAATGTCTCTTATACTTCCTACGAATTGATCTTTTGTACGCGATCTTTCACGATATGATATTACAATGCAACATGTTTCGTTACTTATGGATTGTTTGAAATTGTTTCTAGGTTTTTGCTTATTTCTTTGCTTAAATAAGTTAATATGATTATTGAAATTGTTGGTACTAGCTTGTTTCTTCATCTTAGTTATTCTTCTATCAGGGGTTATAGAAAATTTATAACAAAAATGCACATTACCTGAATTTGATGACCTGACCTGACCCAACATAGACTTGTTCAATTGTTACTCCTCTCAAAAAAATTAATTTATCCCTCACTAGTGACAAATTGTGTTGATCTTTTATTAAATAATAACTTAGAAACATTGTTCAATACACCATGGAGATGCACACTGGCATCTCTTTTTGTTGGAACAATTGGATAAAAAAACGAACAAACGGATATTCTGAGAAACATATTTACGACTCTTTTCTTATATTAAATCAAACCACCACACAATTATAAGACTCGTAAACCTCTATTTATACTAAACATAACTTGATCACCAAGCTAATAAACCTATCCTAAATAGACTAGGACACCTAATTAAAAGATAATAAATTAAATATATATAATCCCTGAAATTATGTAACTCTTTTTGCTTTTGCACCTTGAGGGCAATAATATACAGGAAAAAAACAGCTAGTGATAAATAAAGTTATTTTACACTTAAGCAAACCTACCTTAAATCTTTATTAACTATTACTCGACATCATATTATTCAGCAAATAGCCAAATAAATGTGGACATGGTACACTTACTCTATATCAAGTAGTGGGTGATATCGATGCCCTAAGAATACAAGAAAACTATAGATTTAATATGGATTGAGATTGAGTTGGGCCACATGTTCAAATAATACAAATATCTTTAATATGGATTGAATTGCCAGAAACACTTATTATGTCACATTTCGTAGACCCCATTATAAAAGATCAAGTTGATGAGGTCCAAAACCAAACCATGAACCCGAATAAAACGTGTGGGTTTGTCTTAATTGGAAATAATAGATGTAAAACACCACCATTTCAACTTTAAAATACATTCTGAAATACAAAAAAAAAAAAAAAGACTTTTGAAAACCTAGAGGACCAACCCATTGTATGCTAACGCAATATAGCTCGAAAACTTCCAAGTTTGGTAGGGTCTCGGTGTGAATCATTGGGTTTGTTGGTTCAACCCCTAATATTACTACAATTCAAATTTAAATATATAAACATAAAAGGATTTAAAAGATTGTACAATAAACATACCCTTTAGACGACTTTTGACCAGCTCAATCCATTTAACACAGAGAGAAAAACATAACCAAAATAGACCAATTCCCTTTTCACTTTTGACACATAACCCAAGTAGAACAATTCCCCTTTCACTTTTGAACAATCAATAGGAAGATCATCTAATAACTTTATTGCACAATTACATATTATTTCATAAGTACACAACAAGACAAATGATACCATCATGTACATATTATTAGTTCATATACAAAAACAATGAATAAATTTACACCCTATCTACCTTAAGTAGTTTCGAGCTCACTCTATTAAGCATCCATTTCTTGTAGCTCAAGCCGTCACGCGGGTCCTGCACATTGCATTAGAATACACAACTTAGTTTTATTTTCACACCCATTTTCTTCCGATCAAGAAAATATATGAAATGATAACATCACAAATGCTTATTTACATCTATAAGGACTTTTTATTAATTTTCTAGTCTAGGGATCTAATCATGTCAATTAAGTCAACAGACTTGTGTGCATATTAACAACACTTTATAAGGTTTTCTTTGAAACTTATTGAATCTTCTAAATGATTTAAAGAGTTTGGATAAATACTATAGTATATGCATATATAACAAGCACAACCTGGGAGCACTCGGCCGTCGGGCCGTTCGACTTTCTCGCCCTTTATCGACACGCAATGCGGCCATTTCCTTTTCCATTGCAGACATTTCTCTCCTCGTTTTTTTGCTTTCTACTTCCATTGCTCGGTTCAGTGTCTCGACTTTCCTTGCCAGTATCTGCAAATTTTAAATTAATTTGATAGGACACGAACAAACATATATCGATAAAAACAAGCAGAAGGAGGCTCGTATTCAACGGGCCAATCTCATGCATGCCCTTCTAAAAGCATAACAATTTGTATTTACCCCTTCAAATTGTATGAAAGCATATTTATCTTTTTAAAAGGCTAAAACTCTCATTTTTACTGATTCATGATAAAACAAAATTCGATACTTAGGGTTGCAAAAGAACCAAACGTTCAGCGGGAAGTTCATTTGATGAATGAGCAAACATGAACAAGAAATTTCGTTCGTTTAGTTAAATGAACGAACATGTATAGAGGCCTTGTTCATTCATTTATGTTCGTGAATGGTCGTTAACGTGTTCGTTAAACATGAACAAGAAATTTCGTTCGTTTAGTTAAATGAACGAACATGTATAGAGGCCTTGTTCGTTCATTTATGTTCGTGAATGGTCGTTAACGTGTTCGTTTATGTTTGATAGTTTATTAGTGTTCTCAAAATTTTATTTAAATACTTTAAAATTCCGACAAATACCATATTTAATAAGTATTAATGTATTATATATTATGTTTATTGAACGCATATGTGTGTTTGCTTGTTTGTTTGTTTGTTCTCATTTGTGTTCATGCACGTTCGTTGCCTAAAATTAACAAACGAACACGTTCATTTCCTTAACAAACGCACACGGACATAAATATTGTTCGGTAAGTGTTCATGAACAGTTTGTGAACACATATATTTTCTTAACAAACGAACATGAACAAGGTCTTGTTCGTGTTCGTTCGGTCTGTTTGTAACCCGAACCTACTAGAATTTTTCACTAAATATACGAATAGAACATATTGCTTATTTTACTAATTAGATGCACATAAAAAGGTAAAATAATAAAGAGTTGCATACAAACCTCAATTGTGTTGTCCTTTTCTTCAAGATTTTGATCTTTTTGATGACAAGCTTTTTGTAAATTCAAAACCTCCTTCTGTAACATATCATACAACATACCCGATACAAAATCTTCGGGTTTTGACTTTGACTTATCCTTCTCATCAGCATGAGCATCTCCGTTTGAAAATAACTTACCCGAATCTACTAGTTTGCTACAATCATATACTTTTGACGAAATACCCCCGTTTTTTAGTAAATTTCTCGATGAAAATCTACTAGATGATGATCTGGATAAACCGTCCACTCCTCCTAAAGACTGGCGTTGTGAACGTCCGTTGCTCAGTGGCCTTTCTGGTGTAGTACAAGAAACATTTTTCCCAGATGATGATTTAAATCTTTCTTCTAAAACTTTGAATCGCAAATGGTATTTTTCCTATTAATGCGAAAGAATGGTTATGAGAAAAAAGAATAAGAAAAGTGAAAGTATCATGAATTGTGAATGTTTCTTACTTTTAATTGTGCTTCTGCCTTTGCAGTTCGTTCGGCAACTGTTAGTTTTTGTTTTAGATGCTGCATTTCTCCCTATAAAAGTCGAAAAATATGTAACGAATATTGGATTTACATGAGTGTTATTCTTAACATGATTGATGAACCAAATCATGTAGCATGTTTAGCAGAGGCAGTACTTTCGAGCCACAAAAACGGGTCACTATGGGTTTATCTCAAACGGGTCTATTTTTTTTCAAAAAATAGCTACATTGGGCAGCTAAAACGGGTTTAAAATCAGTCACACTCAATTTTTAACGCATATAGACTCCTAAATTATTTTTAAACAAAGATTATGGTTATTATCGTAATATTGTTCTTTATGACCATGCTACCGTTAAAGCAGGGATAATAATTTCGATCCATTTACTAAAAATGGTTTGATTTGGGTCTCTTTTATCTTATAACAGGTGGAAATTGACCAAAGTCAACTTTTAATGCATAGGCACAGTAATTATCTCAATCCTTAGATAAAGAAAATACAAAATGTTTGCTTAGCCATAAATAATGAAGGAATGCATGCCTGTAAAACTCTTCTTTCCTCTAGCCATTGTTTTACAGGCATTACTTTATTGTCGGTATCTTTCCACTCATTTGCTATTACTACAGCAACACGATTTGCAGAAATTCTGGCACGAGCTAATTCACGGTCCAATATTTTCTTTTCTTCCTACAAAAAGTTATAAAAGTCAGCACCAAATTTAAAACATATTTAGTTTCAATAATTCAATTAATCTAAACTTACATTTAACTCTTGCATTCTTCTCTCATAATCACGGACTATATTTGCTGCAGCCCCACCAGCCAAAATAGCTTCTTCGAGCTCACGAACCGTTTGACTCAACTTTTCCACTTCTAAAACTTTTTGTCGGTTCATTTTATCCAAAATTCTGTTTTCTTCCTGACATATATCAACTTGTTTCATGAGCTCTTGGTTTTTGTTTTGAAGATCATCAACCATGGAAGCTTTTGCCAACGCTATTTTAACGGTTCTCTCTGCTTCTAAAAGAGCAATTTCCTTAGATTTACCGAGACGATCAAGAGCTTTATTGTCATCTTGCAACTTTGACACCTGATAAAGGCATGATGTCGTAAACAATCACACATGTGAACAAAGTTGATTACCTTTGATTGTATAAATTATATACGTTAGGTGTAAGTTTAGTGTCGTTACCTCCATTCTAACCAACTTGAGTTCTGCCTCTAGTGGAGCAATAATAGCCTCGATAGGAGGCATCTCATCATCTTTCTGAGCCGCATGAACTCTTCGAAGGGTGGCTTCTGCAACAAATTGTGCCGACAACGCTTGCTTTTTCTCATCACTTATCTTCTTAATCTCTAAATTCTACAAATCCATGTCATAACTTAATCACTTATAGAAAAATAAATTTCGTATTTGAAAGTAAAAACAACAAGTTGTGGTACCTTGCTTTCCAAAAGCGATTCAGTTTTCTTAAGTTTTTCATCCACTTTGCTTAGCTCATCATTTAGCTACAACAACATGACAATAACAGATTATTAGACAATATACATTAAGGAAAAGAGCAAACAATGTAACTTAAGGATTGAAGAATTGAAGGTTCATTTTTTGACATTCTAGGAAATTTATCCTTTGACCAAATACAGGTCAATTTTGTTGAGTTGTAAAAATCGGGATCGGTAGTTTACCAATTATATTTCACCTAGTTGGCCCAAAATCGGTAATCGATCAAAGGTAGTCAAACTCGGTCAACACCAGTCAATATTATTCAAAATTGGTCAAAATCTTTGAAGTATTTGAAAAATTACACTTATCAATCCAATCCGATTAATAGGTTTGAAAAATTACATATAAAATTTTGAAAAATCTTTTATACATGTATAAGTTTGAAAAACTACATAGAAAACTCCAATCTGATTAACCCCGATCAATGGCTAGTTGGTATCTTGTTACCCGACAAGCGCCCTCACGATATTTACAACCATGCATATTTCATAAAATTAAACTCTCACTCTGGAGATAGCAAAACTTAATATCTCCAAACTGTCAAGCTTTGTTACCAAACACTAAAATTAAAACCTAACAATAATCATGAACTAAAAATTGAAATAAATTACTTAATTACACTACCTCTTCTACTGCCTTCTCTTTAAGATGTTCATGATACTTCAACGCCTTGATTTCCGTATACGCATCTCCCAACTCCCTCTCTTTATCTAAACAAATATAGATACACATAATATATAACAAACAACAACAAACAAGTAATAATTTATAGCAGTTTAATCAACTAAATGTGAGAATTATAAGAAAACTGTGTAATCAACCTCGCAATTGGTTTTGAGACGGTTGAGCTCGAACCGGACGGGATCTGAGCCGTGTAAGTGATTGATGATGTCATCGATTTCGGTGGCGGTCCGTGAGATGGACTTTTTCCGGCCGTAACGGAACGACGGCGACTTTCTTAACGGCGAATTGACGCCGTTGCCGTTGGTTAGGTGAAGTGTGGCCATTGAGTTGAGTTAGAGATTGTAGTTGGTGAAATTGGAGAGGGTTTGTTTATAGTGCGAAAGGATGATAAGTGATGACCGTTTGCAGTTTAACCGACAAAGAGAGGGAGTGAGTGATAATAATATGAGTGGTGTAGCACTGTAGCAAGAGAGGGGTAGAATTGGTATTTTTGTTATTTTATTTTTTAAGATTGATGTATTTTCTAACTTGAAAAGGAAGGTAATTTGTTAAGAGTTTGGTGATACCAGATTAATACTCATTAGAATCTAGATATAATGAATAGACTAATTATTTAGAAAAAAAAATAACAATTAATCTGTTGTCTTGTGTTAAACAAGTCATGTTATCATTCACATGATAATTAGAGGTTTTTGCTGAACATTAACATGACATGTTTATTTAATTATGTCATTTACTTAAAACTAGCATAAGCTTCTTTAATAAGTGGGCTGCATAGTATCATCTGTTTAATGTGATTAAACTGAAATAGTTTAGTAACACGAATGACATGATACGACATATGTATCATGACTATTAACACAAAAATGTATCTATAAATGATAAATATGTAATGGCTATATAATAACAATTTATATAAGTCTTTTTAAACAACAATCTATAAAATTCTTGAGAAACTAAAGTATTATTGTATTATGTATAAGCTATGTCATTTTGATAAACCGATCTATATAGATTGTGTCAAGTTGTCAACCTGTTGATATATTTAAAATATTGAGGGAATTTCAAATTTTTCCTATATCATTATATTCAATTTCAGACGGTGTCCTTGTCTTTAAAATTGATTATTTTTATACTTTATGTTTCAGATTGTTGCATGGTTTATCTTTTAGTACTAACTGAGTTTATTTTTCAGTTAAATCTTGTCATGTGCCTTGCACATGAGGCATTTTTGCCATTTTACCTTTTCAGAGACTAAATGTGTAAATAACTCAAGTACCCAGCCATTTTTTTAAAAATAAACCCACTATATCTCTCCCACTTACCACCACCACTACCATTCAGAAGCCATTGTCTTTCCTTCAAGATATATTCCATTGTCATAAGTTTTTATAATTAAAGATTTGTCACACCTCGGATTTCCATCCTAAATCCATACACCGGTGGGCCCGGATGGGGAGTATCGCGACGTCAGTTGATAACATCATAGTCAATTAAACACGACACAATGGAAGTCTTGGAGTAAAATTACTATTACAAACCGAATGATCGAAAATACAAAATAATATACAGGCTCGTAATAGAAGATCCACAGACGGATCATAAATTGTATTTGGAAGAATATAAACAGACTTTGGGCAGATTTAGGATTTGCAAGATCCTCTATCACTACCGAGCACTTCCAGCCTATTTTCTATTGTACCTACAGTTTAGTCTTTTGAAATACGTCAGCTTTCGCTGGTAAATACACCCAACTGACTTATCTTGAAAACATTTCAAAAATGTTTTAAGTGCGTATCAGCACAAAATCTTTTTACAACTTGGGTTAATTGACCGTCCTACCTTGTTAACAGATTTACATGTTTGTCTATACATACGGGCCCGGTACGGAGACCGAGACATATTGACGTACACACCACTTTGGACTCACGAAGGAATCAATTCCTCCCAACCTTGTGGGCAATGCATTTTGAGCGTCTATCGGGTGTATGCCTACACCCGTGCTAAGATCATGGTCATTTCTATTGTAATGAGCCGAGGATATCCAGGACACGGTAGTTAACCCCCGATGTTTAAAATATCAAGCAAAACTCAGAATATGCGGATTTACTATCCCCGAACTGGCGTTTGATTGATCCCATTTCTGACCAAGCGGTAATAATTTACCGTAACCCAAGCCCGTATAGGGGAAATAAGTCGAGAGTATTTACCTGAGCTAGTCTTCTTTAATTTTAATAACTCAGCCGTACACAAAATTACTGAGTGCAGATAGCATTTACCGGCAAGTCTCTAGTCTGGATTATGGCATAAACTAACCAATTAAATACTAACGGTCTTATTTAAGTCATAGACTTAGACCGACTAGCGTACTTGATCAAAACGTATGACGCTAGATTAAACGATGATTGGATAGAATGTAGTTTAATCCCAACAAGTACCTTGACTTGTATAATATGGGTAAACTATTAACATTCTGGATTTTGAGTATAAAATGATGAGGTTAAACCCGTTTCGGTTAATTTCCGTAAACTAGTTACATACACTTAACCGTACGCATATCAGCGATATCGGGTAACCGAATAAGTCATGGACAAGTTCTATATTGTAACGCTCCGCGTTTCTATACTTTCTATATTTGGAAACCTTGGATCGTACTTCTATTTTTAGTAAGCGTTGTATCTTGTATCTGTCTTTCGTTGTAAACGTAGAAAACCGAGACTTGAATTGTAATGAGAAACTCGTATTTTAACTATAATCATGTTATCCTTATACTTGTTCATACTTTAAACGTATAAACATATTCGTGGTACTCTCAATCGTAAACGTGAGATAACTCGCAAACTTGGTTTGTATTGCGTAAACGAGACTCAAACGTGAAATTTTTAATCGTTAAACTAAATTCGTTACGAAAATATAATTATCTATTCATTTATTAAGTTAATTAATTAAATTAATTAATTAAGTTAATTAATTAAATTAATTAATTAAATTTAGTTAATAAAATTAATTGATTTATTTTACAAAAATTTAAAATTCCTTTTTTTTATAAATATATTAACATTTAGAATTTAATGTTAATATATATCCTTCTTTAAATAAGTCCAAGGTTTAAAGAGTAAATATTGAATTCTTGAACTACAGGGACCATTCCTGCCATTTATGAAACTGTTTAAAAGTTATAAAAAAAAAAAAAAAAAACAATAATAATCAAACAAAACCGGATCCGCGGGACTCGAACCCGGGACCCCCGGTTCACATGCAAGCGCCTTAACCACTCCACCAGCCGCCTCTCATTCAAACAAACCCGGAAACAAAAGCTTCTTATGCTTTGTTTCCGGACGAGGCTGGTCGCGACCAGCGGGCAAACAGCCCATTTTGGGCGGTTTTTTTTTGTATTTTTTTGAGTTTTAAGCCATTAATTACCCACCTAAACTTCACCTAACTAACCCTAATCATTTCCCTATAAAACCCACCTCTAATCCAAGTATTTTCACACTTTAATCTCTCTCAAATCACTCTCAAATCACCTCAAGATCCTTGCAACATCAGATTTTCGAGCAGATTGTATACCTCTTACTAAAGTGAGTGTAACTCACTCATTTCTTAATGAAATCACTCCATTCTTTTTCCTACTTGCTTTGATAAACTTTGGGTTGAATTCCTAGGTTTCTCCATAGAGAATCCAGACCTGGAAATGCCCCAAAATGTCCACAAACTTTCTGTTTTGTCTAAACTTTTATCAAACTTGTGTTTTAACTTCAACAAACTTGTGTTCTTGTGCTTACAATCAAGCTTATGATTAGTAAAGCCTAACCAAGCTTGTTAACATGAACTAAGGGCTGTTTTAACACCCTAAACTTTCTGTTTTTGAAGAGCATTGAGCTCACAAGTGATGCAAGTTCTTAAACTTGTTCATGTGTGTCCACCAAGGAAGCTCGGGCTATCCTAACTTGAGACCACACATCACTTGATGATTTTTCATCAAGATCCCAAGATAGTTTGCTAGACTTAAAGTGTCACAACCCCACAAAGCCGTTGACGATTGTCCTCGTGTGCTCGTCGGGTTGTTGAATACTTGGCTACTTGGTATCTAGATGACACCTTATCATTCTTGTCTTTACATTCTTGTATAGTATATAGTTCTTGTACCCTCCTT
This sequence comes from Scalesia atractyloides, assembly GCA_947069175.1. Lineage (NCBI taxonomy): Eukaryota > Viridiplantae > Streptophyta > Magnoliopsida > Asterales > Asteraceae > Scalesia > Scalesia atractyloides. Next base: position 24,571,037 of record CAMTDV010000002.1, read on the forward strand.
GTTACCGATGGTAACTTGTGTAGTGGTGAACATAATCCGAGGTTCAAAGTGGATGGTTTAACCTCCCACCACATACTTGACATACATGACACTAGAGGTTACAAAGTGGATGGTTCATCCTCCCACCTCCTACTTGTTATAATGATATATATATAACTATATTATAATTCTAAAACCGAAACCTTGATAATGAACTTATAATCACCTATCAAGTTATTAAGTTTAACACAAAAGTATGTAATTCCTTGTCACGATTCTAATAGGCCCCGAACCTATGAAATCACACCCAAACTCGTAAGAGTTACTATAGTGTCAAGAACGAGTGTTACATCTTAGTGAATACTTTCGTATCATAATACTTTATCAAACATATTTTTTTTATCATGCTCGAATACTCCTAATCTCCCGTTGAAACTCTATACTCATACGCCTCGTTTCCTCTTGTAGGATAATTCGGCGTCATCCTCGAACCAACGTCTTCACGGGTTGTCAAGTGTAGAAAAGACTTAGCAAAACCGTGAGTAGACTCGACCCACTTTGTTTATAACACTTTTCGGGTGTAACATGTTTCTATATACAAAATCACGAACACTTAAACTTTATGAAACACACAAACGATCCCATATACATGAAAGCTTGAATCTTATACTTGATGCTTGTCTTGGATATTCATATTGCTATGCTTTAGTCATTAACTATTTTTAGCCTTCGTTTGACATGCTTAGCGCTATAGGAATTCACGCATCCACCTCCATCGTGTTATTCGTGAGGTCATGTTAAAACATCGTGATTGCGTTAAGGGTTTGATTATTAGTATTGCATGCCTTGATATTGCTCTTGTATAGATTTGGTTGCCATGAGGATTGTTTAAACTTATTCGTATACGTATGCTATGCCTAAACTTGTGTACTCGCCTTTGCTTTCGCATTGACATTATTTTAAAACATGTTACAGGTTGAAGGAGATGATGCTATGAAAACAATATAGCAAGGACTAGATACACACAAATTAGACGTTAGGTTTAATGTCGATGTATCAATTTTGTTATGACTTTGCAAATGTTGTATTGTTCTTTGTTTTGTTACATTGATGTATTTGACAATTCTTATGAAATGAAATATGGTTAAATTAATTATTGTCACTTAATAATGTTGTGAGCAATGAGCAATCTCGTTTTCGTCTCATCCCGATGTTTCCGCCATCGGTTGGGGTGTTACATATATGCCCGTTAAGGTTTTAAAACGAAACTACGCCTCATAAGGGCGTTTTGGTAATTCCATATTGTATAAAAGGAACTTGAACATATTTTAAGTTTATAACCATAACTATTCTGGAAAAATATTTTATTTATGATATAATATCAATAGGATATCATTCATATGTGTACTTCACCTTTTATGACCAAACTATGCACCGAATGGTCATTTTGGTCATTTTACACATAGTTTATAAATTATTTGAGATTCTGAGTTTATAACATGTACCTACTGTAGTTATATTTAAAATAAGTTTTAAAATCAGTAGGTATCAAGTCTTGGTAAATAATATGGTTCAAAAACATACTATGTGCCTAAACGGCGCTTATGTCGTAAAGTGACGTCTTTATGTGATTTTTACGAAAACTGATGTTAAGGTCAGATTAAAATTTCTTAGATATGTTATTTAATATAACATATCAGTAGGTAAATGATTTAACTTGAAAAGATTTGATTAAAACTATTTTATGAGGCACAAGGGCTAAAATCGCCATTTATCGACATAGTTTAAGGACTTGTTTGAAAACTCAGTTTATAACTTGTTTAACATCCCAAATAATCCTACTTATAATATTATATCAGTAGAAATTCATTTTCAAGTTCATTACCATTTAAAACCTTGTTTTATGCAAAAAGGGCATTTTGGTCAAAGATGGCATAATTATGGAACTAGCGCATAAACTTGGATTTTGATTATAATCATGTAATATAAACTCAGAGGGTTATGCTAAATTATATTATGATCATAATGCAACTTTAGATTAGTAGGTAAATAATCTAAATCGGGTCAGAATCGAAAGTCAAAGCAGAAGTCAAATTTCGCGACTTTCGGTTGCGAACCGACCCTAGAACTGAAATTGACGAGCCGAATCATGTTCTTACATGTTCTAATAATTATTACCAACTTGTTTAGGTGTCAAAACAGGTTTCATAACATATATAAGATCAATTATTATTTTTCTGAAAAATGGCTTGTTTGACTTTTTAATATCATAACTTTGACCCGTCAATTGGTCTAGCAAACGTGATCTTCAGGAGGTGACCTTTATAGGGATTAACACCTATCTTATTACGATCACTTAGCCATGTTCATTTCGAACAATGGCTGGACCATAATGGTCTTAACCGAAATTCAAAGCGTTTTTCGTAAAACGGTTGACTTTTGGCTATAAAAGCCTATAAACGAAAATGCACAAAGAAGGAACACTTACCAGTGATTCCTAGGGTGCAAAAGAACTATGTTGGATGCTCTTTTTAGATAGGAACTTCCAGAGTAGGGAGAAGAGTTATGATTTAGAAAGGTGCAAGTTCAAATGGTGAACTTGATCACCTATTTATAGTTGGAGAGCTCAAAGGGGGTGAAGCCAGGTTTTTAGGGGTGTAAGAGGAAGCTTACAAGTGTCCCAAAACGTGGCATAGCAGTTTGGGAAGCTATAGTTTCGGTTTTAATGGTTTTGGAGCTTTGTGTGGCAGCCAAGAAAAACTTTCTGCTGTAGACCCTTTCTCGCGCCCCACGACCGGCCCATGGCCAGTTTCAAAGTTTGACACTTTTAACCCCTTAACTTATTAAAGCTTCTAAAAACCTTTTAAACACATTTTTGTCACTTTTAGCCCTCCGTAGCCAATACTTGGCATACCCGGGATTATGCCCGGACATTTTCGAGCTCTCGGTTCGTTAAAAGGTCACTCAGATGTATAAATTAACATGTTGACACTTTTAATCCCTCCATTATCCAACTTTTATATATTACTGGATTTAATCACTCTCGTCCAACAAACAGGACATATGAGAGTTAGGACTACGTAAAGGATCACTTAGAGGCTCAATATAAGCATGTTGACTCCGATGTCACTCAGAGGCTAGGCATGTTGACACAACGGTCACTCAGAGGCCGAGTTTAAGAATAATGACACTAACGGTCACTCAGAGGCTACGTTTTTATGCAAAACGATACTAATGGTCGTTCAGAGGCTAGGTTTATGCATGTTGACATCAGAAAGTCATTCAGAGGCTCAGTTTGAGCATGTTGTCACTTTTATTCCATATTAATCTTTAATTGACTATATTAAAAATACAACACGTGTCACTATATTATTGGACACGATTTTCCAGGGTGTTACAAGATTGTGTCACACTCAGTTTTTTTGTCATATAATGAAGAATTTACACTTGAGCTTGACAAGTTCAAAATGTTCAACAATGGCTCCCCATACGATTGCACCTTACAGAATGTTAATTAGGACTCCATCAATGGTATGGTCTTATCACGTTCAATTTAATATTGGAGTGGTTCTAGTTGTGGCTGGGGCAACGGGCACTCCGACACCTTCTCAGCTCAGCCACCTCATCCTTTACAGCCCCACCATAATCACCAACACCATCACCATCATGATAAACAACTGTCACCTCACCTTTACCTGTCTTCACCTCTGCAACTAATAACATTCACGGTTGTCACTTCGCCCAACCCCAAATCATGATCTCACCTCCAGATCGTCACTCCGCCCAACCCCCAAATCGCAATTTCATCTGTAATTGTTACACCCTAAATACGTTTTCACCAAAATAAACGCAGCGGAGATACCGACTTAAAAATTCTTTCTTTATTGACTTTGTAACATACTTAAAGGTTCATTTATAAATATTTAAACACTTTCTTGGAAGCGTTTATTACATTCGTTTTGATTGGCTTGTTAAATGTAATAGTTATGAACCGCTCTTCCCGTACAATCCTTGCTCTTCGACTCGATCCTCGTTGGTTGGTCCATCATGTTAGTCCGACTATCTGCAGTCACCATATAAACATAACCAACGTGTTAGTAAATGGTGACATTACATATTTTTAATTAAAAACATAAACATGAATCGTCTACATATCCATCAAACATTATATAAAACTCCAATAGGATATTCTTTGAACTTATTCCTTATGTCGAGCCTCAAACCTTCGAGAGCCCAACCCTTACTTACCTGCATTCCTAATTTCATCCTCCACATCAAACAGTTAGCCTCTTTACATAAATACATAACACCGAACGACATTCATTGGGCTACATCACGTATAAGCATTTTCATATATACACATACTTACGTACAGGTTCCATATGTATATATATAATAATAACATTGACATCTAACTCTTTCATTCTACAACTATATAATTTTATATGCGCGTTCAAGTCATATTCACTTATCCGTGTTCAATCGTCGAACTTTAATTATGCTTAATAATTTATTTATAAACATACTTATGAACAAGTTTCTTCTCCCCATTCGTGTAATACATTCTAACACTTTCATTCCCACGAGATTCGAATCTCGTACGTACATATTTATATTTATCCCTTACGAGCCCGAAAGTCATTATGTGTACTCGTATCACATAATTAAGACCTTTTCGAACTTTTCATAGATTATACTATCTTTCGGAAGTTTACCGAAGCCTTTGTATGAGCCTTAAAAGATACGAAAGTCCAAGACGCAATAAAATACACAACAATCAAAATTCAACATTTTGGTACTCATTCCCGTCGTAAGCTACGGTTCACTCACCGTAGCTTACGGTGAGGACTTTCTGCCAACCAGATACTCCCTGCCGTAAGCTACGGTCGGGTACCATAGCTTACGGTCATGACCTTTTGCCGAACAGATAATCCTTACCGTAAGCTACGGTCGGTTACCTTAGCTTACGGTCATCTGCTGATGCTACTAATCCGCAGCTTATTTTTCACCCAATTCGATTTCCTTGCTCACTTAGGCCAGCCTCGGGCCTTCCAAACACACCGTCCCTAATAACTTAGCTATTTTATCTCTTTACAAAACCTTTCGATTACTTTATCCAATTCCCATCCTTTCCATCTAATAGCCTTTCTACAAAATTCACGACCCGTTTACTTCTATATTGCGATTTTACGGTTTAATGACATACCACCCCCTTTCAAGAGGTCTTATTATAACATTTCTTATTCATTCGCACACTCTACTTTAGTCTCGATTATTCGAACACATATATGTCTTCATGTACTTAAATACGAAGTGAGTTCAAGAATTCACTTACCTTAGCGTCCACATTTGCATCCGTTACCTTGCCTCTTTTTGACACGTTAGCCTTCCATGCTTTCATCCACTATGTCATGATTCCTACATTTTCATGTCATCGCAATCACATTCTTGTTAGCATACACAATTGTGCATATTAACGATTATACCAAATGCATATCTCGCATTTGACTTTCATTAATCTATTCTAACAAGCATAAGGCATATACTCAAAATCACATCCTTTCAAACTTATATAATTCATCATATCGTCCATATAACACATATTGATGTAACACGTACCATATAACTTTCTATAGTCTCACCATTGTAACAAGAAGTCTAACATGCATTCTTATGCGCAGTTGACTTTCAGAAGTCAACGGTTCAACATATGAACTTTCGACTTAATCTCATATATCCGTGTAGTATAGTAGATTATGCAACTGACATTATATACATTTCATACCCTTGCTATAATATGCTTACAACCACATGATCACCTACTTATTTACACATACAAGGTTGGTCTATTTAACATGATAACACATCATTCAAGCATAGAGTACAAATTTCATAATGCATAATTCTACTCAATCATACCATTGATTACACATTCTTACGAAATCCTTCTACAATATACCTTCTCATGTTTGATTATTACCAATCATTTCTTTATCAAAATCTACACATGATCATCCATTGTTTAGCATATAATTTCACATACTAACTTATACTAGACACTTTATCAAACACTTGGTGTGCGTACACCATCTAATGCACAATGTACAACTAATTCATGCAACAATCTTCCAAGTTCATAAAATTTATCATCAAATTCCCTTCTACAAGACACATCATTCTTTTCATATTATCAAACATGGCTAAACACCACATCTCTTTCAATCAGTCCACATTTACTCAAAACCCCAATTTCTTGAACATGTGTTTGCAAATTCAAAACTCTAACTAAGATGTTAACATCAATTATTTGTTAGATAAGAGCATCTAAGTATAATTTCAACCATCCCATCCTTGAAATTTACCCGATTAAGGGTAATTCATCAAAACCCACCTAGTACTCTAATCAAGAAGGTTTGGAGGATGAATTTGGTACTTACTTGATACTTAGGAGGTGATGAACACTCCAAGATTCATAGATTATCCATGCAATTTTATACTTCTCCTCTAATTTTCTTCCTTTGGATCACACCAAGAACACACACACACTGTGTGTGTGTCGACATATGCTATGCCCAAAAAATGGGCTTTTCCATTTTCTTCCACCTTTTATTAAATGAACTTTCCAACTTGACCTCTTTTGGCCCCTATAGTTTTGTTGGTTATTTTTATTTAGTCATAATTGTTATTCCTACTTATGAACTCTTTTTAAGTAACTAACTTATGCAACTTAGTTACCTCCAAGGATCATGTCATGTTACTTTACGTTATATAATACGGAACATATAGCAATATAGATATTTGAGTTTTGGGGCGTTACAAATCTACCCCCCTTAAAAGAGGTTTCGTCCCTGAAACCTTTCTCATTCCTGTTAGACCAATTCTACTCTAACTTTTTCATCTATTCATGATGCTTACTACAACATGAATACATTCGGGATCTTGGCAAAAGTTTTATTCATGCATACGCGTAAATGTACGCATTGTTCCTACGTTCTTGAATCAAGCGAAAATTACTTTCATAATCACATAAAGTCGAAAATCTTAACCAGAGCTCTTATTAGTGTCTTCTTCACTTTATAATGCTAGTTCCTAGCACATATCATCACTAGCGGTTCATTTGTTGAATTTATTTCAAATGTATGCTATTGCTCGTACAAGCCTAAGTTATGGCTTGTTCTATCTTTCTAATTAAGTCTAATACATTCATACACTTATTAATCAAAATAAATCGATTTATTTCATTCTATTCATATATATATATATCATATATGATATTTTCACTTTGTTTACTATGAGTAAACCCCAACATCTCATTACTAACGTTCTTTTCAATTACTTTCATATTCGTATGAGAGGTCAACGTATCATTATACGCATACTATAAACATTCACTGACTTGTTAATACTTCAACGAAACTACCCATTATAATATATATATATACACTTATCCGTACTTGACAAGGATAAATCATCATTCTACAATTACTATTGTTACTTACACCATGCATACCTTTAATTTAGCCTCGACTTATCTTATTCATATCGCTTCACAATTTACCTCCTTCATGCACTACTTACCCTATTAAGCAAATGCGTATTTTGAGCGCTCCGTGCGAGCGTTTAAACCATACTCTACATTTTTACTTAAAAAAATTATGGAGTTATCCTCCTGGTGACATAGTTTCCTTCTTACATTACCATTGAAGCAAATCATTTAATATACCAATTCTTACTCATAGTTGCATGCTAAACTTTTCACTAACCTTGATTTCATTGCACTAACCAACGGTCTGTGGTCCGAAACGGCCTGATTCTTCGTGAGTTTATGCGATACTTTGATTAATCGCATCCATTCATTTGTTGAGCTTTAGCTTATGCACATCCTTTCAACAATGCCTTGTTCAGATGAACATAGCCAACAAGACTAGCATTAAAGTTAGTATTTTCTGACGGTACTTACTATTAATACATTCCTTTCAAATACTTATTCTTCTAGGTGCTTATGCACCTACCATTCTTTCATAAATTTCTTACATGTATGCTACAACATATCACACACCATTTCTACATATAATTCTTACATTTTGTTAATTTAATTCACCACTTTTTGTAGTTTGACTTTACATGGTCAAAATGACACTTTTACTTATCGTACATGTCTTAAAGTACCCGTTTGCACTCTTTCAAATTTCAAGCATACTTACAAGATATTATTTTAACTCTTCATGCAAAAGTTTTCCTTTCTTGTAATTTACATCAGTCGTTCATCCGAATTCTAACCCATCATTCATTTTGACTCGCATGGGTCGTCAAATAACATTCCTCACATATAACGTATTCAAACTTATTTATTTCAATTAGGTTTCTTGCTACTACGATAGCTTTCTTCGGTTATACTTACTTAATGAATCAATTATGTCATATTACTTTACTATTATTTGCTTAATAATTATTTACTTAACTTCGTTTGGCTCTTCGAAGATCCAGCTGTAAATACATTCTTATCTATGTTTTACCAATTGCCCAACCGACCGTTAGGAGGCGTTCCGCATTCAAACTCAGGTCTCCTACTTTTCGTCAACTTTTATTACATCTTCCAACACAACTTCCTTTATAGTGGTTTATGCTAGAAAACTTTTATATTTCAATTTTTTTTTCCTCCGGTATGACATTAGACCAAGATGACTGTCAACCTAAGTTACTAGATGCATTCCTCTTGTGTTAATCTATTACCAAAATTTGACACACCCTTTCTAGTCTAGCCATAAGCTCCTACCGAAAGCATATCTTTTATACATACCTAGCGCAAGTCCAAAACCATTGATTCGTTATCCACACCTTGCAATGGTTATTTCTTTCCAATTTGTGGCAAGCCATGCCCATTCATTACGCTTACCTATAAGCATAAAACTTTGACAACCAAAACATTTAATACCGGGTTCAAATGGCGAGCACCATTTGACCTGCATGACTTGTTTGTCCTTTTTAAACCACTCTTGCATACAAACATATTTGCATATATACATATGTAGATTTAAAACAAAACTTGAATATTATCTGCTTTAAGGAACGTTTACTTGTTTGTTCGAGCTTACAATTCCAAACTTTTCCATTCTTATCCTACGTTCTTACCAGTTTGGTCCGAACTTACTTACGGATTCGAACATTTTCATTCTCATTATACATTCTTACTTGTTTGATCCGTACTTACTTATATTGGGTATAAAGATAAATGACAAAATTTGATATTCACTCGAATATTTATTTTAATAAGTTAAGAGTGTCAAAAATAGGTTATACGAGTTCAACCAACTTTCACACATTTTTAACTGTGCCATAAGCATGTTAATTGGTTTATAACCACGATCACTGTACTGTAAACTTACTGTAAACTTGTTTAACTTCATGGCATGTCATAAACTAACAACCTTAGGGGCTATTTGACAACTTCTGAATGATTGAGTGCTGAATCTGTAAGAGGTTTGAACCATTAAGTGCTGAACCAATAAGAGGTCTGAACCATTAAGAGCCAGTATATGCTTAACCGTTCAGAGGCAAATGTCTGACCAATTCAGGTTAGAGGTCTTAACCATTCAAACTCAGTATAATGCTTAACAATTCAGAGACAAACGTCTGAACCATTCATTTGCTTTTGAAACAAACAGTCTAAATCATTAAAGTGCTGAACCAATAAGAGATCTGAACCACTAAAAGTCTTATTGAGAGGTAAATAAACAGCCCCTTAGTCGACTAGATACTATTTGTCAACAAACGTAGGGTGAGATAATGATTAAGAGTGTGGCCCATCAAAACATCGGTAACAGCTAAAAAGTGGGTTAACTCTTGGAAAAGATATAGCCACACTAAAAGCATGGAGAGTGCGATCGTTGTATCTACTCATTTTAGCATAATTGTTATTGAAGTTTATATTCAGCCATCATTTCACCAATCACCACAACCAACAATCAATCAAAATTAAAAAAAAATACAAATCAAATTAATCTAAAAGGTCAAAATTACAATCAAGCCAACTAAAAAAACTAGCGTCATGTAAATGGCCGTTCAGTGTAAATGCAAACCACCATTTGAAATTCAATGGGGCTATGATTTGACATAAGGACCTACAAACGTCCATTTATAAATGGTGTGAGATCATATTTATAGGAATGTAAATATAGCCGGCCCCAAAAGTTACAACTCTTATCATTTTAATGAGACTTTGTTTCGGTTGATTGGGACTCGAAAAAAGAGTATAACTTGAAAGTGAACCAATTACCTAAATGATTTTTTTCTTCAATTTAATTCTGAATTACTTGGATCGTGTAGAATTGTCCAATTAGTAAGTTGAGCTGAGTCGACAATAACTCATGCTTAAGCCTGTAACATTCAATCTAAGTTGAAAGATAAGCTAGTATTCAACTAGAGTCACTTCATAGCTAGATGAATTGACTCTTGCCAAAATTTTGATTCATTTAGTGTCCTTTTATACAAATCTCAAATAACAAGTTAACAATGTTATAAATTAAATTATCAAAGACTCAAATAACACCATAACAAATGCCATTACCATTATAGTTGATTATATAAAAGTAATATTTACTTCAAATACTATTTTAAAATTGAGGGGCCTGTAATGTTTTGGTTATGCATACATTATCCCTACATAAAATTAGATATATGATGATGAATGTGAAAATCAAAGTTGGTAAGTCCCATGTACTCCAAGGATAAGGGCCCCACATGATAGAAACATGACCGTTGATACTGTTATAACGACAAAGCTACAAGTACCATCACAAACGGGCCACCAAACAAACAACCATCAACCTTTTCTTTAGATTTTCTTGTCTTAACGGACTATAAAAATAAAAAAAAATTAACGGATGGTAGTATTTCGCACTCTCAATTACCCTTTTCTTAAAGGCAACAAACTTTATACGACAGCTTTGGCCCTGTTAGCTATAAATGGGTAAAGTTGGGTTGTGCGTCATGGAACAAGGGGGGTTGAAAACTCGTTAGCATACTCTAAATGAGTTGTAAGCAAGTTATAAGCAAGTTGACAGTTTAACCTCCTAGATTACATGTATTTATTCTAATGTTAAACAGTTAAACATATCATTTTCCGTTTATTAAATGTGTTGGCATATGTCAAATCAATCATGACATATTAATTAAGTGTTTCGGACTATGCAACCCAAAGTCTAATTATTTTCATGTATATCGGGTCAGAAAAGGTCACCCCTACATAAAACCGCTTTAATCGTATTAAAAATTGGATTGTTTACTTTATATAACAAACAGGCCTTGTAGTAACATATAGTACATAAATTATTTATAATACCAAAAGATAGAAAAAGTGCCCAATCCAATCCAATCCATCTTAACCGCACTGTATAATCATCGGTTTTGACCAGTTACCCAACCCACCAACGGATACGTCGATACATATTGACACATGCACTTCAGATTACTAGTTATTGTAGCATAGTAAAGTTGTTATATCACATCAGTAGGGAGTCCAACCAGAAAATTATGAATAAAATGCAGAATTTACAAATTAGCTAAAACTTTCTTATGGGACCAAAAAAATTCAATTCAAGATTTTGTACAACTTTTAAGTACTTCTGTGAACTACAAAAGCTGCATGACATTAACCTTTTTTTTCTTTCTGTAACGATTAGAACCTGTTACCGGAAAACTCAAAGGACCCCACCAATACTAATCTAATGCAGCTTGTGTAGATGAGTGGAACCGTAAAACGCAGCTTGTGTAGATGAGGTGGCATTAGGTATGGTAGTAACTAAGACAACTACATCCAACTTTACATAAACATTTGTACAATCCAACTCATGAGAAAGAGGGATGTTTCAGAAACCATCATAACCAAATGGAAAAAGATAAAATAAGAATAAAAACAGTAAGATGCAAACAGCTATAATCCAGTGAGGACCATCACTACCCACCAAAAGCAAAAAAAGTAACCTTCTTTCTTGAACTTGTGAAGATCCTGTATATAAGAAATAAATGAATAAAAACCATGTGAGCTACATTCAATTTGATAAAAACAAAAGATGATAATAAATAAAAACACCCCACTTACACGTGATCAAGAACTGCTGATAGCAACAATACCTTTAACATAAAACAAAATCTTCCATCAGTTTTATACTTCATTTTCTCAACTATTTTAATTACAAGTACAGGTGAATCTCGAAAGGCCTGATATCTTGTAATCCGGAAAGACGTGTGAAGCAAATTATGTGAAATTATATACCACACATTCATGAATGATATTTAAGTTGGCAAGTCGAACCATGTTATGAGATTATATAAATTCGATCCGACATTTAATACCTTTTGTGGTACTTTGATCCGTCTGGCACATTAAATTAGCTCTAAGAAATAACATTTTGGAATTTTGTGACAGCAAAAGAGATATTTTATCAAGATAGATTTTTCTATAAAGCAAATATATTTCTGTCATTTAGTCCACTACTTGGTTACATATTCTAAGGAACTCTGTCATTTTGTTCTTGAGGTGATTAGGGATTTTGCTTAGTTCAAACTTCTTATTCAAAAATGCCTGATTTCGATTAAAAATAATCGAATAAGCAGTTTAGATGAGCAACTCCAAACACCATAAAAACAGCTTATTGATGTAACAAAAAACAATATGACAGAAGATGATTTTAGAACCTGACCTCCATCTCCATGTCATGATGAGACCCTATGCTAGAGTAGTTTCCCGCTCCAGACGCCTGCGTTCTCTCTATAACAACACAACATTAATGCCGACAACATATACAAACAAAGATGGAAATATATTATAATTTAAACAACTTATGTGTAAACTTGAACCCATCCAAGGATGTTAAGTTTGAAATAAGCAATCTCAAACTGCTTACAAAACACAACTTATTTCAATGTAAAATAAACGAGATAAGCACAGACATTTATCTCATCGAACACTCAAACGTGCTTAAAAAGCGCCGCACAAAGATTGAAATAAGCAACTTCAAACTACTCACTAGTCCTGCTAACGAATAATCAGATAAACAAAGATAAGAAGTAAGAAGTATACCCTTTGTTCCCAATACGGGAGAAAGCAAAGTCATAGACCGGAGAAATCGTTGAAACTAAAACAACATTGAGCCCGGTAAACAGCAAAACCGCAGCCATCGACGGGTCTTGTGTGGCATCTTTCTTTATGTTTAATAGCCTCTGCAAGACACATTACAACAAAATTGAATTATAGTTACAGTTTATAAACAGATGTTGCTAATCAAGTGAAAAGCATTAAGGAAATCATTTCAGCAAGTACCCAATCATCAGCATTCACATCCACAAATATGGCTTGAGTATCTTATCCTTGTTATCACAATAAAGTATTTCTAATTACATCCAATGGTGGGCTTTTATTAAAAGATAATAGATATGTTCATCATAAACTCTAAAATTATCAAAACCCTATGAGTTACCAGACAAAAATTAGAGGAAAGATGAGTCACTTACTGACTAAAATTATCTTCAAATTGGAAGTTGGTGATCAATTAAAGATTTGAAATTCAATGATTTACGGAAGAAGCTGTAATCGAACTGAGCTACAAGATGCTGAAACGAAATCAATCGATGAACAATTATGAACATTGGGTTCTAATGTTAAAATCAGGGTTAAAAGTGTAAAAACGAGACTTTGTGTTACCTGTTAATTAAGACACCTCTTAAGGGAACATAGAGTGGTCTCTCGGGGAGCTAGGGATGTGCGGGAAGACTGCCCCTTCCCATTCGTGGCCAACAAAATCCTTCAAAATTAAAAAGCTCTGCAAGATTTGGAGAGGATCGGGACTAAAACAAAAAGAAAAAGAGAAAATAATAAGAGTCGGATTATCAAGGCTATAAGCTTCTGGATGCTAATCACTCTGTGTGCCCTAAACATTAAGAACACAATATAATCACTATGTAAAAACTTAACTTCCAATACGGCTAAATTAATTTCTTAGCAATATTACGAATTTTGTTATATTCTTAATGGATCTTAACTAAAAATGGGAAAGTTTTTTATAAATAAAAATGAGTTATGATCACCATTATTTGGCTTGACATAATCATGATTACCATTGAGCTGGTTTGGATTAAAATCAAAAGTTTATTGATATGGAGTGTTTTAGAGAAAATAAGGAGTAATGTCTAAACTCGCTCAAAATACTAATTTGGTGAACCGGTTAGCTTAGTTGACTAAAAATTGTTTTAATACTCAATAATACTTTCTTAAATGCGTATTGAGCCTCAGAACTCAAATTACTGAATTTTGAATCAAAAGGTCGGCTCAAGTTGAAATTGTGTTTTTTTTACGAAAATACTACTCCTATTATATTTTACACCAATAATACTTAAAATAGTCATCTTGCCTATGTTTTAACCTATGACCTCCCTTTAAAGGGCAGATGCCTTTATCAAGTGAGCTACTTGTTAGGGGTATCAGATCAGAGTAGGCTCGAGTGGAAGCAACCACACACACACACTTGCAGAAAATAAAGAACACGAGAATTTACGTGGTTCGGTCGAGCTGAGCTACGTCCACGGGTTGCAACTAGGGTTTCACTTTTATTAGATGCTCACAACTGTTTATATAATGACACATACTACAATTACATCATAAGTATTTATAGAACAAGATTAGGGTTTCTTACTTGGTCAACAAGTTAACAAAGTGGGCCTAATAACTAGGGCTGGCTTACCCTAATTAGGGCTGGCTACCCTAAAGCCTGCGAACCCAACAATCTCCCCCACTCGGAAGCTTTGCATAGTTCACAAACAGCATCCAAGAAACCCATCACCAGTAACTTTCGTAATCTTTACGTTCAAGCCTTCCAAGCCTCTAGTTCCAAGAACAAGCTAAGACTTCAGTCTTTAAGCCTCTAGTTCCAAGAACAAGTAAGACTTCAGTCTTCTAAGCCTCCAGTTCCGAAGAACAAGCTAAGACTCCAGTCACATCCAAGCCACCTAGTTGCAACCACGCCTCTCATTAAGTACATGAGAGACCAGTTGAAGCTCCACAAGCTCCAACCCAGCCGTGACTAAACCCGTCACTGATTCATTCTTTGTCTCAACCGGCTTGCACGATCCACCAGCTCTAGAGATACACCGAGAATTAATACCACTATCCACATCTTGCAAGCTATTTCCAGGAGAGCATTTTTCTTCAGTCGGAACCTTCGTCTTCAAAACCCAACGGCTCTTTGTGATTGTACCCGGAACACGGCTCTTGCTCCCATTATCACAAATCCCTGATTGGCTCTGATACCAACCTGTCACACCCCGGATTTCCAATCCAAATCCATACACCGGTGGGCCTGGTTGGGGAATATCGTGACGTAAAATTGATATCATCATAGTCGATTAAACACAGCACAGCGGAAGTCTTGGATTTAAATTACTATTACAAACCAAATATTCGAAATACAAAATAATATACAGGCTCGTAATAGAAGATCCACAGGCGGATCATAAATTGTACAAAGAAATAATATAAAACAGAGTTTGGGCAGATCTAGGATTTGCAAGATCCTCTATCACTACCGAGCACTTCCAGCCTATTTTCGTATTGTTCCTGCAAGCTTAGTCTTTTGAACATACGCCAGCTTTCGCCGGTAAATACACCCAACTAACTCATTTTGAAAACATTTAAAATATGTTTTTAAGTGCGTATCAGCACAAAATCTTTTATAACTTGGGAAAGTTGACCGTCCAACCTTGTTAACAAATTTACATGTTTGTCCATACATACAGGGCCCTTTACGGAGACCGAGACATAAATTTAAAGTACACACCACTTTGGACTCACGAAGGAGTCAATTCTTCCCAACCTTGTGGGCAATGCATTTTGAGCGTCTCGGGTGTATGCCTACACCCGCACTAAGGTCGTGACCATTATCTATTGTAATGAGCCGATGATATCCAGACACAGTAGTTAACCCCCGATGTTTAAGTTATCAAACAAAAGTGATTAAAACAGAATATGCGGATTTACTAGCCACAATCCGGTATTCGATTGATCCCATTTCCGACCAAGCGTTAGGGGAAATAAGTCGAGAGTATTTACCTGAGCTAGTCTTCTTTTAATTTAATAACTCAGCCATACACAAAAGTACTAAGTGCAGATAGCATTTACCGGCAAGTCTCTAGTCTGATTATGGCATAAACTAACCAATTAAATACTAACGGTCTTATTTAAGTCATAGACTTAGACCGAATAGCGTGCTTGATCAAAACGTATAACGCTAGATTAAACGATGATTGGATAGAATGTAGTTTAATCCTAACAAGTACCTTGACTTGTGTAATATGGATAAACTATAAACATTCTGGATTTTGAGACTTAAATGACAAGGTTAGACCCGTTTCGGTTAATTTTCATAAACTAGTTACATATGCTTAACCGTACGCATATCAGCGATATCGGGTAACCGGATAAGTCATGGACAAGTTCTATATGCCATTAAACTTTAAATAAGTTGTATATCAGTGAGATATCAACTTTTATGCCTGTTATGGTTGTAAAGTGAAACTATGCCTCACAAGGGCGTTTTGGTAATTTCATACCATATAAAAGGAACTTGAATATAATTTGATGTTATATCTATAAGTATTCTGGAAAAGTAACTTATTTGTGATATAATATCAGTAGGATACTAATTACATGTGTAATTTATCTTTTACGACCAAACTATGCACCAAAGGGGCATTTTGGTCATTTTACACACAGTTTATAAATTATTTGGGATTCTGAGTTTGTATCATGTACCAACTGTAAAAATATTTAAAATAAGTTTTAAAATCAGTAGGTAGCAAGTCTTGGTTAATAAATATGGTTTAAAACCATACTATGCGCCGAAACGGCGCTTATGTCGTAAAATGACGATTTGTGTGATGATTAATGAAAACTGATGTTAAGGTTGAATTAACATGTCTTAGATATGTTATTTAAAATAAAATATCAGTAGGAAAATGATTTACTTTGAAAAGATGTGATCAAACCCATTTTTATAAGCCATAAGGGCTTTATCGTCATTCATCAACATAATGCAAGGACTTGCTTATAAACTCAGTTTATAATCTTATTTGTCATATCAAATAATCCTAGTTATAATATTACATCAGTAGGAAACTCATTTTCAAGTTCGTTATCATTAAAACCTCTTTTTATGCAAAAATAACATCGTAGTCAAAATGACATAATTACGGAACTTGTGCATAAACTCAGATTCTGATTATGATCATGTAATATAACCTCAAAGAGTTATGCTACATTATATTACGATCATAATGAAACTTTAGATCAGTGGCTAACTAATCCAAATCGGGTCAGTTTCGAAAGTCAATGCAGAAGTCAAACTTCGCGACTTTCGGTTGCGAACCGACCCTAGAACTGAAATTAACGAGCCGAACATGTTCTTACATGTTCTAATGATTATTACCAACTTGTTTAAGTGTCAAAATAGGTTTCATAACATATATAATCAATTTATGAAATTTCCGAAAAATGGTTTGTTTGACTTTTTAATACATTAACTTTGACCCATCAATTGGTCTAGCAAACATGATCTTCAGGAGGTGCCCTTTATAGGGACTAACACCTACCTTATTACGATCACTTAGCAATGTTCGTTATGAACAATGGCTGGACCAAATGGTCTTAACCGAAAGTCAAGGCGTTTTTCGTAAAACGCTTGACTTTTGGCTATAAGAGCCTATAAACGAAAATGCAAGAGCAAGGAACACTTACAAGAGGTTCCTAGAATGCAATAGAACTAAGTTGGATGCTCCTTTCAGTTAGGAACTTCCAGAGGAGGGAGATAGAGTTATGAATGAGAAAGGTGCAAGTTCAAATGGTGAACCTTGGCACCTTATTTATAGTTGGAGAGCTTGAAGGAGGTGATGCTAGGTGTTAAGGGGTGTAAGAGGAAGCTTACAAGTGTCCCAAAATGTGGCATAGTTGTTTAAAAATCCCGGTTTCGAATACATGGTTTTTGGCACCTTTGTGTGGTGGCCAAGTTAATTTTCTGCAGGCACGGCCTCTCGCTCCCCGCGAGAGGCCAGGCCTTAGCCTCTCACGCTCGCGAGCGCCCCGTGTCAGTTTTCAAAATTTGCCACATTTAGCCGCTCAACTTATTAAACCCTTTTAAACCTTCCTAAAACACCTTTTTAGTATTTTTAGCCCTCCGTAGCCAATACTTGGCATACCCGGGATTATGCCCGGACATTTTCGAGCTCTGGTTCGTTAAAAGGTCACTCAGAGGTATAAATTAACATGTTGACACTTTTAATCCCTCCATTATCCAACTTTCACATATTTACCGAATTAACCTCTCTCGTCCATCCACGGGCACGCATGAGAGTTAGGAGTTCGTAAAGGATCACTAAGAGGCCCCCTATAAGCATGTTGACTTCGATGTCACTCAGAAACTGGGCATGTTGACATATCAGTCACTCAGAGGCCAAGATTTAGCATTTTGACATATCAGTCATTCAGAGGCTGTTGTTTTTAAGCATGTTGACGTATCAGCCACTCAGAGGCTCAGTTTGAGCATGTTGACACCTTTAGTCCTTATTAGTCTTTATTAGACTTAAATAAAAATACAACACGTGTCACTATATTATTGGACACGATTTTACGAGGTGTTACAGTTTGCAAATTGAACCCTCTTCTGCTTATTAGATTCAGTGAACCAGACTTTATGCTTAACAGGGACGGCTACTCCCATAGCAGGTACCTCAACTAGATACAACGATCCTCGTCTTCTCCCACAGGCAACAACAAGATTTCCGTCAATCACCTTCCACTTCCCACCACCAAACTTAACATCTAGTCCTTGTTTATCCAGTTGACTAACATAAATAATTTTTTCGTTAAACCTGGAATTACCTTGACATTCTTTAAGTTACATGTAGTGCCCAGTGGAGTCTTCAGATTGACATCTCCCGTACCTGTAACATTAAGAATCTGACGTTAGCTAATCGTACCTTTCAAAGTCTCATTTTTCCACATTCACCATCGTTTTCCCACTTTGCATGGCGTGAAATGAAGAATTAGAATCCATAGCCAGAGTCTGTAGACTCTTCATAGCAAACCAGTACGTCATCGTCAGATTCATCTGACACAATCACTGTTTACATGCTATTTACCATCCTCTTTCTTAGGATCAGGACACTCGTTTTTAACATGCCATTTTTCACCAAGTTCCAGCACCACACATTCTTCCCAGCTTTAGACAAGCTTTTTCTACGACTCCCACTGCTTCTGTTATTACCTCTTCTCCTGCTAACACTGAACATACAGAAGTGGATCCTCCACTAGAGTTCCTTCGGCGAATGTCTTCACCCAAAACACTATCCCGGACCCGATCAAACTTCAAATTTCCAGTTCCAGCAGTTTTAGTGACCGTTGTCACAAATCCTGACCAGCTGTCAGGTAAGGAAGATAACAAAACGACAACCTGAGTATTATCATCCAACTTCATGCCCACAATTGCTAACCTTAAAAAAATGAATTGACTTCATTAATGTGATCAGCAACTGAACTACCCTTATTTATTCTCATATTAAACAGTTCCCTCATCAAGAACACCCTATTACCGGCAGACGGCTTCTCATACATATTTGATAGAGCTGTTAACATACCACGAGCAGTTGTTTCTTTCATGATATTAAATGCAATGCTCCTCGTCAAAGCCAATGTAATTTTACCTCTTTCCTTTTTGTCCTTTGAGTTCCAAATTGCTTCGGCAACTTTATCCATTCCAGCAGGTTTTTCTTCTAGTACCACATCCAAATCGCATTCACCAAGCAGCGCCTCTTTTGCATTCTCCACCATGCAAATCAGTACTGTTGAACTTCTCGATTCGGAACTTCCCGTCTTCACCCATAGTGAACGAGAAAACCAGAAAAATTACCACAGAAAACAAGCACCTGAAACCCGAGCAACCTTCAATAAACCAGAAACCCGAAGCACCCGAACCGATGACTTCTCCTGCAAAACCCAAGCGTATAACCAGCGAATAACCAGGGTTCAAGAACCGAAACCCTAATCGCCAAACACCCCAAAACCACCAGATCTGCAACAGCAAACCCTACGGCGCAAACCCTAGACCTTATGAGTCGTAACCAGAGAATAGGTACGGGTCGTAAACAAGTCACGGCGACAACAACAATAGCAGATCAAGCTCTCTCGTCCAACTCTCTATTTCTCCTGCGATAACCGTGTGTTTAACTGAACCTATGGCTTTGATACCACTTGTTAGGGGTATCGAATCAGAGTAGGCTCGAGCGAAAGCGAACAAACACACACACACACACACACTTGCAGAAAATAAAGAACATGAGAATTTACGTGCTTCGGTCGAGGTGACCTACGTCCAGGGGTTGCAACTAGGGTTTCACTTTTATTAGATGTTCACAACTGTTTGTAGAATGATACAAACTACAATTACATCATAGGTATTTATAGAACAAGATTAGGATTTCCTACTTGGTCAACAAGTTAACGAAGTGAGCCTAATAACTAGGGCCAGCTACCCTAAAGCCTACGAACCCAACACTACTCCACATTAGCAAGTTGAAATTGAGTTAAAAAGACTCGCATCCTGATGCGGGCCCAAGTGTGGAGGAGCGGGCCATGTTATATTTGGAGGCCCAAGATTGCGTGACAATGGGCTTCACTAAAATGGCTTTAACTTGGGCTACGGGGGTCTGTTTTGGGCGTGCGACCAATCAAAACGATCGTGAGGAAAAATCCCATTTTGCTGCAAACGCCTCTGGCGGTTTGGGTGGACGTTCGGGCCCAAAAAAGGCTTATTTCTGTGAGTATTTTTCATTTTTATGTTTTTTTGGGCTTTTTGCCAACTTTTGTTTTGTTTTAGTTTTTGGCCCGAGTGTATTTTGGGGCCCGTTTCGAATTTATAACTCTATTTATATGATGGTTATGAGGTGATAATGATCAGACTTGAATTTTGAGAAATCAGTTTTTATCACTTCAAATTCCGTGCCCTTTGGGTTGAATTTTAGGGTTGGGACAAGTTCATCACGGTATTCATAGAATCAACGTGACTGATCTTACTTATCGTTTCTACTCTACATCACATCCACTACAAGAGGGATTTATGGATCAAAATAGTGTACTTTTATATATGATATTACTTTGACTTTTGCAATAATCTTATCATTGACACACTTGAGCTTTGCAATAATCTTTCAAGCCAACACTACAAGACAAAAAAAAAAAACATGTTTTATACCTTCTTAAGACTAAAAAACACTTTTTCTTGATATCAAAATGTTTTCTTTATCAGCATTTGTATGTTTTGATAAGGGCTTGGAACTTTGTATTAGCAGTAGTCTATTTAATATGTTGGTATCAGGAAGATTTAAAGTAATAGTTAACATAAACATTATCCGGTTTTAAGAAGATGAAGACAATCCATGTTCTTTTGATATTTTAAACAAAAATAAAATATAGTTAAATCTAATTGTCTGTTGCTCATTCTGCTACTTGAAAGTAATTGAAGTCCATGTTCGTTTAAATGGTTCTGCTACTTGAATTATTTTCTTTCGCTGCTATCAGCCAATTCACTCCCCCTTTGACCCATAACCACCTAAGTAGTTAGCTACTAACTCCATCGAATTGAATAAACACACACACACATCTAAAAGCCGTATTTTCACGAACTTTTTGCCGGCGCATTTCCACTAGGATCAACGTATCGCCTTGGAGGTGATCGAATAGTTTAGACAACACCTCTATGTCTTTATCCATTTGCATCACCTCTTGTATCGCGACAAATTTTTTGTTTTCAGCGGTTCTGTCTTGCATACTCTCCCAACGCTTGTGACGAGGTCTCGAATGTCTTGTAGGCGTCGGTTCATCTCTTCGAAATCTTCCTTCAACTCGAGATTAGCGGAAGACGACTCTACTGGCGTTTCCGCATTTTCCCCCACTTCTTCTATAAGGTGGTCGGGCCAACTCCTCATCCTCCTCATCATCATCCAAAATAATGTTTAAGTCGACGTTATGCGCATCGGAAGTGGGTGTTTCCGGGTCAACCGAGGATGACGTTTTCGTCCTTTTTGTTTTACGTCTACTACTAGACGTCATGCCAGGTACATTAGCTCGCTTTGGACTTTTGCGTAGAAGCTCCCAACATCTATAGTATGTGAAAATGCCTCTAGTTTGGTCGTACTCTTTCATTGCTCTCGTTAAGTATCGGCGTCACCTCCTCCGCTCGGCCAATTACCCTCGTTCGTTGAAAAACTTCTTGGAATTGATGACATTTTTGGTTTATATCGGTCCATTTGCTTGATATGGAATCCTTGTCCCATATTCACCTCTACCCATCGCCTTAAAAAAGTCTCACGAATTCTATTCCATAAAGTTGGTGAATTTTGATAGTTTGCAACAAACAGATAAAAAAATAAATGTTTCATTCTTAAAAAACAATAATAAATGGTTAATATTTAAAAATAATTATTTAAAAAATAAAGTTGACTAATATTTTTATAACGCTTACCAACTTCGGGGTCCTCCAATATGTCTAGCCACGCCCGAGCTAACGCAAATTCCTCGCCTTTCGTCCAAACTAGGTAGGTTCCCTTTCGGCGTGGAGCGTTTGCATCTTTTTTTTGTGTGACCTTCTATCGCGTTGAGATGCCACGGGAACAGGCTCGGGTTGCGTCTCCGGCACCGTATCTGTTGTGAACCGCCCGTTTGGGCAAAGCCATGTGGGCCTTGAAAAAATGGTGGAGACCCCCCATGCCTAGTATTTAGCGTAGGCAAACATATTCGGGTCCATCTCTTGAAAATTAAAGTTTGGTTGCGGTTGGGTGGATGTTCTGGCGATATGTGTTTGGGTTATCGGGTCTAGACGGAACACCGAAATGGGGTCGGAAGGGATGCATGGTGTAATAATTTTTATAAAGTTTGAAGAAGTAGAGAGAAAGGTATGAAGTTTTATAAAAAATGGATGAAAAGTGGGGTGTTTATAGGGTAAAAATGCAATTTTAATTAAAAAATTTATACGTTTTAATATTTTAACCTTTTGGAAACTGTCATATTTTGAAAAGTGTGCAAGTTTTGACGTTGTTTAAACAACGCGGATTCAAAAAATCTTCACAAAAACCCCAGGGAAGGTCTGGCGGCGTGGTGGGGCGTTTTTCAAGGCAAAAAGCGCCAGAAGCTACCCCATTATGGTGGTTATGGTTATGGTGTCTCATAGGGTAACCAAACATGACAATAGAATGATAATGACCCATTTCATTCCCTTGCCATTCCATTTCATTCCTTTACCCATTCCATTCACCTGTGTATTCTATTATCCCATACCAAACAGATTCTAAAAGATTAGTGATAAAGTTTTAAGTGAAAATCGTAATTTGGACTGCTTCATTTACAAAAAAAAGAGGCCGCCTTATTTAAATAGCGCAAGACTGAAGACCCTTCACGTCAACAAGATCTATCAGGGTAATGTTCTTGACATCTGTTCTGTAACTAATTTTGAAAAAAAAATTAGTTTTTTTGTTTAGGGATTTATGGATCAAATATTGTAGGTTTTGTGTATGGTATTACTTTGATAAATTTCTAAATCAAGTAGTATGGTTTTCATAATAAAGTATTTAGCGGATATACAAAATCAATAATAGGATAACACCAAGTTGCATTGGGGGTTGGCACCAAACCCATGAAAGGGGCACCCACTCGACAACTCCTAACTTGTACCGGGGGTGTTCTCCTTTGGTCATCTGCTTATTTTAAGTAAATCCCGATTACTAAAAGCAACTTGATAATACTAAAATCATCAACACAACATGTCTAATTTTATGGGTGGTGTTCTTTTAGTGCATAAAGCTATCATTTTTAATATGTTTTTAGGTATCAAGTGACGCAATAGAACCAACACACACAAGAACAGGTGGTAAACTATTCAAAACGACATAGGACACAAGAATTTTACGTGGTTTAATCCTTAGGGAAGAAGAAAACTAAAACGGGCCTACCACCTCAAGCTAACATAAGCCCAAAAGGCCTTCACCCCTTTCAGGTTTTGGTGTTTAGTTTGGTTTTTGAAGCAAGTTTAGTTTATGTAACTGATTTTGATGGAAATTGAATTTCCTGTTGAGGGTTTTATGGGCTGGTGGGTGGAGAACTTAAGTGCATGCAAATTTCATTTTTAATACGGTTTTTATGTTGAATTTGGTTTTTCAAGTAAATGGAATTTCTTTTGTGCGTTTTATGGATCAAAAATTCAAAATACGTCTAATTTCGTGGGTGCTGTTCTTAGTGCATAAGGATATTTTTAATTATGTTTTCCTTCCATATATTTTGTTTTTGAAGTAAATTTATTTTTGTGTTTTAAATTCGGGAAGATTATGGTGATTTTTTTGAACGACAAATCTGGATCACTAACGGACCATCGGAATATTATCGTGCTTTCAGTAGAACCATCCCATCATATCCATCTGCACTAGGCTATTATGCTTATACACCAATTCAGGAGGAAACATAATAAATCTGGGAAAAACCTCCCTCGTAGAAATCGAACCCAGGACCTAATGGTTCTAATTCTTATCCTACACCTAAGATGCCACTAGTTATGGGTAGCAAAAGTTTCAAGTTTAGTGGAAAAGCTAATACAAGTTTCGGTGACTTGATGCCTAGCTTTATATTCATTGTAATCTCTAATATATTTACTTGAACATGTGAGTTTAAACTTTGAATTGAGTGTTTGGAAAAAAAAAATTATGATTATGATTTTTATTATTATGTAGGGTCAAAATAATCACATTCCAAGACTTGTAAGAGGGTGTTTGGGATTGCTTAGTAAAATTGTCTATCTGCTTATTACCTTCTAAATTAAGCAACTTCAAATTGCTTATTCATAACAACTTATTTCACCGAATATTAACTAGAGAAACAGTTTGGATGTCAAGTTTCAGACACTATAAAGACACCAAAAGATGCTTTAATAGGCATTACCAAACACACCCTAAGTTGTTGTAAGAAATCTGATTGTTGAGATGACGCTTTTTAACTCATCACCCAACCCAGCCTAGCAGTGGCGGATCCAGCCCTGTTTTGTGGGTTCATATGAATTCACTTGGTTTGGGCAAAATGGAAAAAATTAGTGAGAACTTTGTATGATTTGGAAAAAAATAGTGAGAATCTATCAAAACGAACCCACCGAAAAAAGTTTCTGGATCCGCCACTGCAGCCTAGCCTAGCCCACCCCACCCCACCCATATGACCCATTAGCATAATTTATTGTGTTCTTGTTGTTCAGTGTACAACTCTACATCCTTGATCAACCAAACCATGCAACCCAATCTCCAGTTTGGTACATATGAAAAGGTGATTTCAATGTGTAAATGTGTTGACCCTATAAAATTTTATAAACTTTAATATTTCTATTATTACTATCTTGATGATGATGACGACGATGACTTACACTAGGCGCCATTTAAGTTTTAGATGTTACAAGGACAAAATAGATCTTAGCGGAATCAATATCAGTTTCAGTTTCTGATAATTCTCCAGTGAGATGAACCCTCAGGATAAGATTCAAAGAGCCGATTAAGGAAAATGGTAAAAAGAAAAGAAAAGAAAAGAATGAATAATTGTTTAGAGGTGGCAATTTTGACGATATAGTTATACTTTTGTCTCTAATGGAGGAGATGGTTAAATGTTAATTTTTTAGCTAAAACAAATATGAGTCGGATGAGTCAAACAATTGGCAGTCATCCCAGTCATATTCAAAATCACTTGTCCTCTGATCATATCATCAATAAAAAAAGAAAAAAAAGGGTTGAGGTTCACCACCTCACATAATTAATATACATAAAGGTGATGTTGAACATGGTTCTTTAGTGAATATAGTCACCACACATTTTAACGATATATTTTGGGCCAAAAAAGATTGCAGCCAAAGCCGATGTTTCCATATGATTATTATCTATGTGACGAGGAGATCGCCGCATAACAATGTTTTCTATGAATTGGGGGTTTACGCTCGTCTAAACTAATCAAGGCAAATTCTGTTGTAACAAATGTAACAATATACAAACGTAAGAGTGTCTAGTGTGTGAAATCCCAAGGCCGAATCTGACAATTTGTGTACTCTGTTCCAACTTAAAAAACGTGCTCTTAGACCTTAACGAAATGGGGTATTGGGCTCACTATAGATCTAAACCTAATGGCAATGGGCTAATAACAAATGTAAACCATAAGTATAGTTTTGTAAGTGGCCCTATGTTGGTGTTTGTATAGGTATACCTAGAGATGGGCATAATAACCGGTTCCAAACCCTACCCGGTGGAACCTACCTGGGACCGGTTCCGGTTCCTACCCGACATATAGTAGAACCGGTTCCGGGTTCAAAATACCCGATGGTTCCTACCCGGTTTCACATTTTTGAAAAAAAAATAAGTTCCGGAACCGGTTCCAACCCATACCCGGGTTGTACCCGTAACCGGTTCTTATCATACTCGATTCCTACGGTAACCTTCCAGACCCGGCGCCAATATATTTTTAATGTGAGTTTTTTTATAAGTTTTTGCTAGAACAAGGTATAATACATAAACATAAAACTATTTATTACGAGAAACAAGTACCCGGTTACACAAACAACCTAAACATGAAACGTTAAACAAAACACAGAAAACACTAAACATACTAATCATAAAACACAAACGGTTTACAATACATAAAACAAACTAAACTTTCGATGACTCGGTCCCGGATGCTTCACCCTTTTCATTGTTTTTCGCTTTTGTCACCGGACAATGGCGGTTGGTGTGTTTCTTGAGCGTCGAGTTGGCCGACGCCTTCGTGAACTTCCCACACCCCTTGCACCTAGCCATTTCATGGCTTCCGACATCAAGCACAAGTCAAAGTGCTTCCAAATAGCGGAGTTTCTTTTGGTTTCCAAAACATCCACGACCTCATCGTTGCGAGTTATCGGTATCTCTTTGATAGTATTAGATTTGAAGTGGTTAAAGTGTTGATTTTTTGTAGTAAGTAAATGAAATTAGAAGTGGTGTAGAGAATGGGGTTTAAATACAAGAAAAAACCGATTTTAAAATTAATATTTGGTTTCAAATTCCGGAACCGATTCCTAATAGTAAATGCAACTTTTATTGACTTAACAAGACCCGACAGAACCGGTTCCACACAGAAGCTTGCAGCCTTTTCTTCACATATACGACAGAACCGGTTCCTACCCGTACCCGGTTCCAAACTAACCCGGAACCAGTTACAACAGGTTCCACATTTTAAAACTTATACCCGGGTACGAACTGGAACCGGTTCCACAGAGGAACCGGGTCCACTGACTAGAATGAGGAACCGGGTCCAGGTTGGAACCGGGTCCGGGTATTCAAAAGACCCGATTTTACCCATCTCTAGGTATACCCTATTAAAAGATATTCTTTACATATACATATCGGGTTTTGTTAAATAACATACCCTTCAAAATATTAGACCCTAGCCAGTGGTCCTCCTCACCCACCCCAGGGCCGCCCCTGTGAAATCCCCACGCTTAAACGTGGAGAATTCAAAATCCCACAATTGTGACTGTGGACTACACTTTTAAGTACAATTTGCAAAATGGGCAAGTTAAATTGGTTTCCTGTCAAAATTGGAGACGTTTCTTTTTCAAATTACATATGTACTGCTTGATGAGTGCTCTATTTTGTTCTAATTATTTGGTCATTAGATTCATGTTAGTTCTTTGTAGCTTGAGATTTCTGACTGAGATTCATGTTACTTCTGTGAAGTTTGAGTTTTCTGACCGGGGGTGAAAGTCACTAGACCTAAAAATTTCTATAAAACCGGGGGGGAAAAACGTATATACCAAAAAATTTCTATACAATAACTATATATTCTCCACTATTTAGCGAAAAGTTCGGGGGGTCAACCGCCTCCTCCCGCCCCTTAACTTCGGCCATGGTTACTTGGGCGATTTTTTTTTCCCATTTTGCTCATAAATGGGAAATTCTTCTCAAATAAAGACCTAAACATATCTTTGTAAACCCAAAAAAAAACTTCTGATGGCCAAAATGAAACAGAAAACTTGCTTTTGATGACCAAAGCACAATGATTAATAATGGAACGCTGATGTAACTGGAAGTACGTTGCTTACTATTTTATGGAAATTTGCTCAAATTTTTCAGTGTGGTCAAAACGGCCGGGGCCAGGTTGGGCCGGCTCATCATGTACATTATTTTTAAACTTTGTAAATAATCAATGTGTTAGATATAATTAAAAAAAATATATACTCAAAAGAGTTTATATATATATATATTAGGGTGAGGTTATTGTGAGAAAATTTAAAAGTGTGAGAATGATAAGAAAAAATCTAAACCATTAGATATTTAATTTAATAGTTGAAATCATAGTGACAATTCTGTAAATAATGTTGACTATTAAACTAACTAATTTTCTAGATTAAGGGTAAAAGGTAAATGCAATATTTTTAAATTAAGAAACTAACATTGATAAACATGCAAACTTCCCCCTTCTTTTTTAAACATCAATAACTTTTTATACGTAACTCTTTTTAAAAAAAAATTACACCATAATAACGAGTGTTTTATAATCTTTAATATAAGTACCATATTGATATCCTTATGTAGAGTTATTTCTGTTTTTATATATTTAGGGTGTTATTTCTGTTTTAATTCTAATTAAAGTGTTGACTGGTGTTATATTAGGGTGT
Organism: Scalesia atractyloides; assembly: GCA_947069175.1. Taxonomy (NCBI): domain Eukaryota; kingdom Viridiplantae; phylum Streptophyta; class Magnoliopsida; order Asterales; family Asteraceae; genus Scalesia; species Scalesia atractyloides. Next base: position 24,599,776 of record CAMTDV010000002.1, read on the forward strand.
TATTCTGTGATATTCAATGTTAGGGTGTTCTTTATAAGATGTGTGCCTTCAATATAACTGTTGTGGTGTTTTTATGAGTTATGGTGTTATTTTTGTTATATTTCCGTTCTTTAGAAGATGTATGCCTTCAATATACATGCTGTGGTGTTTTTATGAGTTAGGGTGTTATTTCAAATTTGAAAATCCCTACAATAACTGCTAAAAATCGGTTGCATATATTCATTCTATAATTAGATTTTATTAGTTAAATTACACTTATACCCTTAAACTACCAAAATAAAAAGGGACACATGTCACATCCATAATCTTTCTTATTCTTCTCACACTTTTAAATTTTCTCACATGAATTCTCTCTCTCTCTCTCTTATATATATATATATTATATGAGGGTTATCTTGAGAACGCTAAATATAGCGAGAACCGTAAGAACAAAGAAAAAACCAATCAAAACCAAATTTTTTAATACAAACCTCATTGTAATTAAATTACAACATCAAAAAAAAAGAATTTACAACATAAAATAATTCATCTCTTCTCTCAAAATCACTCTTATTAGATTTTTTACACATGTGTAAATGACAAACTTACACATGTGTAAATTTTCTTTATATACGAATTTACGTAAATTTAAACGTGTAAATGAAATTTCTAAAATTGTATTTGAATAATAATGATAAGTGTAATTTTTTTTTGAATTTGAGTTGTTTTTACCAAGTATTCGCGGTTTTTTAATTCGTTCTCACGATTTTCACAATATTTAGCGTTCCCATTTTAACTCTTCCCCTATACATACACACACACACACACAACTAAGTCAAAACGAAGGCTTTTTCAATTTTTTAACCAAAAATCAACTTTTCCAATTTTTTTTTAAAAAGTTTTGGTTGATTTACACCATCGTAAAAAAACATTTACAATAGGTGTAAATGCTGATATCAACAACTTTTTACACTGGTGTAAAAGGACTGAAAACGCCGCTCGTTTTTTTTACAGCTGAGTTTGTAACATTTTCATCTACTTGTATGCAAAAAAATGGTGACAAAATTTACAGGAAAGTCAGATTTTTTAAGTTTTCATAACTTAAAAGGGTTTTCTCTTGATCCGAAGGATATATGTTATATATAAATCATTTAAGAACACTACATGGGTCAAGTGGCTATGGTCATGGCCGGGCAAGTTGGGCTCACTTGAAATTTCCTTTCAGGTAAAATTTCTTTTTAGTACTTTGATATGGGGCCAAATTATATATGTACTTCGAAACACTATAAATTTATATTTAAACTTTTCACATTATATAAAATAAAACCAGCTATTTATAAGAACCTGTTTTAAATAATAAATAAGAAAAAAATTATCTGCTGAGATGAATCTAATGTAATAAATTGTTTTAAGTAACTGATCCTATTTTATTTCTATGATGGATAAAACGTGAAGTTTATACTGTTTTAATGTATTTCGGTCTATAGTTTACTTTATTCTATTACTCAGTGTGGAACTAGAAAATTTTTGTTGGAGGGTCAAATTTATAGTTCATATAATTATAAAAGTCTTGCTATTAAAAAGAAAAGAAATGTTTTAAGTTTTTTTAAAATACATCAATAATTTTTTTACCAATCAATGTATCAAATGGTTATTGTAATCTTAGGGAAAACATGACCTTTTGGTTGACATGAACTTTTAAGTATGCGTCGTATTCTTACCACTTCTCGTATATTAATCAGAATACTGATTGGTTTTTACAACGCCAGTCACCAACTACTTCGTTTTTAGATAATTTAATTTTCTCTCGATTTCTTTTATTGTTATTTTTATTGAAACTTAATAGACTTGATGAAGTTTTTATTTTTGAATTGGGGTTTTAACCAAAATATCTTTTTATTTTTTGAACGGCCAACAAAAGTAATTATACTAACATCCAACACAAAAGCTAAAAACAAACACCAAAATGTGTTTCCACATGTAATTATTTCAGCAATTAACAAACTATGATAAACTTATATCGAATAATAACCTAATAGGCTAGTTAATTAATTTTGAAAGTTAGAAATATAAATATATACCAAACTAATCCGAACACATAACAAAGTAGAATTCATAATTATTATTCAAATATTAACTAAACAATAGAAAAACCTCAACAAAGATAAATAAATTAGATCATTCATGATGCTTGGCATACCTTTGATACTTCCAAGAGACAAAAAAGTCTTAGGCTACTCGGTGTGGGAGGAGGGTAGTCCTCAGAGAATGCTCCGTCACGAAGTATGGGTGTAAGGATGGGGCAAAGAGAATGAAACTAAGGAAATGGAGGATGAGCCTAATATATATATATATATATATATATATATATAATACATATATATATATATATATATATACATACATATATATATATATATATATATACATACATATATATATATATATATTGTGTGTGTGTGTGTGTGTGTGTTGTATGTATAGGTGCGTGTGAGAAGAAGGAGGGCCGCCCTCAGCGTCCTAGGAAGGACGTTGACAACGTCGCCGGGCCGGTGGAAGTGGTGTATGGGGCGTCGCCGGGCCTGGACGTGGCTAGGACGATTAAGGGAGAAAAAAAACATTTCTTGAACACTGTGACGGCGGACATAAGGTTGTCGTTTCAGAGAAAAAGATACGCTAATTCTATTAGAACTTTATTATATGGAAATAAAATATTAAATTTTAGATTTTGAAAGTTGGGCCAATGTCGTTTATTTTTAAAGCCCACAATATTCTATATTAACCCACTAAACTAAATATTACATTGTATTATCTTCTTTCTAGTTCTCTGCAACAAATATCGGAAATCACAACAGCCCATCGGACTGCCGCTAGCCGCTGTCACACGCCGCATGCCGTTGCTCGCTGGCCGGAAAACTTCAAACATCTTTATGTTCTTTTTGCCATTTAAACGCTTTATAGAAGAACATCAAAGGGGTCAACTGTAAGAATTTTTTTTGGCTGAATACTTCAGTAACCTTATAGTTTGGCTGGGCGGAGGATCAACTGACCCCCTAATCCCCCTGCGGTTCTGCCGCTTATCACTTTTAATGAATAATTTAGACATTATGATAAACTTTCATAGTAAGCTACATGCCTAATCAAATATTTGCATAAAGGGCTAGTTTGCCTGTTTACTTTTTAAGCCAAACCTATGACGTTATAAATCCAAAATTATATGTATACCACTACTTGCTAAACCCATATAGCCCTCCTTAAATGTAGTCTTAAAAGTTTTACATCATATCAATCTTGAAGTCAAAACTAGTCTTGTTAACTTCCAAAGTCAATCTCTAGTGTGAAATAAGAACTATGAACTTTGACGGGCAACTTGCTTTGTGATTTATCTTCAAACCTTCAAATAAATAAACTTGGCTAATAAGGGAACCTGTCAAATGGGGGTGGAAGTCAGCTAACTCTATATATAGCACACAAAACCTACTAAATTGTGTTTCTTTAGAAATATCGATTATCATTGTAATTTTATTGTTTTTTTAAGTGTGATTGATGCATTAATCATTTATATTCTTTGGAATATTGGATTTTAATAATATCAACTATTCGCCTTTGCGTCAACAGTCCTAACTTCAAATACAACCACTAGCAATCCTAACTATTAAAATATTGGCCTCTAATGGACCATGACTAACAGAACTCTAACATCGTTAGTTTCCGGTCACCGGAAAAACGATTTTTTGCCGGAAAACTCAATCTTTTCGTCACAAACCTCTTTGTAACCTTATTACAGACCTTTAGGAACCTTTTTTCTAGTAAAAACCCAAATTATTGAGGTCGCTAGAAAACTCTTTTTTCGCCGGAAAACTTCTTTTTGACCGGAAAACTCAACATTTTCGTCCCAAACCTCTTTGTAACCTTAGATTGGACCTTTAGGAACCTTTTTCTGGCAAAAACGTTTTCCGGAGACCAGAGATTAACAGCGTTAGGGTTCTGTTAGTCAGGGTCCATTGGAGGCCAATATGTTAATAGTTGGGATTGTCGGTGGTTATTTTTTAAGTTGGGACTGTTGGTAACTAACGACGAATAGTTGCGATTATTAAAATCCAATATTTTATATTCTTTTAGGATAATTAATGTGCTATGTAGAGGCCATACAACATACATCTGCATCTTACCCAATTATGCTTCTGATTAGATTACCAATTCTTGCAAACAAAACATGTTGAATGATGATAATGGCCTTAACTTAAAAAGAAATACAACAATTTTAAATATTAACACCTCATCAAAAGTATTTTTATGTTTTTAATATTATTAAGGGCCTCTTCGTTATCACACATCATTTTGGACATGATTGGTATATAAATATATAATAAGATACATACTTAGGTGACCGATAATTACTTATGTTGCATGTTAAGTGGTGTATGGGTGGCCTTATCAGAAAAAAAAAGTTAGAATACTTGGGTTGCCTCCGCATGCATATGACAAAAAGGAGTTTGGAGGTCAACCCGACCCGACCAACTTTACTTCTCTTGCAAATCTCAGGGAGATCACTTGCGGGTAAAAACATTACAACAAATGCATACGATATTTTCAACCTGATGGTCAGCTCGGGCGCTGCTGGTAATAATGATCATTTCTCTCGGCTTCCGGCCCATGCGCCCCCCAGGGGTAGTACACTACCCTTTTTGGCTTTAGCAGAAGTAACTTGTTGGGACAGAATGTAATTCATGTACAGTTGCTTTTGTAACTCTAGATTACAGTGTGGCTGTTAAATATAGGTGACAACATTTATTCTCCTTCAGTATAAATTTTGTTGACTTAAAATGCAAATAAACGTAGTTTGTTAGAAGTAGATATATATTTTTATTTCGTTTTCAGATAATAGTTTTCTTATTGTTGTTTAATAGATAAATCTATTTTATTATAAACATTAATGGTCTGTTAAAGCTGGTATATAGCTCTAAATCATTGCGGGATGTTTGGGACTGTTCATATAAAGTTTACAGCCTTTATAGAGTTTTTTTAATACAACAAAAAAATGTTTTTAAACTATCAAGGTTCGCATACTGAAAAGTGCTTGAGTCCCTCTAGCGTAGTTCCCAGGTTTACCTAGGTTCCATTGGTATTCTTTGTTTGATCTTCATAGAGGCCACACACGCCACATGTTAGCACAAGCTACGTTACTGGTTAGTAGGGTATTGGTGGGATCTCACGATAACAAAAGTAGTTTTGATATTGTTTTTTAAATTAGTTATTTTTTTGAACGGCAAATTTGAATTACTGACGGACCACTCAATTATCATCGTGCCATGAGCGCAACCCAATCATATCAATCTCCACTAGACATAATGTCTATACACCAATCCAGAAGGAAATCCAATAAATATGGGAAAACCCCATTGTGGGAATCGAACTCAAGACCTATTGTTCCAAAGTCTGATCCCAACCCCAAGATGCCACTAAGCTATAAAGCCATGGAATTTAAATTAGTTATCTAAGTATAATAAGTGAAATAAACTATGTTCTAATTGTTAACTCAAGCTGGAGTAAACTAAACCAAAGGTATGCGTGTAATTGTGATTGTATTGAAAATGTATGGATTGCAAGAAGTTTATACACATTGGTACAATAACATAAACTACCCTTAACTATTGTGTATAGGGCTGTAAACGAACCAAATCGAACGAATATGAACAAGACCTTTTTCGTGTTCGTTCGCTAAGGAAATAATTTGTTCATGAACAGTTATTGAAAGAGACATCTGTTAGTGTTCGTTCGCTAAGGAAATAATGTGTTCATGAACACTTATTGAAAGAGACATCTGTTCGTGTTCGTTTATTAAGGAAACGAACGTGTTCACGAACACAAACAAACACAACTCTAATCAGAGGAGGCTAGAGGTGGATGGTGGAGATACGAAAGTGACAGAAGTTGAAGCCCTAATCGTGGAACAGAGGTCAATTCATCGATGTGAATAGTGAGAGAAAAGGGGAACGACGCATAAACAATGTGCGAATGGGGTTTTGTATTCTATTTGTTAGGGTAATGAAATAAAAAAGAATTAAAGAATATGAAAAGTTTAGATAAAATAAAAAATGTACAACAATCTTTAATGAACAACATAAATAAGCGAACATGAACAAACATACACGAACAACATCAGTGAACGTTCACGAACACAGCTGAACGAACGAAACCTCTGTTCGTGTTCGTTCACTTGACTAGTCGAACGGAATAAATTTCTTGTTCATGTTTGTTCATTTATTAAACGAACGAACGTAAACGAACTTCCTGTCAAACAATTCACGAATTGTTGCTGAACGTTCAGTTCATTTACAACCGTAATTGTTTAACAGAGTACTTTGATGATTTGATCACTTATGTTAATAGCTGCAAAAGTTTCTTTTTTCTTATAAGAAGAAAAAATTGAATGTCTTTTATAAATTTTGTAACTCATTAGTTGGATGTATCATAAAGTTTCTGATGATTATTTGAAGATTTGAATGCGGATATCAATACCCTTATACCAGCATTTATAGATTTTTACCTACTAGATTGAATGAACCACAAGTTATTGCAAACAATCTAGTTCAAATATTCACCAGCTAACATTTGTACCTAAATACATAGTGATCATATTTTGTGTGTTGATGTATATATCAACTTATAACTTTATAAACCAGGTCCATAGTATCTTCGATTTAGATAGTTGCTTGGTCATCAAGATAATCATGTATGATCCGATGAATCCACCTTAGCTTATAGTTTATAGTTAGTTACCCCATATCGGTTTTGATTGCTGTTAGTTTATATGGACCTCATTGATAGGCATTCTCTTATATCATTTAACAAAAGTTAAATTATGTCACACTCAAACGTATGATTCAATGTTTTGTGCCTTTTTTGTATTGCAAGCATAGTGATGTGAAAAACTTGTTAGTTGTTTGTTGCTACAAAGAAAATCGGACCGGGCTTTTTGTTGACGGGTCAAACAACCTCCAGCATTCTCTAGTCCAGCTCTGAGGTGTAACATATAGTCATATAGATAAAACCTTAGGAAGGCGACCCGAGTCACATGAAACACATATAAATCATGAATCTACAATAGAAATATGTAAAACCGACTTCAAGTGTCCAACCCTAAACAAATAAAATTTCAAACTATGGTGAATTATTGGTCTGTGAGTCGTATTAATTGGTCCTGCTTCTGTGTTTGTGGTCTCATACGTACTAGTAATAATGTGAAGGGACACTCTTCTCATGCCCACCCTAGTTTTGTGTCATATAGCCTGGATTGTTGCTGGCTTTTCACATTCATATTGTTTTGTTTCTGGTATATGTTGTCATTGTTGACGCATAGATATTGAGAAAGTCTTTTTTGGTCGTGAATTCGTGCCGAATTGACCCACCTAGTTAGGGTTGTTTAAAAAGCCCGCGGCTCGCTCGAAATCGATCCATTTTTTAAATGAGCCAAGCTTCTCATGACTTGCTCGTTAGCTCGCATGTTTAGTTCTAATATACCTTTTCTAATGGCAAAGGTTACTCACTCCTAAATTACACTAAATTGCTCTTGCTTAGGATTGAACCCAAGAGCTCTCACCAAAAGACAAGAGCCTCTACCAAGTGAACTAGGCTCACACTAGCGTTCTAATACACTTAAGCCCAAGTTTTTATATGTATACAAATTATAACCCAAAAATAAACATATTTTAAACCATGGTTTTTAAATAGTTATATAGTCATTTTTAGAGAAAAAAAAATCTCCATTGATCCACATAACTTGGTTAGATTGTAAAATAGATTAGAAAACCAAAAAGACCAAGTGTTTAATAACAAAGAAAAACAATAATAATAACACTATTTTTATTTCTTTGATTCTGTCATTCTTTCTAGTTTTTAAAAAAATTAGCTGGATTCATATTTTCTAGTAATAATATACATTATATCTTTGGTCATAAGTTTATAGTTTTCGAGTATTAACATGCAAGAACATAAAATAAAATTTCGGGTAAAAGTAACGGTGTTGCTATCCTGCGAAAACAAGTGTCATGTCTGTGTCGGAGTAAATTTTCAAGTTCGACCCATCAACCCACACACACGAACCAAATAAATTTTTTAACACTCTATGTACGTTCGAGTTGGCCCTACATTCATGTTTCACTGGAGTACCATGTACTCAGCCCCTGCAGTTGTCCAATATTACAGTTTTACTCCTTAAGATTGTATATATATGGCTCTATAGATACTTTGTCCCATTGTATATATGGCTCTATCGATACTTTGTCCCATTAAGCGTACACATATGGTATGTTAGGAATCTTATCATGAAACAGTAACATCAATCTTTTCAGTATATAGTCTTGAGTTTTTTGATTTCACTGATATCGATCTCAGGTCTTCGTTCAATCATAGTTATCTAGCGGCCGGAATAAAACTTTGTACTTTTTCACATTCTTTCTATTCTTTTATATTAATTCATGTTTTCCTTTTAGTATGACTTTTGGTAGTTCATTACCACAAAAAATACAAACATGATCTCCTATCATGATTCTATAATGTCATTTTTTTGCATATTACGTATCAAATCATGTGGATCCAAAGGTGAATTGTTCAATCGATTGTGATTCTTTTGTTATTTGGTTCTTCAAAGTCTGTTCATTTTTTTTATTTTTTTTGGTGGGATGATCTGTGGTTGACCACATATCGACCATATACATTACGTCAAGTTTCTTAATTGATTTGTTTTACTTATTTGATTTAGACATTGAAAATAATTCAAGTAAATCAGATATGAACGTAGAAAAACTTGTATACTACATTTGTATTACTTTACTATACTTTGCATTGCCATCAAATAAATGTGTATTCATAACTAGAAAGGTTTGGGGTTTTCAATTGAGACTAAAGTTCAATCCTCACTTGTATTATTTGGGTGGATATAGGCAATGAAGGAGTTGAACTAGGCCTTGTACGAGATTGTCAGTTTGCTTCCTGAGACCAGCTGGGGTTTCGTCCCACCATGTGTTACGCCTGAGAGTTCTGCTCTTGTGGTAACACAATGACTGTCAACTGACAACCGACACTATGATTTCCTGGGGAACACCCAAAAAAAACCAAATTCTGAAGCCAGCGTGGGCCCAGTTAAGACCTATAGGAAGTTGTTATTTCTTACATGTTTGTTAGCTAGCCTCTTTATTAGCCTTGATTATGTTTCCTTATTCTCAGCCTAAATTGTAGCCAATCAATATTATTTATTTCCCCTGTATCTTGTTCCAAACATTGAATCAATGAAAAACATGTTCATATCAAAATCTATATGGTATTAGAGCGGACCACCCACCCCTCAACCGAAACCCTAAAACCCCAAGCTGTTTCTTCCTTGATGGCCGACGACGACACAACCAACCCTAGCGACAGTGCTGTCGACAACCAAAACCAATCCCAAATAAACCAAAACCAAAATCAATCGAACCCGATTCCGGGATTAAGAAGTGAACAATACAAGCAGTTCATCAACATATTTACCATAGACGAGATAACCCACCTGATAGCGAATATGGGAGCTAGATTGGATGATGATGGCAACTGTATTGTTGACTCGGGATGTACCGGGCATATAACTCACATTCTCAATTTGTTCCCTGGTAGCATCAAAGCAACACATGAACACTTTTTGTGACGCTTCACATTTCTGTACCTTCCATATTTAGAAAGCTGCATTCGTATTTCTATTTTTGGAAACATGTATTCGTATTTCATCTCCAATCTTATAATCCAAGACGTTGATCATAATGTTATTTACTTTTATATATACACATGTTACATACTTGTGTTATACGCAATCAATCGTTGAGTACGTGTTTACACGCAAAAACCGAGACTCAAAGTACCTGGGAATATCAATCATACGTGCATCATACTCATGCCATACTTTGATACACTTTGAATTCCTAAAAACAGGCAAAAATACAAGAAAACGACATAAAATAACATAACTACAATGTACAGTGGCTGAAAGTGAACAAAAAACAAAATCAGGAAAAAGCTCCCGCCGCGCCATGCGACGGTGAAGAATTCATGGTCACGTGGCACGACCAGCTAAATCAGCAGCTTCTTGTTTTCAGCTCATGGGTTGGTCCGTTTTGCCACCTTTTTTCACCCCAATCAACTTTCAAGTTATTTTTAACCCAAACCTAATTACCCCATTTTAATATCATCTCCACCTCTCTAACAACTTTCCACCCCAAATTCACTCTCCAAACACCCAAAAGCTCACAAGAAATTCCAGTTGTGGGCAGATGACCTCTTTGTGTTTAAAGTGAGTTTTCAACTTAATTAACCTACTTATTCTTCTTGTTTCTTGTATCAAACCACTTGGATAACATTTAGGATTGTTACCCACTGTTCACCATGGTGTAACAAAGTGCTACAACTCTAGAAATGGTGTCCAAGGTGGCTAAAACTTTCTGTTTTGAATCAAACTTTTCATACAAGTTCAAGTTTATTTTGTTCTTGTAAGAATCTTACACCCACCTTGCTTATAACCAAACCTATTGGTATGGGGCTGGAATAGGGTTGATTCCTACAAGTTTAGATGTCTAAGAACCTCCTAAACTTTCTATTTTAACAAGGTTCCATGCAACCTACAAGTGTTGAAAACATCCGAGTTCATCATCTTCGATATGGCAAGACTTGTGTTTTGGTAAAGGTGTGAACCATGGAATCTTTGGCTCTCCAACCTAGTTCCACTACCTCACTTGCTTGATTTATTGCTTATCTTCATACCACTAAGTCTCAAAACAATTTCCAAACAAAGGGACAAGGCTACATCATGTCCCCAAACACTTTCCATGTTTGGGATGCACACATCTAGCTAGCTCACTTAGTTGTTTTTAGACCTAGTAGTTTTAAGTTCTTATATTCACATTCATGACCAACCGAAATCATCAACAAAGTTGATGATTTGTTTCTTTGGTGAATCATATATTTAGGTTAAATGGATGTTCCTCATCCTACCCCCTTCCATGATCATTCTTATGGTTCCTTAATAATACTAGACTAATTATAACACAAAAACAATAAACCAAATCATCATTTTATCCAAACTCATGGTTAAAAGTGGTATAGTATGGTATTATTATCTTTGGGTAAAGGTTCATTAAACTTGGACTTCCGATGGGAGAATTGGTGCCCATGTAAAACACCCGATTATGGTGTCCAAAATGAGTGCCTTAACAAAGATATTTGTTCGTGTAAATTCATAATAATCATCATTTCATATACGTAATCGTAATCATAATGCTAAATCCATAATCCACCGAAACTCACACGCCTTCGTTCCCCTTGTAGGGTGACCTCGACATTCGTAACATCTCAAGACTACTTACTCCCTTTTTTGGAAGTTTTACAAAATGTGAGTATACATGACCCTCTTTTCGTTTTCACACTTTTGGGTGCAATATATACTGCCATTTTTAAAATTACACATACACACATACACAAATACATTATTCATACCAACAAATCCATTATACATGCTTTATACATTTATATTTTAGGAATACATGCATGCTAGAGCCATTCTTGCACTATACTTTGTCATTCACTTCGTACAAGTCTACCTTAACATGTATAGCGCTATAGGAGTAACACACCGCCCTTGATGGGCCTATGTTAAGTAATTCAATCATACAAACAGTCTTGTCATTGCGACGACAAGATTACGCTAGTGGAATGTTTGGGTTGACACATATGCGATGCATGCTAGTTCATGATATGTTATGCCTTAGTATACGTTTTTGCTCTGTGGATCTCGTTAAATTCTTTTATACATATGCTAGTACACTAAACTTATATGCTCACCAATTCCTTTTATGTTGACATGTTACTTTAATATATATTGCTAGAGCATGATGATGATGCGTTGAAAACAAATCTAGTAGGATGGACTAGAAACGCATTTAGTTTAAATTTATGTTTCGTTGTTTAATTTGTTATGTTCTAATTGTTGTATTTTTCTTTTGAACAATGTATTCCCTTTAGCATGAAATGAAAATCAATACTTTAAATACTTGTCCACAATTAGTTGTTATGAAGTCCTAAGCAATCTCGTTTTCGTCTCACTCTGATATTTCCATCTCGCTTGGGTGTAACACTTTTCTACTTCTCATAAAGCATTTCTAGCAGCCATTGAGTCCATGAGGAGTCGAAAAGCTTTGCTCAAGCTATGCAGGATGATAGATGGAAGAAGGCCATGAAACTGAAGTTTAAGCTCTTGAACAAAATGGGATATGGACTCTTAAGAGTCTACAAGAAGGGAAACACCTTATAGACTCTAAATGGGTCTACAAAGTAAAGTATAGGCCCAATTGGGAAGTTGAAAGATACAAGCTAGCCTAGTAGCAAAGGGTTTATCCAACTGGAAGGTGTTGATTTCCATGATATCTTTGCACCTGTGGCGAAGTTGGTTACTGTTAGAACTATCTTGATAGTCGCTACCAAAAAATATGGATTACCAATCAGCAAGATGTGAGCAATGCCTTCCTGCATGGGGAGCTTGATGAGGAGGTCTACATGAGGACCCCACAAGGATTTGAGAAGGGAAAAGAAGGAAAAGTTTGTCACTTTAGAAATTTACTTTATAGGCTCGAACAGGCATCCAGAAATTGGTTTCAAAAACCGACTTTGTCCCTTGGAGAAATCGGTTTTATCCAGTCAAAGGCAGACCATTCTTTTTTTGTCTTAAGGGTAGGGAATTCTTTTGTTGCAACACTTATATATGTTGTTGATGTTATTCTAATAGGAAACGATGCTAGAAAAATCAAAGAAACCAAAGATTTCCTGGATAAGAAGTTTAGCATAAAAAATTGGGTCGCCTAAAGTATTTTTTTGGGCATAGAGGTTGCTCGAACTCGCAAAGGTTTGGTTTTAAACCAAAGGAAATACATAATGGACATTCTTGAAGAATCTGGGATAATTGGTAGTCGTCCGAGTGCTTTTCCCATGGAGTAAGGCATTAAATTGAGAAAAGGGTGATGAAGAAGCGAATGTAGATGTCAATACCTACCAAAGACTTATTGGGAGACTCCTATACCTACAAGAAACAAGACCGAATATCACTTATATGGTTAATGTTCTAAGTCAATTTGTTGCCGACCCCGTTAGAATCATATGGATGCAGTGCTGCGATATCTAAAAGCTACAATAGGTCAAGGGATTCTTCTTCCAAATGAAGGTGGACTTAACCTAATAGCATACACCGATCGGATTGGTTAGGATATCCGGACACAAGGCGATCAAGAAGAGGGTATTTGTTGCTTTTAACAGGGGCTCTAATCTCTTGGAAATCAAGGAAACATTCTGTCGTGTCTCGCTCCTCAGCAGAAGCCGAGTATCGGGCAATGGCCACAACGGTAAATGAAGTCTTGTTGGTTCGATGGTTACTAAAAGAACTCGAGTGCGAGAAAGAAGGTCCTACGCAACTATTCTGTGACAACTTAGCCGTCAAGTACATTGCAAACAATCCCGTCTTTCATGAATGAATGGAACACCTAGAGATGGAGTGTTACTTTGTTCGAGAACGCGTCGATTCAAAGGAAATAGAGCTTGTTCATGTTAGCTCTAAACATCAAATTACGGACCTGTTCACTAAGGCTTTAGTGTCAAAATAGTTACGTCAGTCATTCAACAAGTTAGGCATTTGTGAGCTCTACACTCCAACTTGAGGGGGAGCATTAGAAATTTTTATTCCTTCCGTGTTTATTAGCTAGCCTCTATATTACCCTTGGTTATGTTTCCTTATTCTCAGCCTAAATGAGCCAACCAGTATTATTTATTTCCATTCTATCTTGTTCAAAACATTGAACCATAAAAATATTTTGATATGTGCTTTTCATTGATAAATAATAAAAGACATCAAAGATATTATATATATCTCACGGATACTTATTTATATATATATAATATAATATATATATATATATATATTATATATTATTTCCGTACAAGTTACACAAGTGTCCGGTAGTGACCCCATATCGAAACTGCTACCAAGTTTAGTATCTAAACAACAATTTAGATAGTCTAGAGAACTACTTCAACATATTTAACACCCTAAACCACCATTAGCTTATTAATTATCCAAAAATAACCTAACACCTATATATCTCCATATAAGGTTAACACACATGTTACATTGAATTTTATATTCAAACCATCATGCTAACCCCCCCCCCCCCCATGTGTGACCAGATTTGATGGGTCCCCCACTTGATTGATGTTGAAAAATATGAAGATGGAAGGCATGGGTCTTGTAAGGGACTTGAGCTAGAAAGATTCAATACAATCTATAAACATATGAAGTCCATATTCTACCTATATACATGCTCATAACCCACCAACTTATACCTCATAACACACACGCAAAATTTGCTCATCATCTCTCCTCCAAACACCTCTAAACTCACGGCTCAACACCATCTTTCTCTCTTTTATTTTTCAACAACGCTAACCTAAATATACATACACACATGGAGTTTTGAAGATGATCTAAGGCATTCTCAAGTATCGGAAACATTCTTAGAGCATTATTCTTAAGTGTTGGAACTTCTTATCTTCTTAACCCCATCATCTAGTTCATCCCTAGCATTTGAGCTAGTAGTAAGCTTCTAAACTTGTTTTTAAGCTTCTTAAACTACGTAGATTATGGATGTACAAGTTGGTCATCTTGAATCTTACAAATAAAATACATGAAACCCTAACTAAAAACAAAATAAACTAACATCTTTATGTGTTCTCTTGGTGATTCTTGGTGCTACGCAAGTGGTAGATTATGTTAGACTAGAAGATCTTGAAAGTTTATGTTTAATAGTAAGATCTAAACATGTATATGTTTAGATCTGTCAAGATCTAAAAACTTGAAGTGTCATGAACTAGATTATGATCTTGAAAATGTTTTTTTTTAAAACATAAAGTGTATGAAGAAACTAAATATACATTTTTAAGGTTGTAATCTTGGAAAAATTACATAAATAAGCTTATGTAAACTTGGTGAAGTAACAGATGAAGATAAACTATATAGTTATTTTTAGAGATTTTAACAAGTTATATATATAAAAGTTCATGATATTTGAAGTTGATAGAATATGAAATTTCATGAGCTTTGATCTTGGATGAACTTGATGAGTTTTAGATGATTATGTTAAAGTGGAAAACTTGATTTAAATACGTTTTGAAAATGTAGAAAACGTCCATAGTATAGGGGAAACTATGGAGAAATTTTCTAAAAACCTAATCATAATTAAGGTGTAATTAACAAGTGATTAAACATGGCTAAAATGTCATTAGCAACCTTAATCATGATTAGGCAAACTTTTGGTGGGAAAGTTTAAGTTAAACTTATTAGTATTTTCTTAAACTAAAAAGAGACACACACACACACACACAAACATATATATATATATATATATATATATAAATAGAGTGGGGGTTCTAGAGTGAACACTAGTGTATTTGTGAACTGAGTGAATAAATCCTGGCCATTGATTTACATCATCAAATCTTGACCATTGATTTACACTTGTGTATTGATAATCAAGGGGTAGGATTAGTTCACACAGTTCACTATCAAGGGGGTTGTTCATAAATGAACCTAAGCCTATATAATATATATATATATATATATATATATATATATATATATATATTATATATATATATATATTTTTGATCACTTACATGTGTGTATATATTTATGTGCTAACTATATGTATTTAGAATAAGTAGGATGCATACTCATCTAAATACTAACACAAAAATATAAGTACAAGAATATTCTTGCAGCATGACAAAATATGTAAAAATGTGTTTACATATACATATACACATATCCATACTTGGATACATGGGCTAATACACAAGGATATATACACACACACTTATATTATATCCCCAAACATATATCAGACAATCGGACCAAAACAGTCTTTGGATGTATACACATATATATATTGAAGTAAGGATATATACACTAAATTGACAAGGTAAAGTATACTAAATTTTGACAAAAAATATATATAGTTTACCGACAAGAAACATATATATTGTGATGACAAAGAATATTATTCTACCGACACAAAGTAAAAGCTTTTTTATTGACGAAAAATATATATGAACATACTTAACAACAAGTTCTAAAAATTTATTATTTTTAGACACTCAACTAATTTATGTATATATATCACCCATCATAAATCCGGGAAGTTATATAAACAACTAAGGGTAATAATACGATACTTACACGTATGCATACGTATATCAAAACACTTCGTAAAAATACAAGGATTACAAGTAATCTACATGTACACATATACGTACATACGAATACAACACAAATACCTACATCAAAAGTATACAAGTGAAGTATCATACATAGTATACCTATACGTATAAATACA
This sequence comes from Scalesia atractyloides, assembly GCA_947069175.1. NCBI lineage: Eukaryota > Viridiplantae > Streptophyta > Magnoliopsida > Asterales > Asteraceae > Scalesia > Scalesia atractyloides. Next base: position 24,616,212 of record CAMTDV010000002.1, read on the forward strand.
CAAGTACACTAGAATGAGATGTACACATACAATATAACTTTATACATTGACACCTACACAAGTTCGACGTTAAAAATATTTATTTTAACAAATATATCTATCTATCTATCTATCATATATATATATGAGAACAAATATATACAAGGAAACAAACACGTATATAAGAGAAAAATGTTCTCAACGCACGAATATATGTATATTGTCACACCCCGACCCGCAGCGGAATAAGAGTCGGGGCATAATTGGGTTATCACCAAAGCTCATGACATTTACTAATATGTTTCATATTTAATAAAATCAAAGTTACATTTTCAAATATCCAAACATGTTCATACAATACAAAGAAAATAAACCAATCATAACAATCCCAACTCTAAATCATTTTGTTCTTCTAGTCCAATCCTATGTGTTCCTAGCTGCTGCTGATTCACCTGTATCATGTGTAAAAATGAGGGTTTTTGGGTCAACATAAGTTGGCGAGTGAACCTTATTAGATAAACATTTATTAATGAATTACTTGTTAGTTTATCAATGAAAAATTGTGCATAATCATAAATGAGCAAATGTAAATAATCAAGCAGTGGCAATTAGCAAACACAACTATAACATACAACAACATATGATAGCATACATTAACATACCAACAACATACGATAAATAACATAAATGAACTGTGCGATCAAGGCTCAATCAAACGGAGCTGATCGTATTGCATGTACTGAAAATGTAAATTGTCTGTGCGATCAAGGCTCAATCAAACGGAGCCGATCGTATTGCATGTACTGAAAATGTAAAATGTCTGTGCGATCAAGGCTCAATCAAACGGAGCCGATCGTATGTGGGCACGCCAGGTTCAACCTCATAATGAAATGGGGAACATGCTCAACGCTCATAATGTAATGGGGAGCGGCGGCCTATGAAATTGCATGTACTGAAAATAATAAATTGCATCCAACAATAACTACACAACAGTTGAAACAAACTAAATACACATGTTCATGATATGATGTATGCACAATGGTTTAATTATAATATATATATAACAAGACACATGATACACCCCAAAACGTGATTAAAACGGGGAATTTGTAAAGATTCACTCACATTGGGTGCGTTGGATTGGAGATGGTGAGATGCGCACGAATTAGATGAGCGGAACAACGAGAAATACTAACCTAAATAATAACGGAAAAATATATTAAATGAGTGGATTATTAAGGATTTTAATGAAATTTTTAGATATATTTTTGTGAGTTCAAGGCTATTTTCTATCTTTAAAAATGTTATTTTTAAGTATTTTTAATTGATTTTTAAATTAAATTAAATAAATAAAAATATAAAAAAATTATTTATTTAGTGTTGACCGTTGACCTGTTGACCGGTTCGGTCAGCGAATTAGTTTGCGCCGGGTGAGGCTCGAACCCGAGACCTCCCGTACGCGTGCACGCAGCTCTACCAACTGGGCTACGTGTCTAACCCGAAATAATCTTGTTTTTAATTATATTTATACTCTTATTCAGTCTAACCGAAATCCTTTTAATTGCAAAAACATTTTAATTCAACGGACCGGTGCCTGTGATGGGTTTCGAACTCGCGACGTGTGACTTAGTGTTGCACACAGTCCACCGCTGGACTGTGTGACTAACCTGGTTATTATCTCGGTTTTTATTATTCTTAACAACTAACTGAGTTAACCCGGTTTAGTTTTTAAACAAAAAGGCATTTTTATACATAAGGAGTGCGTGTAGCAGGGATCGAACTCGGGACGTGTATGATTTTTGTTTGCACACAGTCCACCGCTGGACTGTGTGTCTAACCCGTTTATAATTCCGATTTTAATTAATCTTATGTCATCTCTGAACTCGTCTTCTTCATTTCAAACACAGACATCAATCAAAGGAACTGATACGTGGTTAATTTAGTTAATGAACAAGATGATCAATTTGAAAGCATTGAACCGAAACGTTTGGGGAAAGAAAATACCGAACAGATCGTCTTCTTCAGAGACTCCGGCGAAGCTCGTCTGCTCTGTTTTGGAACCTTCGGCTGTGAGAATCAATTAACAGGTTTAAGGGTTTAGATGTGAAATTGAACTAATGAGTATTGATTATCAGCATGTTTGAATGATCATACCGGTAATCAACGAGTTTCCGACAAATCCAGGAGTTTTTCCGGTGAGAACAGAAAGTCCAGCAATGTCGTCTGTGGTTGATTATGAGCGATGGGTTCATGTTAGTAAGGTTCTAACAATTGATTGAAACAGTAAAGTCGAGGTATTTTACCGGTTTGAGTTGAATACGGTTTTCCGGCGACTTTTGCAGAAAATTCCGGTGAGCTGATTTAGGCGTTCTGATGGTCTGAAAATGTGACGAAAATGAAATGGAGTATTGGTATGATATTTCTGAGTCGCGAGAGTGGTCTGAAGTTGAAGTAATCTGGACTTGATGATTTTTCGGTTATAAAAACCGATAATGATGAGACTTTATGTTTAATCAATTCCGACTTGATTAAAATCGTCGGTGCATCGGTTATAAACTGAATGTGCGAGTAAACAAGCGAATTGACGATTGATTTGCCGATTACCGTTTTTCAGTTGGCGCAACCGGTTTAACCGGGTTTGTGTATAAATCTCATTTGTTTCCTAGAGATAACAGAAAACACAATGTGGCGGAGTGGTCTTGTGAGTGTGTGTTAAGTCGCTGAAGTTGATTCTGGCTGACCCGGGTTCGAGTCCCGGCAGCATCATATTTTTATTTATTTATTTTGTTTTAACCTTTTATCAAATATACTTTTTATAGTTTAGTTTATCTATTAATTATGTATCATTTTAAGTCAAAATAATCATAAATATTCAACGTGATTTTTATAACTTGATATTCGATTACAAAACGGAGCGGGTTTTGGAAACCCGTTTTTGACAAATGTTACATATATTGGAATGATATATATACCTCGTGACAATGGAACATTGTGTGAGACACGAACACATACAGAGGGCTAGGCTCATTCACACTCGTGGGAGGTATAAAGACGCATAAGGGCTAGGCCCATTCATACTCGTGCGAGACATGAAGAGATATGAAGGGCTAGGCCCGTTTATACTTAACGAGAGAGTACACAAGCTTTGTAACATTCTTCGTAAAACGGGTTCCAAAAAACCTGCTCCGTTTAAAATTCAAGAATCTATTAAATGTTTCGCTTTGCATTATTCATTCTATAAATTGTGTTTGTTAACTTTTTTTATGGTTGATAAATAAACTAGGTAGGTAAAGAAAAATAAATAAATAAATAAAAGTCAAAATAATAATAATAATAATAAAATAACAAAAAAGGGGTGTGGACTACCGGTTTCGAACCCGGGTCCTTACCCACACAAAACACACTCTACACCACTACACTACACACACAACTTGTTCCAAATCTAAAACAATAAAATTTTATACACAAACCGACACCGAGTCTGAAATTCAAAACACAGAACCTATAACCGCCATTTTAATCAAAGCTTAAGTCACGTTTTCTGTTTCCTTTTAGCGATAATAACCGGTTTTAATTATCAAAATCTTTAATGGAAATTCAGGAAACTATGTAGTAATTAATTGAAATTGATGATTTCGATAATAAAGGATTGAAACCAAATCTCAATGACGGATTGGTAAGTCTAAAAATACCAACCATTTCTTCTCAAACGAATTCGTTCATTCTCTCTCTCTCTCTCTCTCTCTCTCTCTCTCAGTCATCACCTAGAAATTTCTGTCGGAAACCCGTTGAGAAGCAACATCGCCGGTGTTTGATCGGAGATTAACCGAAAGGTTAACACCTCGTCGAATCGGTACAAGCATTCAAATCCTTTCGATACTTTTAATGTTTAGCTGTTATAACATTGAGAATCAAAGTTGTGTGGGATAACAGTCGGGTTAGGCTTCTGAGTAATTTTCATGAGGAAGATGAAGTTATATAGTGTATTAATATAATTAAATGTGGGTTTTTAATCAGGTTAGACACACAGTCCAGTGGTGGACTGTGTGCAATTACATAGCCCAGGTCACGGGTTCGACTCGTGCATACAACCGGTTTCCAGTAATAAAACTCAATTTTTTTAGCCAACCAGAACACTTTCCAGTTAGTATTTAAGTTTAATAAAAATCATAATATAAATGGGTTAGACACCCAGCCCAGTTGGTTGGGCTGGGTGCAAGGCATCGAGAGGGTTCTGGGTTCGAGTCAGGTGATAGTACCGGTCCGTTTGAATTAAAAAAAAAAACGTTTTTCTAAATTTAATGATTTCTGAATCTACCTATGTATAAGATAAATAAAAAACAAGAATCCAACGGGTTAGACACGTAGCTCAGTTGGAAGGGCTGCGTGCACACATACGAGAGGCCTCAAGTTCGAATCCCCCACACGCCGCCTAATAACTCATGCGACCCGGTCAGGTCTGACGTCAGGTCTGACAATTATTTTTTTAATATGAATTCTCTTATTTTATTTATTTATATTACATATATATTGATACTTTAGTAAAAAAAACTAAAATACATAAAATATATATAATTCCAAAGGTTATATAATCTCAACAAAATACCATCAAAGTAACCTAAAAAACTAACAAAAGTGCTAAATCGAAATATTTAATCGTTTATATGTATCGAATTATCGCGTTTTTATTTTAGGTTAGTATTCGTTCGTTGACCAAATTCTCAAATTCGTGCGCATTCATTATCAAGCAAGGAACGCACTCACTATGAGTGAATTCTTACAAATTCTTTTTTTTATTTATGTTTTGGGGTGTATCATGTGTCGTTTATACGTTTCATTTATTCAAACACTTGTGCAATTACCATTATATGATCTAACGTGTGATGTAAATGTTATTTGTTGTATTGTGTGTTTACATTTTTGTCAAGTTGCGTGCAAATCATTCATCAGGCCCATCAGTATCTCGTGGGAGACGAGTTGAGCATCAGGTGCCTCATTAGATCGGCTCCGTTTGATTGAGCCTTGATCTCATTGTTCATCATTGGATACGTGTGTGTGTGCATTAATTGGTATTATGTGGTTTGTGGTTAAGTTTACATATGCAGATACTCATATTTGGTTATGCTCATTTTTATTTAAATAACCAATATAACAAATTCGTTCAAATGTTTTTATAAGATTCTCTCGCCAACTTTTGTTGACCCAAAAACCATTTTTTTAACACATGATACAGGTGAACAGGTTGAAGCAAGGAACACATAGGAGATTGCATTAGAAGAAAAATAAAGAGTTCATGAATGTTGGGTTTAGAACATGTTGCTTGTTTGTTTGATGTAATTTCTCTTTTAAATTGGAAGTAATAAATATGAAACTTTATAGTAAATGTCATGAGCTTTGGTGATAACCCAATCATGCCCGACTACCATTTCCGCTACGTGTCAGGGTGTGACCGATTGGTATAAGAGCTTTTGACTATAGGGATATAGGATAGGTTATTAGACCCTTAGCGCCTATACTAGAGTCGATTAGATTTTTAATTGCTTATGTGGTTACATGCAAACTTATGATGTTTATTTGTTTCATATTTGCCATAAAATGCATGCAAGCACTTTCACTTTCTGTGATACTTAATGAGTTATACATATTGTCAAACATAACATGCTTACATATACATTCATCATGCACGTTTCAATTCTCACATATTTAAAGCATACTCATATTTCTTTATTCAAGATCTTGTGGTGTTTTTCGTTTTTCAATCTCATCAAAGTGAGTTCTACGACGGGCATGTAGTAACTGGAAGGGTACAAGTACCGGTAGTCGAAACGTCCTGTCTAGGTTGGCATTCGTATAAATCCAATATAACGGACTAGTTTGCCTACTTGGGGACTAACGATGAGAGTACGAAGGACCTATTAGGCCAAAGCATGCCACACCAAACGTCGTTCGAACTAACCCCACTTTGAGTTGTCATTGTGTCCATACCAGGACACCCTCCGACCTTATACTTTGTAGTCATTTTCATTCGGGTGGCACAAGTGTTAACAGGCCAACACCAATGTGAACCCTACCAGAGCCCAGTAGTCATGGGGGCCCACATGACTACCAAGGCCAAGTATAGGGACATATGGAGGCCCAAACATGAGCAAAGCCCAAGACATCCTATGGATGTAGCAAATTTATTTTCTTCATTTGTTTTGTGAATGTTCATTTCTAATACGACACATGACACCTAAAACGTCAAACTCATACTCTCGGTACGTATTCCTTGTAGATGTCTTCTAGTCACTCTCGTAGAGGTAGGAGATCAGGAAAATCCCGCGAGCGCATGGCTGCCCAAATCGCTCAACAAATGGCCGCGTAATACCCAACATCGTAGTTCAAGTCCAACAAGCCCTTGCCGCCCATCCTATCACCCCAACCAATCTAGAAGGACAAAATGCCGCCAACCCTCCTCTCAACACCACTAAATGCACCTACAAGCATTTCAAATCCTGTGATCCTCCAAAATACGAAGGGACTGAAGGTGTCACCGCTCTCCTCCATTGGTTTGAGGAGATGGAAAACACTTTTCTCAATTGCGACTGCCCCGATGATCGCAAGGTGCAATATGCTACCGGTCGTTTGTTCCGAGTAGCACTTACATGGTGGAATACAGAGAAGGGCAAGCGAGGTGCTGAGGATGCTATGACTTTGACTTGGGAAGAGTTGAGGGAGATCATGACAAGACGTTTCTGTCCAAGAAGCGAAATCAAGAAATTAGAAGATGGGTTCTACTCTTTGAAACAAACGGAGGGCGACCACACCACATACAACAAAAGATTCCTTGAGTTGAATCAGATGGTCCCCAACTTGTTCACTCCCCTCTACCGTTTGATCGAGCACTACGTTCCAGGTCTTCCTTCAAATATTCAAGACCCTGTAATAAGTACCACACCTGCAACTTTGGAAGCAGCAATGGAGTTAGCTACAGAGCTCACCGAAAACCACATACGAAATGGAGACTTCAAGGAGGAGAAGAAGAAGGATAAAGCATCAACCGAAACCTCAAACTCAACCCAAACCGAATCCTCTTCTCAACCCAATTCTAAGAGAAAACGAGATGGGCAAAATTTCGCTATCACCCAAGGCAATCAACCAGCTCTACAAGCCGTACCCCTCCAAGCTATCCCAATCACTCAAGTAGCACCCAACTCTACTTACCCAAATAAGAAACCTTACATTGGACCTCACCCTCAATGCAACACCTGTTTTTATCACCATCCATCTACCATACCTTGTCGACTGTGTGCTAATTGTGGGCGTTATGGTCATTTGAACAAAACTTGTCGTACCCCTCAAAACCAAGCTTCACCCCCACCCAAAACATGATTCAACCCCACCAACAATCCCAAAACCCTATAGTTCCATATGTTCGAGCTTGCTTTAACTGTGGTGACCCTACCCATTTTAGAAACGCGTGCCCTAGGTTGGTTAACATCATTAACGCCCAAGCTCAAGCAAACCCAGTTAACCAAGCAAATCAAGCAAACCCAACACCACCACCAGCGAGAGGAAGAGCTTACAACATCAACACTAATCCAATTGAAGATAATAACGGCGTAAACGAGCAACCTAACTAGTCTTCCATCACCAAGAGTCAAGACTCAGCTCCAACCGTCTAATTCTTAACGTTTTTCTCAATCTTTGTATCCCTGTTTTTAATTTGGAAATTTATGTATCCAAAGATTTTAATGCAAATTGATATTACTGTTTTATTTCATACCTCTACTCATTGATTTAATTATCATATCCTTATACATCACGACGCACCTTTTTCTCATCATTTAAAGAAGTTGGGGTCGTGTCTCACTTTTACATAGACTGACCCCTTTATCATATCAAACGAGAGAGGTACCGTCGTCATTCAGTCATGTATTCTTTCAGATTGGAGACTCAAGCTTTGGCTGTTGTGTTTGTGTATGTTTTAGAGTCACATAGAACTAATCATAACTTACACAAACAACCTAAACATGAAATGTTAAACAAAACACATAAAACACTAAACATACTAATCATAAAACACAAACGGGTTTACAATACATAAAACAAACTAAACTTTCGATGACCCGGTCCCGGATGCTTCACCCTTTTCATTGTTTTTCGCTTTTGTCACCGGACAATGGCGGTTGGTGTGTTTCTTGAGCGTCGAGTTGGCCGACGCCTTCGTGAACTTCCCACACCCCTTGCACCTAGCCATTTCATGGCTATCCGACATCAAGCACAAGTCAAAGTGCTTCCAAATAGCGGGGTTTCTTTTGGTTTCCAAAACATCCACGACCTCATCGTTACAAGCCATCGGTATCTCTTTGATATTATTAGATTTGAAGTGGTTAAAGTGTTGATTTTTTGTAGTAAGTAAATGAAATTAGAAGTGGTGTAGAGAATGGGGTTTAAATACAAGAAAAAACCGATTTTAAAATTAATATTTGGTTTCAAATTCCGGAACCGATTCCTAATAGTAAATGCAGCTTTTATTGACTTAACAAGACCCGACAGAACCGGTTCCACACAGAAGCTTGCAGCCTTTTCTTCACATATACGACAGAACCGGTTCCTACCCGTACTCGGTTCCTACCATACTCGGTTCCAAACTACCCGGAACCGGTTACAACAGGTTCCACATTTTAAAACTTATACCCGGGTACGAACTGGAACCGGTTCCACAGAGGAACCGGGTCCACTGACTAGAATGAGGAACCGGGTCCGGGTATTCAAAAGACCCGATTTTACCCATCTCTAGGTATACCCTATTAAAAGATATTCTTTACATATACATATCGGGTTTTGTTAAATAACATATCCTTCAAAATATTAGACCCTAGCCAGTGGTCCTCCCCACCCACCCCGGGCCGCCTCTGTGAAATCCCCACGCTTAAACTGTGGAGAATTCAAAATCCCACAATTGTGACTGTGGACTACACTTTTAAGTACAATTTGCAAAATGGGCAAGTTAAATTGGTTTCCTGTCAAAATTGGAGACGTTTCTTTTTAAAATTACATATGTACTGGTCGATGAGTGCTCTATTTTGTTCATTGTACTTTTGTTCTAATTATTTGGTCATTAGATTCATGTTAGTTCTTTGAAGCTTGAGATTTCTGACTGAGATTCATGTTACTTCTGTGAAGTTTGAGTTTTTTGACCGGGGGTGAAAGTCACTAGACCTAAAAATTTCTATAAAACCCGGGGGGGGGGGGGGGGGAAACGTATATACCAAAAAATTTCTATACAATAACTATATATTATCCACTATTTAGCGAAAAGTTCGGGGGGTCAACCGCCTCCTCCGCCCCTTAACTTCGGCCATGGTTACTTGGGCCACTTTTTTTTTCCCATTTTGCTCATAAATGGGAAATTCTTCTCAAATAAAGACCTAAACATATCTTTGTAAACCCAAAAAAAAACTTCTGATGGCCAAAATGAAACAGAAAACTTGCTTTTGATGACCAAAGCACAATGATTAATAATGGAACGCTGATGTAACTGGAAGTACGTTGCTTACTATTTTATGGAAATTTGCTCAAATTTTTCAGTGTGCTCAAAACGAATTTGCTCAAATTTTTCAGTGTGGTCAAAACGGCCGGGGCCAGGTTGGGCCGGCTCATCATGTACATTATTTTTAAACTTTGTAAATAATCAATGTGTTAGATATAATTAAAAAAATATATACTCAAAAGAGTTTATATATATATATAGGGTGAGGTTATTGTGAGAAAATTTAAAAGTGTGAGAATGATAAGAAAAAATCTAAACCATTAGATATTTAATTTAATAGTTGAAATCATAGTGACAATTCTGTAAATAATGTTGACTGTTAAACTAACTAATTTTCTAGATTAAGGATAAAAGGTAAATGCAATATTTTTAAATTAGGAAACTAACATTAATAAACATGCAAACTTCCCCCTTCTTTTTTAAACATCAATAACTTTTTATACGTAACTCTTTTAAAAAAAAAAATTACACCATAATAACGAGTGTTTTATAATCTTTAATATAAGTACCATATTGATATCCTTATGTAGAGTTATTTCTGTTTTTATATATTTAGGGTGTTATTTCTGTTTTGATTCTAATTAAAGTGTTGACTGGTGTTATATTAGGGTGTTATTTCTGTGACATTCAATGCTAGGGTGTTCTTTATAAGATGTGTGCCTTCAAATAACTGTTGTGGTGTTTTTATGAGTTATGGTGTTATTTTTGTTATATTTCCGTTCTTTAGAAGATGTATGCCTTCAATATACATGCTGTGGTGTTTTTATGAGTTAGGGTGTTATTTCAAATTTGAAAATCCCTACAATAACTGCTAAAAATCGGTTGCATATATTCATTCTATAATTAGATTTTATTAGTTAAATTACACTTATACCCTTAAACTACCAAAATAAAAAGGGACACATGTCACATCCATAATCTTTCTTATTCTTCTCACACCTTTAAATTTTCTCACATGAACCTTTCTCTCTCTCTCTCTCTCTATATATATATATATATATATATATATATATGAGGGTTATCTTGAGAACGCTAAATATAGCGAGAACCGTAAGAACAAAGAAAAAACCAATCAAAACCAAATTTTTTAATACAAACCTCATTGTAATTAAATTACAACATCAAAAAAAGAATTTACAACATAAAATAATTCATCTCTTCTCTCAAAATCACTCTTATTAGAGTTTTTACACATGTGTAAATGACAAACTTACACATGTGTAAATTTTCTTTATATACGAATTTACGTAAATTTAAACGTGTAAATGAAATTTCTAAAATTGTATTCGAATAATAATGATAAGTGTAATTTTTTTTTGAATTTGAGTTGTTTTTGACCAAGTATTCGCGGTTTTTTAATTCGTTCTCACGATTTTCACAATATTTAGCGTTCCCATTTTAACTCTTCCCCTATACATACACACACAACTAAGTCAAAACGAAGGCTTTTTCAATTTTTTAACCAAAAATCAACTTTTCCAATTTTTTTTTAAAAAGTTTTGGTTGATTTACACCATCGTAAAAAACATTTACAATAGGTGTAAATGCTGATATCAACAACTTTTTACACTGGTGTAAAAAGACTGAAAACACTGCTCGTTTTTTTACAGCTGAGTTTGTAACATTTTCATCTACTTATATGAAAAAAATGGTGACAAAATTTACACGAAAGTCATATTTTTTTAAATTTTCATAACTTAAAAGGGTTTTCTCTTGATCCGAAGGATATATGTTATATATAAATCATTTAAGAACACTACATGGGTCAAGTGGCTATGGTCATGGCCGGGCAAGTTGGGCTCACTTGAAATTTCCTTTCAGGTAAAATTTCTTTTTAGTACTTTGATTATTGGGCCAAATTATATATGTACTTCGAAACACTATAAATTTATATTTAAACTTTTCACATTATATAAAATAAAACCAGCTATTTATAAGAATCTGATTTAAATATAAATAAGAAAAAAATTATCCGCTGAGATGAATCTAATGTAATAAATTGTTTTAAGTAACTGATCCTATTTTGTTTCTATGATGGATAAACGTGAAGTTTATACTGTTTTAATGTATTTCGGTCTATAGTTTACTTTATTCTATTACTCAGTGTGGAACCAGAAAATTTTTGTTGGAGGGTCAAATCTATAGTTCATATAATTATAAAAGTCTTGCTATTAAAAAGAAAAGAAATGTTTTAAGTTTTTTTAAAATACATCAATAATTTTTTTACCAATCAATGTATCAATTGGTTATTGTAATCTTAGGGAAAAGATGACCTTTTGGTTGACATGAACTTTTAAGTATGCGTCGTATTCTTACATCTTCTCGTATATTAATCAGAATAATGATTGGTTTTTACAATGCCAGTCACCAACTACTTCGTTTTTAGATAATTTAATTTTCTCTCGATTTCTTTTATTATTATTTTTATTGAAACTTAATAGACTTGATGAAGTTTTTATTTTTGAATTGGGGGTTTTAACCAAAATATCTTTTTATTTTTTGAACGGCCAACAAAAGTAATTATACTAACATCCAATACAAAAGCTAAAAACAAACACCAAAATGTGTTTCTACATGTAATAATTTCAGCAATTAACAAACTATGATAAACTTATATCGAATAATAACCTAATAGGCTAGTTAATTAATTTTGAAAGTTAGAAATATAAATATATACCAAACTAATCCGAACACATAACAAAGTAGAATTCATAATTGTTATTCAAATATTAACTAAACAATAGAAAAACCTCAACAAAGATAAATAAATTAGATCATTCATGATGCTTGGCATACCTTTGATACTTCCCAAGAGACAAAAAAGTTTTAGGCTACTCGGTGTGGGAGGAGGGTAGTCCTCAGAGAATGCTCAGTCACGTAGGATGGGGCAAAGAGGATGAAACTAAGGAAATGAAGGATGAGCCTAATATATATATATATATATATGTGTGTGTGTGTGTGTTGTATGTATAGGTGCGTGTGAGAAGAAGGAGGGCCGTCCTCAGCGTCCTAGGAAGGACGTTGACGACGTCGCCGGGCCGGTGGAAGTGGTGTATGGGGCGTCGCCGGGCCTGGACGTGGCTAGGACGACCCCACACCGAGTGGCCTTAAGGGAGAAAAAAAACATTTCTTGAACACTGTGACGGCGGACATAAGGTTGTCGCTTCAGAGAAAAAGATACGCTAATTCTATTAGAACTTTATTATATGGAAATAAAATATTAAATTTTAGATTTTGAAAGTTGGGCCAATGTCGTTTATTTTTAAAGCCCACAATATTCTATATTAACCCACTAAACTAAATATTACATTGTATTATCTTCTTTCTAGTTCTCTGCAACAAATATCGGAAATCACAACAGCCCATCGGACTGCCGCTAGCCGCTGTCACACGCCGCATGCCGTTGCTCGCTGGCCGGAAAACTTCAAACATCTTTATGTTCTTTTTGCCATTTAAACGCTTTATAGAAGAACATCAAAGGGGTCAACTGTAAGAATTTTTTTTGGCTGAATACTTCAGTAACCTTATAGTTTGGCTGGGCGGAGGATCAACTGACCCCCTAATCCCCCTGCGGTTCTGCCGCTTATCACTTTTAATGAATAATTTAGACATTATGATAAACTTTCATAGTAAGCTACATGCCTAATCAAATATTTGCATAAAGGGCTAGTTTGCCTGTTTACTTTTTAAGCCAAACCTATGACGTTATAAATCCAAAATTATATGTATACCACTACTTGCTAAACCCATATAGCCCTCCTTAAATGTAGTCTTAAAAGTTTTACGTCATATCAATCTTGAAGTCAAAACTAGTCTTGTTAACTTCCAAAGTCAATCTCTAGTGTGAAATAAGAACTATGAACTTTGACGGGCAACTTGCTTTGTGATTTATCTTCAAACCTTCAAATAAATAAACTTGGCTAATAAGGGAACCTGTCAAATGGGGGTGGAAGTCAGCTAACTCTATATATAGCACACAAAACCTACTAAATTGTGTTTCTTTAGAAATATCGATTATCATTGTAATTTTATTGTTTTTTTAAGTGTGATTGATGCATTAATCATTTATATTCTTTGGAATATTGGATTTTAATAATATCAACTATTCGCCTTTGCGTCAACAGTCCTAACTTCAAATACAACCACTAGCAATCCTAACTATTAAAATATTGGCCTCTAATGGACCATGACTAACAGAACTCTAACATCGTTAGTTTCCGGTCACCGGAAAAACGATTTTTTTGCCGGAAAACTCAATCTTTTCGTCACAAACCTCTTTGTAACCTTATTACAGACCTTTAGGAACCTTTTTTCTAGTAAAAACCCAAATTATTGAGGTCGCTAGAAAACTCTTTTTTCGCCGGAAAACTTCTTTTTGACCGGAAAACTCAACATTTTCGTCCCAAATCTCTTTGTAACCTTAGATTGGACCTTTAGGAACCTTTTTCTGGCAAAAACGTTTTCCGGAGACCAGAGATTAACAGCGTTAGGGTTCTGTTAGTCAGGGTCCATTGGAGGCCAATATGTTAATAGTTGGGATTGTCGGTGGTTATTTTTTAAGTTGGGACTGTTGGTAACTAACGACGAATAGTTGCGATTATTAAAATCCAATATTTTATATTCTTTTAGGATAATTAATGTGCTATGTAGAGGCCATACAACATACATCTGCATCTTACCCAATTATGCTTCTGATTAGATTACCAATTCTTGCAAACAAAACATGTTGAATGATGATAATGGCCTTAACTTAAAAAGAAATACAACAATTTTAAATATTAACACCTCATCAAAAGTATTTTTATGTTTTTAATATTATTAAGGGCCTCTTCGTTATCACACATCATTTTGGACATGATTGGTATATAAATATATAATAAGATACATACTTAGGTGACCGATAATTACTTATGTTGCATGTTAAGTGGTGTATGGGTGGCCTTATCAGAAAAAAAAAGTTAGAATACTTGGGTTGCCTCCGCATGCATATGACAAAAAGGAGTTTGCAGGTCAACCCGACCCGACCAACTTTACTTCTCTTGCAAATCTCAGGGAGATCACTTGCGGGTAAAAACATTACAACAAATGCATACGATATTTTCAAGCTGATGGTCAGCTCGGGCGCTGCTGGTAATAATGATAATTTCTCTCGGCTTCCGGCCCATGCGCCCCCCAGGGGTAGTACACTACCCTTTTTGGCTTTAGCAGAAGTAACTTGTTGGGACAGAATGTAATTCATGTACAGTTGCTTTTGTAACTCTAGATTACAGTGTGGCTGTTAAATATAGGTGACAACATTTATTCTCCTTTAGTATAAATTTTGTAGACTTAAAATGCAAATAAACGTAGTTTGTTAGAAGTAGATATATATTTTTATTTCGTTTTCAGATAATAGTTTTCTTATTGTTGTTTAATAGATAAATCTATTTTATTATAAACATTAATGGTCTGTTAAAGCTGGTATATAGCTCTAAATCATTGCGGGATGTTTGGGACTGTTCATATAAAGTTTACAGCCTTTATAGAGTTTTTTTAATACAACAAAAAGATGTTTTTAAACTATCAAGGTTCGCATACTGAAAAGTGCTTGAGTCCCTCTAGCGTAGTTCCCAGGTTTACCTAGGTTCCATTGGTATTCTTTGTTTGATCTTCATAGAGGCCACACACGCCACATGTTAGCACAAGCTACGTTACTGGTTAGTAGGGTATTGGTGGGATCTCACGATAACAAAAGTAGTTTTGATATTGTTTTTTAAATTAGTTATTTTTTTGAACGGCAAATTTGAATTACTGACGGACCACTCAATTATCATCGTGCCATGAGCGCAACCCAATCATATCAATCTCCACTAGACATAATGTCTATACACCAATCCAGAAGGAAATCCAATAAATATGGGAAAACCCCATTGTGGGAATCGAACTCAAGACCTATTGTTCCAAAGTCTGATCCCAACCCCAAGATGCCACTAAGCTATAAAGCCATGGAATTTAAATTAGTTATCTAAGTATAATAAGTGAAATAAACTATGTTCTAATTGTTAACTCAAGCTGGAGTAAACTAAACCAAAGGTATGCGTGTAATTGTGATTGTATTGAAAATGTATGGATTGCAAGAAGTTTATACACATTGGTACAATAACATAAACTACCCTTAACTATTGTGTATAGGGCTGTAAACGAACCAAATCGAACGAATATGAACAAGACCTTTTTCGTGTTCGTTCGCTAAGGAAATAATTTGTTCATGAACAGTTATTGAAAGAGACATCTGTTAGTGTTCGTTCGCTAAGGAAATAATGTGTTCATGAACACTTATTGAAAGAGACATCTGTTCGTGTTCGTTTATTAAGGAAACGAACGTGTTCACGAACACAAACAAACACAACTCTAATCAGAGGAGGCTAGAGGTGGATGGTGGAGATACGAAAGTGACAGAAGTTGAAGCCCTAATCGTGGAACAGAGGTCAATTCATCGATGTGAATAGTGAGAGAAAAGGGGAACGACGCATAAACAATGTGCGAATGGGGTTTTGTATTCTATTTGTTAGGGTAATGAAATAAAAAAGAATTAAAGAATATGAAAAGTTTAGATAAAATAAAAAATGTACAACAATCTTTAATGAACAACATAAATAAGCGAACATGAACAAACATACACGAACAACATCAGTGAACGTTCACGAACACAGCTGAACGAACGAAACCTCTGTTCGTGTTCGTTCACTTGACTAGTCGAACGGAATAAATTTCTTGTTCATGTTTGTTCATTTATTAAACGAACGAACGTAAACGAACTTCCTGTCAAACAATTCACGAATTGTTGCTGAACGTTCAGTTCATTTACAACCGTAATTGTTTAACAGAGTACTTTGATGATTTGATCACTTATGTTAATAGCTGCAAAAGTTTCTTTTTTCTTATAAGAAGAAAAAATTGAATGTCTTTTATAAATTTTGTAACTCATTAGTTGGATGTATCATAAAGTTTCTGATGATTATTTGAAGATTTGAATGCGGATATCAATACCCTTATACCAGCATTTATAGATTTTTACCTACTAGATTGAATGAACCACAAGTTATTGCAAACAATCTAGTTCAAATATTCACCAGCTAACATTTGTACCTAAATACATAGTGATCATATTTTGTGTGTTGATGTATATATCATCAACTTATAACTTTATAAACCAGGTCCATAGTATCTTCGATTTAGATAGTTGCTTGGTCATCAAGATAATCATGTATGATCCGATGAATCCACCTTAGCTTATAGTTTATAGTTAGTTACCCCATATCGGTTTTGATTGCTGTTAGTTTATATGGACCTCATTGATAGGCATTCTCTTATATCATTTAACAAAAGTTAAATTATGTCACACTCAAACGTATGATTCAATGTTTTGTGCCTTTTTTGTATTGCAAGCATAGTGATGTGAAAAACTTGTTAGTTGTTTGTTGCTACAAAGAAAATCGGACCGGGCTTTTTGTTGACGGGTCAAACAACCTCCAGCATTCTCTAGTCCAGCTCTGAGGTGTAACATATAGTCATATAGATAAAACCTTAGGAAGGCGACCCGAGTCACATGAAACACATATAAATCATGAATCTACAATAGAAATATGTAAAACCGACTTCAAGTGTCCAACCCTAAACAAATAAAATTTCAAACTATGGTGAATTATTGGTCTGTGAGTCGTATTAATTGGTCCTGCTTCTGTGTTTGTGGTCTCATACGTACTAGTAATAATGTGAAGGGACACTCTTCTCATGCCCACCCTAGTTTTGTGTCATATAGCCTGGATTGTTGCTGGCTTTTCACATTCATATTGTTTTGTTTCTGGTATATGTTGTCATTGTTGACGCATAGATATTGAGAAAGTCTTTTTTGGTCGTGAATTCGTGTCGAATTGACCCACCTAGTTAGGGTTGTTTAAAAAGCCCGCGGCTCGCTCGAAATCGATCCATTTTTTAAATGAGCCAAGCTTCTCATGACTTGCTCGTTAGCTCGCATGTTTAGTTCTAATATACCTTTTCTAATGGCAAATGTTACTCACTCCTAAATTACACTAAATTGCTCTTGCTTAGGATTGAACCCAAGAGCTCTCACCAAAAGACAAGAGCCTCTACCAAGTGAACTAGGCTCACACTAGCGTTCTAATACACTTAAGCCCAAGTTTTTATATGTATACAAATTATAACCCAAAAATAAACATATTTTAAACCATGGTTTTTAAATAGTTATATAGTCATTTTTAGAGAAAAAAAAATCTCCATTGATCCACATAACTTGGTTAGATTGTAAAATAGATTAGAAAACCAAAAAGACCAAGTGTTTAATAACAAAGAAAAACAATAATAATAACACTATTTTTATTTCTTTGATTCTGTCATTCTTTCTAGTTTTTAAAAAAATTAGCTGGATTCATATTTTCTAGTAATAATATACATTATATTTTTGGTCATAAGTTTATAGTTTTCGAGTATTAACATGCAAGAACATAAAATAAAATTTCGGGTAAAAGTAACGGTGTTGCTATCCTGCGAAAACAAGTGTCATGTCCGTGTCGGAGTAAATTTTCAAGTTCGACCCATCAACCCACATACACGAACCAAATAAATTTTTTAACACTCTATGTACGTTCGAGTTGGCCCTACATTCATGTTTCACTGGAGTACCATGTACTCAGTCCCTGCAGTTGTCCAATATTACAGTTTTACTCCTTAAGATTGTATATATATGGCTCTATAGATACTTTGTCCCATTGTATATATGGCTCTATCGATACTTTGTCCCATTAAGCGTACACATATGGTATGTTAGGAATCTTATCATGAAACAGTAACATCAATCTTTTCAGTATATAGTCTTGAGTTTTTTGATTTCACTGATATCGATCTCAGGTCTTCGTTCAATCATAGTTATCTAGCGGCCGGAATAAAACTTTGTACTTTTTCACATTCTTTCTATTCTTTTATATTAATTCATGTTTTCCTTTTAGTATGACTTTTGGTAGTTCATTACCACAAAAAATACAAACATGATCTCCTATCATGATTCTATAATGTCATTTTTTTGCATATTACGTATCAAATCATGTGGATCCAAAGGTGAATTGTTCAATCGATTGTGATTCTTTTGTTATTTGGTTCTTCAAAGTCTGTTCATTTTTTTTATTTTTTTTGGTGGGATGATCTGTGGTTGACCACATATCGACCATATACATTATGTCAAGTTTCTTAATTGATTTGTTACTTATTTGATTTAGACATTGAAAATAATTCAAGTAAATCAGATATGAACGTAGAAAAACTTGTATACTACATTTGTATTACTTTACTATACTTTGCATTGCCATCAAATAAATGTGTATTCATAACTAGAAAGGTTTGGGGTTTTCAATTGAGACTAAAGTTCAATCCTCACTTGTATTATTTGGGGTGGATATAGGCAATGAAGGAGTTGAACTAGGCCTTGTACGAGGTTGTCAGTTTGCTTCCTGAGACCAGCTGGGGTTTCGTCCCACCATGTGTTACGCCTGAGAGTTCTGCTCTTGTGGTAACACAATGACTGTCAACTGACAACCGACACTATGATTTCCTGGGGGAACACCTAAAAAAAACCAAATTCTGAAGCCAGCGTGGGCCCAGTTAAGACCTATAGGAAGTGTTATTTCTTACATGTTTGTTAGCTAGCCTCTTTATTAGCCTTGATTATGTTTCCTTATTCTCAGCCTAAATTGTAGCCAATCAATATTATTTATTTCCCCTGTATCTTGTTCCAAACATTGAATCAATGAAAAAAATGTTCATATCAAAATCTATATGGTATTAGAGCGGACCACCCACCCCTCAACCGAAACCCTAAAACCCCAAGCTGTTTCTTCCTTGATGGCCGACGACGACACAACCAACCCTAGCGACAGTGCTGTCGACAACCAAAACCAATCCCAAATAAACCAAAACCAAAATCAATCGAACCCGATTCCGGGATTAAGAAGTGAACAATACAAGCAGTTCATCAACATATTTACCATAGACGAGATAACCCACCTGATGGCGAATATGGGAGCTAGATTGGACGATGATGGCAACTGTATTGTTGACTCGGGATGTACCGGGCATATAACTCATATTCTCAATTTGTTCCCTGGTAGCATCAAAGCAACACATGAACACTTTTTGTGACGCTTCACATTTCTGTACCTTCCATATTTAGAAAGCTGCATTCGTATTTCTATTTTTGGAAATATGTATTCGTATTTCATCTCCAATCTTATAATCCAAGACGTTGATCATAATGTTATTTACTTTTATATACACATGTTACATACTTGTGTTATACGCAATCAATCGTTGAGTACGTGTTTACACGCAAAAACCGAGACTCAAAGTACTTGGGAATATCAATCATACGTGCATCATACTCATGCCATACTTTGATACACTTTAAATTCCTAAAAACAAGCAAAAATACAAGAAAACGACATAAAATAACATAACTACAAAGTACAGTGGCTGAAAGTGAACAAAAAACAAAATCAGGAAAAAGCTCCCGCCGCGCCATGCGACGGTGAAGAATTCATGGTCACGTGGCACGACCAGCTAAATCAGCAGCTTCTTGTTTTCAGCTCATGGGTTGGTCCGTTTTGCCACCTTTTTCACCCCAATCAACTTTCAAGTTATTTTTAACCCAAACCTAATTACCCCATTTTAATACCTCTCATCTCCACCTCTCTAACAACTTTCCACCCCAAATTCACTCTCCAAACACCCAAAAGCTCACAAGAAATTCCAGTTGTGGGCAGATGACCTCTTTGTGTTTAAAGTGAGTTTTCAACTTAATTAACCTACTTATTCTTCTTGTTTCTTGTATCAAACCACTTGGATAACATTTAGGATTGTTACCCACTGTTCACCATGGTGTAACAAAGTGCTACAACTCTAGAAATGGTGTCCAAGGTGGCTAAAACTTTCTGTTTTGAATCAAACTTTTCATACAAGTTCAAGTTTATTTTGTTCTTGTAAGAATCTTACACCCACCTTGCTTATAACCAAACCTATTGGTATGGGGCTGGAATAGGGTTGATTCCTACAAGTTTAGATGTCTAAGAACCTCCTAAACTTTCTATTTTAACAAGGTTCCATGCAACCTACAAGTGTTGAAAACATCCGAGTTCATCATCTTCGATATGGCAAGACTTGTGTTTTGGTAAAGGTGTGAACCATGGAATCTTTGGCTCTCCAACCTAGTTCCACTACCTCACTTGCTTGATTTATTGCTTATCTTCATACCACTAAGTCTCAAAACAATTTCCAAACAAAGGGACAAGGCTACATCATGTCCCCAAACACTTTCCATGTTTGGGATGCACACATCTAGCTAGCTCACTTAGTTGTTTTTAGACCTAGTAGTTTTAAGTTCTTATATTCACATTCATGACCAACCGAAATCATCAACAAGTTGATGATTTTTCTTTGGTGAATCATATATTTAGGTTAAATGGATGTTTCTCATCCTACCTTCTTCCATGACCATTCTTATGGTTCCTTAATAATACTAGACTAATTATAACACAAAAACAATAAACCAAATCATCATTTTATCCAAACTCATGGTTAAAAGTGGTATAGTATGGTATTATTATCTTTGGGTAAAGGTTCCTTAAACTTGGACTTCCGATGGGAGAATTGGTGCCCATGTAAAACACCCGATTATGGTGTCCAAAATGAGTGCCTTAACAAAGATATTTGTTCGTGTAAATTCATAATAATCGTCATTTCATATACGTAATCGTAATCATAATCCTCAATCCATAATCCACCGAAACTCACACGCCTTCGTTCCCCTTGTAGGGTGACCTCGACATTCGTAACATCTCAAGACTACTTACTCCTTTTTTTGGAAGTTTTGCAAACTGTGAGTATACATGACTCTCTTTTCGTTTTCACACTTTTGGGTGCAATATATACTGCCATTTTTAAAATTACACATACACACATACACAAATACATTATTCATACCAACAAATCCATTATACATGCTTTATACATTTATATTTTAGGAATACATGCATGCTAGAGCCATTCTTGCACTATACTTTGTCATTCACTTCGTACAAGTCTACCTTAACATGTATAGCGCTATAGGAGTAACACACTGCCCTTGATGGGCCTATGTTAAGTAATTCAATCATACAAACAGTCTTGTCATTGCGACGACAAGATTACGCTAGTGAATCTTTGGGTTGACACATATGCGATGCATGCTAGTTCATGATATTTTATGCCTTAGTATACGTTTTTACTCTGTGGATCTCGTTAAATTCTTTTATACATATGCTAGTACACTAAACTTATATATATCTCACGGATACTTATATATATATATATATATATATATATTTCCGTACAAGTTACACAAGTGTCCGGTAGTGACCCCATATCGAAACTGCTACCAAGTTTAGTATCTTAACAACAATTTAGATAGTCTAGAGAACTACTTCAACATATTTAACACCCTAAACCACCATTAGCTTATTAATTATCCAAAATTAACCTAACACCTATATATCTCCATATAAGGTTAACACACATGTTACATTGAATTTTATATTCAAACCATCATGCTAACCCCCCCTCCCCCATGTGTGACCGGATTTGGTGGGTCCCCCACTTGATTGATGTTGAAAAATATGAAGATGGAAGGCATGGGTCTTGTAAGGGACTTGAGCTAGAAAGATTCAATACAATCTATAAACATCTGAAGTCCATATTCTATCTATATACATGCTCATAACCCACCAACTTATACCTCATAACACACACGCAAAATTTGCTCATCATCTCTCCTCCAAACACCTCTAAACTCACGGCTCAACACCCTCTTTCTCTCTTTCGTTTTTCACAACGCTAACCTAAATATACATACACACATGGAGTTTTGAAGATGATCTAAGGCATTCTCAAGCATTGGAAACATTCTTAGAGCATTATTCTTAAGTGTTGGAACTTCTTATCTTCTTAACCCCATCATCTAGTTCATCCCTAGCCTTTGAGCTAGTAGTAAGCTTCTAAACTTGTTTTTAAGCTTCTTAAAGTACGTAGATTATGGATGTACAAGTTGGTCATCTTGAATCTTACAAATAAAATACATGAAACCCTAACTAAAAACAAAATAAACTAACATCTTTATGTGTTCTCTTGGTGATTCTTGGTGCTACGCAAGTGGTAGATTATGTTAGACTAGAAGATCTTGAAAGTTTATGTTTAAAAGTAAGATCTAAACATGTATATGTTTAGATCTGTCAAGATCTAAAAACTTGAAGTGACATGAACTAGATTATGATCTTGAAAATGTTTTTTTTTAAAACATAAAGTGTATGAAGAAACTAAATATACATTTTTAAGGTTGTAATCTTGGAAAAATTACATAAATAAGCTTTTGTAAACTTGGTGAAGTAAAAGATGAACTTAAACTATATAGTTATTTTTAGAAATCTTAACAAGTTATATATATAAAAGTTCATGATATTTGAAGTTGATAGAATATGAAATTTCATGAGCTTTGATCTTGGATGAACTTGATGAGTTTTAGATGATTATGTTAAAGTGAAAAACTTGATTTAAATACGTTCTGAAAACGTGGAAAACGTTCATAGTATAGGGGAAACTATGGCGAAATTTTCTAAAAACCTAATCATGATTAAGGTGTAATTAACAAGTGATTAACATGGCTAAAATGTCATTAGCAACCTTAATCATGATTAGGCAAACTTTTGGTGGGAAAGTTTAAGTTAAAATTATTAGTATTTTCTTAAACTAAAAAGAGACATATATATATATATATATATATATATATATATATAGAGAGAGAGAGAGAGAGAGAGAGAGAGAGAGAGAGAGAGAGTGAGTGGGGGGGTTCTAGAGTGAACACTAGTGTATTTGTGAACTGAGTGAACAAATCCTGGCCATTGATTTATATCATCAAATCTTGACCATTGATGACCATTGATTTACACTTGTGTATTGATAATCAAAGGGTAGGATTAGTTCACACAGTTCACTATCAAGAGGGTTGTTCATAAATGAACCTAAGCCTATATATATATATTTTGATCACTTACATGTGTGTATATATTTATGTGCTAACTATATGTATTTAGAATAAGTAGGATGCATACTCATATAAATACTAACACAAAAATATAAGTACAAGAATATTCTTGCAGCATGACAAAATATGTAAAAATGTGTTTACATATACATATACACATATCCATACTTGGATACATGGGCTAATACACAAGGATATATACACACACTTATATTATATCCCCAAACATATATCAGACAATCGGACCAAAATGGTCTTTGGATGTATACACATATATATATTGAAGTAAGGATATATACACTAAATTGACAAGGTAAAATATACTAAATTTTGACAAGAAATATATATAGTTTACCGACAAGAACCATATATATTGTGATGACAACGAATATTATTCTACCGACACAAAGTAAAAGCATTTTTATTGACGAAAAATATATATGAACATACTTAACAACAAGTTCTAAAAATATATTATTTTTAGACACTCAACTAATATATATATATATATATATATATATCACCCATCATAAATCCGGGAAGTTATATAAACAACTAAGGGTAATAATACGATACTTACACGTATGAATACGTATATCACAACACTTGGTAAAAATACAAGGATTACAAGTAATCTACATGTACACATATACGTACATACGAATACAACACAAATACCTACATCAAAAGTATACAAGTGAAGTATCATACATAGTATACCTATACGTATAAGTACACAAGTACACTAGAATGAGATGTACACATACAATATAACTTTATACATTGATACCTACACAAGTTCGACGTTAAAATATTTATTTTAACAAATATGTCTATCTATCTATCTATCATATATATATATATATATATATATATATGAGAACAAATACATACAAGGAAACAAACACGTATATAAGAGAAAAATGTTCTCAACGCACGAATATATGTATATTGGAATGATATATATACCTCGTGACAACAGAACATTGTGTGAGACACGAACACATACAGAGGGCTAGGCTCATTCACACTCGTGGGAGGTATGAAGACGCATAATGTGACATCCGTCGAAAACGGGTTTCAAAACCCGCTTCGTTTATTAATCGAATAGTCAGTTACAATTTTCGTTGCTTATTTAATGCTCTTTTTAATTTTAAAGAATACATAATTAATAAATATATTAGAATTTATAAACTATAATTAATAAACAATAAAAACGGCCGAAGAAAAAAATAAATGCCGTTGCCGGGTTTCGAACCCGGGTCAGCCGGTTCATTCAACAAACAAGCATTTCACCACTCCGCCACTTGACTCGTTTGTGTAATCAATGAATCAAATAAAACTTAAGTTCCACCCGTGAATTCATCTGTTTGTGTCAAGAACTGAAACCGCTTATCGGCTTTCAAATATCCAGAGACCTTTGGTGTGGTCGCGAGTTTCTGAGTATAACCGGTGATTCAATGCCAATTACAACCCACGTTCTAATCAATTCAATCTTCAATGCCTCGATTCATATGATTGTTGAGATTGAAACCGAAATGAAATTTACTTCCAATTTACACTAATAATACCATCGCCTCATATCTCGGAAACACTCGCAGAACCCTCAATTTTATTTTTCACTCTAACTTCTGTTCGTCGGAATCACTATCTGCTATCGCCGGACTTTCGCCGAAAAACCGAGACTTACACCAAATCGGTAAATTCTCGACTATTTCGTTTTCAATCCATTGTTAGACTTATACTAACTTCAATCCTTCAACCAGAATCGGTTCCAGAAGACGTTGCCAGAAATTCTGCACTCGCCGGAAAATCTCTGGAAATTCTGAAATCACACTGTAAACGGTACAATCATCTAAACCCCCTGATATCTCTTGTTTTGTCACTTAATTTCACAACTAATTGATCAAAACTGTTAATTGATCCGATCAGACGGAATTCACAAAACAGAGCCGACGACCCTTGCCGGAGTTATGAGAAAAACATCCTTTTCGGTACATTCATTTCCAAAACCCTCTTTATCCATTACATTTCAATCATTTATATGTTAGACGAGCGATTTAAGCAAGAACAGTCGGACATCTTTGTCTGTGTCGTTATAAATGAAGAAGACGAAGGCGATATGTGTATAAGTTTAATTAAAACTGAATATCATACCGGGTTAGACACACAGTCCAGTGGTGGACTGTGTGCAAATTTAATATCATGGTCCCGAGTTCGAGTCCTAACACGCTGCCCGGTTCTTACAAATTTCCAACCATTTTTAATACTGATATATATTAAGGCGCAGATAGTAAATAAATGTAATTAAAATCGCATATCATTCGGGTTAGTCACACAGCCCAGTTGGTCGGGTTGTGTGCAATACAAGGCTATGGACGCGGGTTCGAGTCCAGGCCCTCACACCGGTTCAATGATTTAAAAACCTTTTTAAATTAAATAGAATTCTGAATAATCTAAATAGTATATAAGTATAATTAAAATCAGAAATATTTCGGGTTAGACACGTAGCTCAGTTGGTAGAGCTGCGTGCACTCGTACGAGAGGTCTCGGGTTCGAGCCTCACTCAGTGCACACTCAACCACAGTCCGACCGGTCAGCTGTCCGGTCAACGGTCAACGGTCGGTCAACGGTCAACAAAAGTCAATTTTTTTTATTATTTTATTTATTTATTTAATTTAAAAATCAATTAAAAATACTTAAAAATAATATTTTTAAAGTTAGAAAACGACCTTAAACTCACAAAAATAAATCTAAAAATCCTATTAAAATTGTTAATTAAAAGTATTAGTCTCCAATAAAATCCAATTATTTACCGAACCATTTCGTTAATATTTTAGGTTAGTTCTTCCTCGTCGATCAAATCCCAAAACTCGTGCGCATCCAACAACATCAAAAGAACGCACCCAAAGTGAGTGAATCTCTACCAATTCCCCGTTTTAATCACACTTTTGGGGTGTATCATGTGTCGCATAAGTATTTATTATATTATAAACACTTGTGCATCCATCATATCCGTGATCAAATGTGTATTCAATATGTATCAATTGTTGTGTGGATTATGTTTAAATTAAAGTTATCATTTTCAGTACATGCATTTCATAGGCCCATCAGCTCCCTGTGGGAGACGGGTTGAGTACAGGTGCCTCATTCGATCGGCTCCGTTTGATTGAGCCTTGATCTCACATACATCATCATACGTTTCATACGATCTGCTCCGTTTGATTGAGCCTTGATCTCACAATACATTATCATTCATGTCATATACTCATTCAAGGTGGTTTGTGATTGTTTGTTTATATATGTTTGCTCACATATGAATATTGCACAACTTTTCAATATAAAATACAACAAGGAATCAATAACAATGTTTTTAAACAAGGTTCACTCGCCAACTTTTGTTGACCCAAAACTTCCCCCATTTTACACATGATACAGGTGATCTGTCACACCCCGACCCGCAGCGGAAAAGGTGTGACAGATTGGTATCAGAGCTTTTGACTATAGGGATATAGGATAGGTTATTAGACCCTTAGAGCCTATACTATAGTTGACTAGATTTTAATTGTTTATGTGGTTACATGCAAACTTATGATATTATTTGTTTCATATTTATTACATACACAAATGCATGCAAACATTTCCAATATTACATTTTGTGATACATAGTGAATTATACTTACAGTCAAACATACATACTTACATACACATTCATTATACATATTTCAATGTTCACATATTCAAATCATCTTCATACTTTCGTTATTCAAAGATTTTGTCGCATTTTTCATTTTTCAAATCTCATCAAAGTGAGTTCTGCGACGGGCATGTAGTAACTGTAAGGGTACAAGTACCGGTAGTCGGAACGTCCTGTCTAGGTTGGCATTCGTATAAATCCAATATAACGGACCAGTTTGCCTACCTGGGGACTAACGATGAGAGTACGAAGGACCTATTAGGCCAAAGCATGCCACACCAAACGTCGTTCGAACTAACCCCACTTTGAGGTGTCACCGTGTCCACACCTGGACACATTCCGAATATCATACATTACATATTTCTCGATTTTCTCCGGGTTTTAGTGTACGTAACCAGGCTAACACATGCGAACCATATGAAAAACCCGGTAATCATGGGGGCCCACATGATTACGAAGGTGAAGTATGGCGGCATGCAAGGCCCAATTACGAGCAAAGCCCAAGACATCCTATGGATGTAGTAGATTTATTTTGCTATATTTATTTTATGAAAGTTCATTCCTAAATACGACACCTGATCCCTAAAACATCCAACTCATACTCTTGTTATGTATTCCTTGTAGATGTCTTCTAGTCTCGCTCGTAGGAAGATGAGATCAGGAAAAGCCTGCGAGCGCATGGCTGCCCAAATCGCTCAACAAATGGCTGCCGTAATACCCAACATTATAATTCAAGTCCAACAAGCCCTTACCGCTAATCCTGTCAACCAAGAAGATCAAAATGTTATCAACCCTCCCCAAATACCACTAAATGCACCTACAAGCATTTCAAATCCTGCGACCCTCCAAATACGAAGGGACTGAAGGTGTCACCGCTCTCCTCCATTGGTTTGAAGAAATGGAGAACACTTTTCTAAATTGTGATTGCCCCGATGATCGCAAAGTGCGATATGCTACCGGTCGTTTGCTTGGAATAGCACTTACTTGGTGGAATACAGAGAAGGCTAAACGAGGTGTTGAAGATGCTATGACTTTGACTTGGGAAGAGTTGAAGGAAATCATGACAAGACGGTTTTGCCCAAGGAGCGAAATCAAGAAATTAGAGGATGAGTTTTATTCGTTGAAACAAAAGGAAGGCGACCACACCACATACAACAAAAGATTCCTCGAGTTAAATCAAATGGTTCCCAACTTTTTCACTCCCCTCTACCGTTTGATCGAGCACTACATTCGAGGTCTTCCTTCAAAGATTCAAGACTCTGTAATAAGTACTACACCTGTAACCTTGGAAGCAGCAATGGAGTTAGCTACAGAGCTCACCGAGAACCGAATCCGGAACAAAGACTTCAAGGAGGAGAAGAAGAAGGATAAAGCATCGACTGAAACCTCCAACTCCACCCAACCCGAATCCCCTTCTCAACCCATTTCTAAGAGAAAACGAGACGGGCAACTTTTCGCTACCACCCAACGCAACCAACTAGCCTCACAAGCCGTACCCCTCCAAGCTATCCCAATCACTCAAGTAGCACCCAACTTAACTTACCCAAATAAGAAACCTTACCTTGGACCTCACCCTCAATGTAACACCTGTTTTTATCACCATCCATCTACCTTACCTTGTCGACTATGTGCGAATTGTGGACGCTATGGTCATTTGAGCAAGGTTTGCCGCACCCCTCAAAACCAAATCTCACCCCCTACTCAAAACATGATCCAAACATATCAATAACCCCAATACCCCATGTTCCCATATGTTCGAGCTTGTTTCAATTGTGGCGACCCTACCCACTTTAGAAACACGTGCCCTCGATTGGTTAACATCATAAACGCCCAAGCTCAAGCAAACCCAGTTAACCAAGCAAATCAAGGAAACCTAATCACTAGGCAACCAGCAAGAGGAAGAGTTTTCAACATCAACGCCAATCCTGTTGAAGATAATGACGGCCCAAACGAAACCACCCAACTAGTCCCATTCGCCAAAAATCAAGATTCAACTCCAACCGCTTAGTTTTATGTTTTTCTTTATGTTATCTAAATTTTCACGTGTCTCAATTTTAAATTGGAAATTTATCCAAGGATCTTAATGCGAATTACTATTTCAGTTTTGTTTTTATACTCATTGATTTAACATTCATATCATCATACCTCACGACATATCACAGTGTCATCATTTAAAGAAGTTGAGCTGTGTTTCACTTCTACATGGACTAACCTCTCCATCATAACAAACGAGAGAGGTACTGTCATCATTCAAACATGTATACTATCAGAATTAAGACTCAAGCTTTGGTTGATTGTGTTTGCTTATGTTTTAGAGTCAGATAGAACTAATCATAACTTACGGATAAAGTCAATGAAAATTTGACAAGAATATGGTGGATACGCCGCTGGTACTTCCTATATATAAGTATTCTTGCCAAAGGATCAGAGGCATTATCAGGCGGTTATGAGAAGTTCCATGTAGGATCTAGTAATATCTTGGTTGAAATTTGTTTTACACTCACTGATTTAACATTCATATCATCTCATCATTTAAAGAAATTGGATTGTGTTCCATTTTCTACATAGACTAACCTCTCCATCATAACAAACGAGAGAGGTACTGTCACCATTCAAACATGTATGCTATCAGAATTAGGACTCAAGCTTTGGTTGTTGTGTTTGTTTATGTTTTAGAGTCACATAGGACTAATCATAACTTACTGATAAAACCAATGAAAATTTGACGAGAATATGGTGGATACGCCGCTGGTACTTCCTATATATAAGTATTCTTGCCAAAGGATCAGAGGCATTATCAGGCGGTTATGAGAAGTTCCATGTAGGATCTAGTAATATCTTGGTTGAAATTTGTTTTACACTCACTGATTTAACATTCATATCATCTCATCATTTAAAGAAATTGGATTGTGTTCCATTTTCTACATAGACTAACCTCTCCATCATAACAAACGAGAGAGGTACTGTCACCATTCAAACATGTATGCTATCAGAATTAGGACTCAAGCTTTGGTTGTTGTGTTTGTTTATGTTTTAGAGTCACATAGGACTAATCATAACTTACTGATAAAACCAATGAAAATTTGACGAGAATATGGTGGATACGCCGCTGGTACTTCCTATATATAAGTATTCTTGCCAAAGGATCAGAGGCATTATCAGGCGGTTATGAGAAGTTCCATGTAGGATCTAGTAATATCTTGGTTGAAATTTGTTTTACACTCACTGATTTAACATTCATATCATCTCATCATTTAAAGAAATTGGATTGTGTTCCATTTTCTACATAGACTAACCTCTCCATCATAACAAACGAGAGAGGTACTGTCACCATTCAAACATGTATGCTATCAGAATTAGGACTCAAGCTTTGGTTGTTGTGTTTGTTTATGTTTTAGAGTCACATAGGACTAATCATAACTTACTGATAAAACCAATGAAAATTTGACGAGAATATGGTGGATACGCCGCTGGTACTTCCTATATATAAGTACTCTTGTCAAAGGATCATAGGCATTATCAGGCGGTTACGAGAAGTTCCATGTAGGATTTAGTATTGTCTTGGTTGAAGTTTGTGTTATACTCACTGATTCAGCATTCATATCATCTCATTATTTAAAGAAATTGGATTGTGTTCTATTTCTACATAAACTAACCTCTCCATCATAACAAACGAGATAGGAACTATCACCATTCAAACATGTATGCTATCAGAATTGGGACTCAGACATTGGTTGTTGTGTTTATTTATGTTCTAGAGTCATATCATAGAACCAATCATAACTTACTGATAAAACCAATGAAAATTTGACAAGAATATGGTGGATACGCCGCTGGTACTTCCTATATATAAGTATTCTTGTCAAAGGATCAGAGGCATTGTCAGGCGGTTATGAGAAGTTCCATGTAGGATTTAGTAATGTCATGGTTGAAGTTTGTTTATTACTCACTGATTTTAGCATTCATGTCATCTCATCATTTAAAGTAATTGGATTGTGTCACCATTCAAACATGTATACTATCAGAATTAGGACTCAGACATTGGTTGTTGTGTTTATTTATGATCTAGAGTCACATCATAGAACCAATCATAACTTACTGATAAAACCAATGAAAATTTGACAAGAATATGGTGGATACGCCGCTGGTACTTCCTATATATAAGTATTCTTGTCAAAGGATCAGAGGCATTGTCAGGCGGTTATGAGAAGTTCCATGAAGGTTTTAGTAGTAGAAGTTTTGTTTTAGGATATAGCATTATCTTTCCAACCCTATCAAAACTCTTGCGCATGAAATCATATTTAGTCAATCAACTCTGTTTAACAATAGTCATTATCGTAGGCATCAAAAAGCGCTTCCTGTAGCAGGGTACTCAACCCTTACAAGGAACGTTAACGCCTCAAACAGAAATTTAAACTCTTACCCCTTTCTAAGTATGTAACTGTCAAACTAAACATCATCCTTTTTATCAAATATGTCACTACTTAAATTTCGAACCCTTACAAGGAACGTTAACGCCTCAAACAGAAATTTAAACTCTTACCCCTTTCTAAGTATGTAACTGTCAAACTAAACATCATCCTTTTTATCAAATATGTCACTACTTAAATTTCGGGACGAAATTTCTAAAAAGTAGGGGATACTGTAACATCCGTCAAAAACCGGATTTACCAAACCCGCTTTGTTTATTAACCGAAAAATCAGTTAAAAATTTCGTTTCGTATTTAATGCTCAAATTAATTTTAAACGATACATAATTAATAAGTATATTAGAATATAAAAGTTATATTTAAAAAAGTATTAAAAATAATGAAATAAAAATAAAAGACTGAAGCCGGGTTTCGAACCCGGGTCAGCCAAGCATCAGCCAAAGACTTAACTTCAATCCATCCAACCACTCCGCCACTTGTGTTCTTTGGTATTGTATCAAAACAATTAATTCAAATATCACAATCTCGAATTCAAACTGACGCGCCCAATCGCAGTCGTCGGAAATCCTGACGATTTCGCCAATAATTGACGGTTTCTTCTTATTTAACCTAAGCATTAACCTCAACATCAGTTATTACCGATGTCCAGTCCGCGACATCAGTCATAACCGCCGGAGAAATTATTGACCGACGAATCAAGATGGTAAACGGACCCAATTCATCGATGTTCTTCCCTATAAATACACCCACAAGCCTCTGTTAACCTTTTCGCTCACAATCACACAAATTCTCGACGTAATTTCACTCGCCGGAAAATCTCTGCAAGTCGCCGGAAAACCGAGATTTCATCTACACGGTAAATACCTCGACTCTTTCCGTTTCAATCCGATGTTAGACTGTTACTAACTTCAATCCAACCATCAGAATCTATCCCAGACGACGTAGCCGGAATATTCAGCTCTCACCGGAAAACCTCTGAAACTTCTGATCTCACACTGTGAATCGGTATAACCCTTCAAACTTCTGTTAATCCTTGTTTAAGTACCTCAATTTCATAACTAATCGAACATAACTGTTAATTGATTCTAACAGCCGAAGTTCACAAATAGAGCCGATGAGTTTTCGCCGGAGTTCTGTGAAAGACGCTGATCAGTATATCCTTTCCCCAAACTCTCTCCATTCATTACCTTTCAATTACTTATAAAGCTTGTTAATCGAATTCGACATAAATCAGTTAAATCATCATGATCAGTAATCTTAAGCGAAGAAGACGAAGTTCAGATATGTTATATGATTATTTAAAAACAGTTTTATGAACGGGTTAGACACACAGTCCAGCAGTGGACTGTGTGCAAACAAATACATACACGTCCCGAGTTTGATTCTTGACACACGCACCTTCGCAGTAATAAAATGTCCTTTTTTTAAAACTGAACCGGATTAACTCAGTAAGATGTTAAGTATAATAATAACCAGAATATTTACCAAGTTAGACACACAGTCCAGCGGTGGACTGGGTGCCAAACTAAACCACAGGACCCGGGTTCGAGACCTGTGGCGAGCACCAAGTTATGCAATTAAATCGTTTTTAAATAAATGATTTTCGGATTAATCTAATTAGTATATAAATATAATTAAAAACAGAAATATTTCGGGTTAGACACGTAGCTCAGTTGGTAGAGCTGCGTGCACGCGTACGGGAGGTCTCGGGTTCGAGCCTCACCCAGCGCAAACATATACACGACCGAACCGGTCAACAAGTCAACGGTCAACGGTCAAACAAGTCAATGGTCAACAGTCAAAAATCAACATTTTTTTAATACTTTTATTTATTTATTTAAATTAAAAATACTTAAAAATGACATTTTTAAAGTTAGAAAATAGCCTTAAACTCACAAAAATATATCCAATAATCCTACTAAAAATTTATCAATAAAATCCGCTTATTTACCGAACCATTATGTTATTATCTAGGTTAGTTTCACTCGTGGTTAAATCCAACTTCGTGCGCATTCAACATCATCAACCGAACGCACCCAATGTGAGTGAATCTTACAACTCCCCTTTTTAATTACACGTTTTGGGGTGTGTCATGTGTCACTAAAATTAACTCGTTTATTTAAACTCGTGCCATACCATATTATGATTTAAACTTAGAATGTAAATATTGTTTGTAGTTATGTATTACATATTGTCAAGTTGTATGCAAATTATTTGTTAGGCCCATCAGTTCCTCGTGGGAGACGGGTTGAACAACGCGTGCCTTAAAACTCATTCATTAGGCCCATCAGTTCGTAGAACAATGCATGCCTCAAAACTCATTCATTAGGCCCATCAGTTCCTCGTGGGAGACGAGTTGAGCAACGCGTGTCTCAAAACAATCTATTATTGTATGTGTGTGCATTATTTAATATTAAGTGTTTCGTGAATAAGTTTACATCTATATTTACACATATATGGTTATGCACTTTATTTATAATCAATTCAATAAACTTGTTTAAATGTTTTTCATAGGATTCACTCGCCAACTTTTTGTTGATCCAAAAACCATTTTTACACATGATACAGGTGAACATGATGAAGCAAGGAAAACATAGGAAATGCCTTAGAAGAAAATAAAGAAGTCTAGAATGATGTGTAGAACATAATGTAATTATGATTGTATGTTTCCCTTTAAATTGTAATAATAAATATGAAACGTTATAATAAATGTCATGAGCTTTGATGATAACCCAATCATGCCCCAATCACCTTTTCCGCTGCGGGTCGGGGTGTGACAGATCCAGTTGAGACAAGAAACGCGTAGGAAGGCCTAGAAGAATAAATCAGTTTAATGCTTTGGATTGTTTTACTTAGTTTCATTTTCTTTGTAATTGTATGGATTTAATTTGACTATTTAAGTTGTAATTTGAATTTAATAAATATGAAACATTTTAGTAAACATCATGAGCTTTGGTGATAACCCAATTATGCCCCGACTCTTATTCCGCTGCGGGTTGGGGTGTGACACATAAGGGCTAGGCCCATTCATACTCGTGCGAGACATGAAGAGATATGAAGGGCTAGGCCCGTTTATACTTAACGAGAGAGTACACAAGCTATGTAACATTCTTCGTAAAACGGGTTCCAAAAAACCCGCCCCGTTTAAAATTCAAGAATCTATTAAATGTTTCGCTTCGCATTATTCATTCTATAAATTGTGTTTGTTAACTTTTTTATGGTTGATAAATAAACTAGGTAGGTAAAGAAAAATAAATAAATAAATAAAACCAATAAATAAAAGTCAAAATAATAATAATAATAATAAAACAACAAAAAAGGGGGTGTGGACTACCGGTTTCGAACCCGGGTCCTTACCCACACAAAACACACTCTACACCACTACACTACACACACAACTTGTTCCCCAAATCTAAAACAATAAAATTTTATACACAAACCGACACCGAGTCTGAAATTCAAAACACAGAACCTATAACCGCCATTTTAATCAAAGCTTAAGTCACGTTTTCTGTTTCCTTTTAGCGATAATAACCGGTTTTAATTATCAAAATCTTTAATGGAAATTCAGGAAACTATGTAGTAATTGATTGAAATCAATGATTTCGATACAAGGAAACAAACACGTATATAAGAGAAAAATGTTCCCAACGCACGAATATATGTATATTGGAATGATATATATACCTCGTGACAACAGAACATTGTGTGAGACACGAACACATACAGAGGGCTAGGCTCATTCACACTCGTGGGAGGTATAAAGACGCATAAGGGCTAGGCCCATTCATACTCGTGCGAGACATGAAGAGATATGAAGGGCTAGGCCCGTTTATACTTAACGAGAGAGTACACAAGCTATGTAACATTCTTCGTAAAACGGGTTCCAAAAAACCCGCCCCGTTTAAAATTCAAGAAGCTATTAAATGTTTCGCTTCGCATTATTCATTCTATAAATTGTGTTTGTTAACTTTTTTATGGTTGATAAATAAACTAGGTAGGTAAAGAAAAATAAATAAATAAATAAAAGTCAAAATAATAATAATAATAATAAAATAACAAAAAAGGGGGTGTGGACTACCGGTTTCGAACCCGGGTCCTTACCCACACAAAACACACTCTACACCACTACACTACACACACAACTTGTTCCAAATCTAAAACAATAAAATTTTATACACAAACCGACACCGAGTCTGAAATTCAAAACACAGAACCTATAACCGCCATTTTAATCAAAACTTAAGTCACGTTTTCTAGTTCCTTTTAGCGATAATAACCGGTTTTAATTATCAAAATCTTTAATGGAAATTCAGGAAATTATGTAGTAATTGATTGAAATCAATGATTTCGATAATAAAGGATTGAAACCAAATCTCAATGACGGATTGGTAAGTCTATAAATACCAACCATTTCTTCTCAAGCGAATTCGTTCATTCTCTCTCTGTCTCTCTCTCTCTCTCTCTTAGTCATCACCTAGAAATTCTGTCGGAAACCCGTTGAGAAGCAACATCGCCGGCATTTGATCGGAGATTAACCGAAAGGTTAACACCTCGTCGAATCGGTACAAGCATTCAAATCCTTTCGATACTTTTAATGTTTAGTTGTTTTAACATTGAGAATCAAAGTTGTGTGGGATAACAGTCGGGTTAGGCTTCTGGGTAATTTTCATGAGGAAGATGAAGTTATATAGTGTATTAATATAATTAAATGTGGGTTTTTAATAAGGTTAGACACACAGTCCAGTGGTGGACTGTGTGCAATTACATAGCGCAGGTCACGGGTTCGACTCGTGCATACAACCGGTTTCCAGTAATAAAACTCAATTTTTTTAGCCAACCAGAACACTTTCCAGTTAGTATTTAAGTTTAATAAAAATCATAATATAAACGGGTTAGACACCCAGCCCAGTTGGTTGGGTTGGGTGCAAGGCATCGAGAGGGTTCTGGGTTCGAGTCAGGTGATAGTACCGGTCCGTTTAAATTTAAAAAAAAAACCTTTTTCTAAATTTAATGATTTCTGAATCTACCTAATGAATGTATAAGATAAATAAAAAACAAGAATCCAACGGGTTAGACACGTAGCTCAGTTGGAAGGGCTGGTGCACACGTACGAGAGGCCTCAAGTTCGAATCCCGCACACGCCGCCTAATAACTCATGCGACCCGTCGGTCAGTAGATCTGACAATTATTTTTTTTAATATTAATTTCTCTTATTTTATTTATTTATATTACATATATATTGATACTTTAGTAAAAAAAACTAAAATACATAAAATATATATAATTCCAAAGGTTATATAATCTCAACAAAATACCATCAAAGTAACCTAAAAATCTAACAAAAGTGCTAAATCGAAATATTTAATCGTTTATATTTATCGAATTATCGCGTTTTTATTTTAGGTTAGTATTAGTTCGTTGACCAAATTCTCAAATTCGTGCGAATTCATTATCAAGCAAGGAACGCACCCACTGTGAGTGAATTCTTACAAAATCTTTTTTTTATTTATGTTTTGGGGTGTATCATGTGTCGTTTATACGTTTCATTTATTCAAACACTTGTGCAATTACCATTATATGATCTAACGTGTGATGTAAATGTCATTTGTTGTATTGTGTGTTTACATTTTTGTCAAGTTGCGTGCAAATCATTCATTAGGCCCATCAGTTCCTCGTGGGAGACGAGTTGAGCATCAGGTGCCTCATTAGATCAGGGTCCGTTTGATTGAGCCTTGATCTCATTGTTCATCATTGGATACGTGTGTGTGTTTTCATTAATTTGTATTATGTGGTTTGTGGTTAAGTTTACATATGCAGATACTCATATTTGGTTATGCACATTTTTATTTAAATAACCAATATAACAAATTCGTTCAAATGTTTTTATAAGATTCTCTCGCCAACTTTTGTTGACCCAAAAACCATTTTTTTTACACATGATACAGGTGAACAGGTTGAAGCAAGGAACACATAGGACATTGCCTTAGAAGAAAAATAAAGAGTTCATGAATGTTGGGTACATGTTGTGCTTGTTTGTTTGATGTAATTTCTCTTTTAAATTGGAAGTAATAAATATGAAACTTTATAGTAAATGTCATGAGCTCTGGTGATAACCCAATCATGCCCGACTACCATTTCCACTGCGGGTCAGGGTGTGCTTTTGTGTCCCTGTCGAGGGTAATCAACACAAAAATCATCACGGGTTGGATTGCTTGCTATGTCAGCATACATATTAATGTCCTTGCAAAACATTAGTGATCAACAATTTCATAGACGCTTTACATACCGGTTTTCAATACGATTCTTTTAAATGTTTTCGAAGATTCATTTGATACAAGACAAAAACACATGAATTCACCAACATTATGTTGACTTTTCAAACTTACACGCACTTCAGGCAGTTAGTGGATCCTTGCATGGCACAAATCAATATTAAGAAGTTGAGAAAAATGATATCATCCTTTTGGAATGGGTTTGGTTCACATCTTTCGCCCTTGAGCGAAATATGGGACACAAAGCCTTAAGTCGTTAAACTATATTTTTGCAAACTACACTTATGTAAAACATTATAACATTTGTGAACAATTGTGACTTATAAACTTTGTTTCAAATCAATGTCATGGATGATGATCATATTTATTTTATTCATATAGCTTGTTTTACTTACATTGTATGCTATGAGAACTAATTACAATCACACCTTGCACTTCTGCCTATGAGCGGGTGTGACAGATAATGAGTTTCAAGCATTAACAATTATTTAATCCCGGTAATATCAAGGCCATGTCCATGTAGCAAGGATAAGAATGGAGTAACCAGTGTAGGTTGTTCTTTTTGGCAGAAGTATCTGATCGGAATTTGTGGATAGACGGACATAAGAAGATTCGTTAAAACGGGAGGCTTTGAATCTTGTTGTGTCTAGCAAGGAAAGAAAAAACGGTATAAGCGGGAAGCTTGTTTTTTTTCTTTTATTGGCGGTAACGTGGATGTTTTAGTGACCCAGGAAGAAAGATGTCAAACTTGGTCAAGGGATTGAAGTTGTCAATAATGATGGGAATGTGAAGAAACGGGTCCAATTCAAGATTAAGAAGAGAATGAAGAAGTTAACCTTGAATTAGGAGATAAAGATAAAAAAAGGTTATAGATAATTCTTGGTAATTATTTTTGGGATAATTGTTAGTTTGAATTAAATAGATTTATCTAGTTGGTTTATTTCACTATTAAAATAGCGTTTGACTTGGGTTAGAGTTAGAATGAGTTTAGTTATAAATAGAGGGTTAGGGTTATGTAATTGGTGTTTTTTTCATCGATAAATGATAAAAGAGTCGAACAAGTTAATTTAAATCGTGTTTGTGTGTTTGATCAAGGGTCTGATTTCCAACATTGTTATCCTTTTTTCTTCAAATAATGCGTTTAATATGGTAAGTGTCATACGAAGTATATATTGAGTGCCATGAGTTGGACCCAGGGGCGCATGATAGAAGGGGTGGGGGGGGGGGGACACTCGACCCCCCGGACTTTTGCTGCCACCCTTTATTGCCAGTTAATGATAGCTTCAAACGTTAATTTTTCTCATGTTTGTCTTTATTTTTAACTTTACTTGTTGAAAATTTATTGAGCAACTTTATACATTGATTAGTATGGTGTAAAATCAATCAACTTTTAATTCAACTAAGCCTAAACATTCACCCTCTTCAGGATTTTTGCTAAGCTCCAAACCTTATGAAGATCTTTGTAGCGACAACTATAGACTTGTTATTAATCTCTATAAAACCATTACTAGTGCTTTAGTGGTGGCCACGGGTATTATAGTTTTACTTATGATGGGCCAGGGTAAGTTTTCCCCTTCAGGCCTAAGGTTCGAGTCTGGGTGATAGGGGTTTCTCATTGAGGGGTTTTAAATTGAGGATCTATTATGTGAAGGGGCTCTCTAGTGCGGACCCGATTAAGACAACATATTGTAGACCTCCCGACATTACGAGTAATTCAGACCTTTCAAAAAAAGTTATTAATCTTTATAACATTTATAATTATTATCTATATAGAGGATGTATAAATTAATGCTATGCTAGAAATATTTTTAGAAGGTAAAAACAAGTGTATTTTTGAACTGAGTTTCATGAAAGAAAAAAAAGGTAAAACGTATTTCGAATAGCTTACAAAACACCAATAGGTACCACGCCATACAAGTTAGTCTAAGGAAAAAACTGTCACCTCCCAGTAGAAATTGAACACACAGCATATGGGGCATTAAAAATGTAAACTTAGACCCATAAATTTTAGTAAAAGATCAGCTATAATAGTTAAATGACTTAAGCGAATTAAAAAATTCAAACATATTCCAACTCAAAAATCTATAAGGAACGCTCAAAAAGAATACATGATAAATATATAGCGGACCTAAAAAATCTAGGTTACGTCTTATTCCTTGAAAACTCAAGTCTCGATGGTCGGGACATTTTACCATCACCAAAGTTTACTCATATGGTGCAATAGATATTAAGCCTCCAAACAGAGAACCATTTAAAGTAAATAGACAAAGGCTTAAGTTCTATAAAGGATTTCTTGAGGATGAAGGATCAGAATTGACCTTGGAAGAGGTAGATAAGTAACAAGAAAAGTACTAACCAACTTGTATATAAATATTTGTTTGTTTTAATAATCAATCTTGTAGGTATATTTTGAAAGAATATGACATACTGAAAAAACCTACACGCTATGTAAAACGAGCCAAGGAACCAAGTGGGCAGAGAAACGGAAAAAAATAAAAAAATAAAAATAAAAATAAATAAAGAGATCTATAATCTTAAACACGGGACCGTGTCTATCAGGCACGGGGCCGTGTCCATCTGTAGACGGGATAAAACCCTTATGTTCACCTCTCTTTTTTCGTAACTCCCACGACTCGTTTCTCTGCAACCACAGGTTCTCTGCCCGCTCCTGATCATTTTCACGATTTACTTCCATAATCTACCAACGAGGTATGTTCCTAACATCTAGGTTAATTCGATTTATGTTTTGCATGTTAAATAACATCAAGATTTGGGGAAAAATATAGGGTTTTTGAACTTGACCGTGTCGATCCAGAATTAAATCTTGTTAGTAGTTGTTAGTAATAATGTTTTAAAGAGTAAATCATCAAACCATTATCGAAAAATCGAACACTTTCAACCTATTTTAGCAAACCCTTGTTCATAACTGAAAAAACTAAAATTGAAGGGTAAAACGGGTTGGTAAGTGGAAATTGATTCTTGGGGTTTGTTATTCGGGGACAACCGCATACAAGGGACCAAAATTTTCAAAATTTTCAAAACCGACTCGAAAAGTTGGGATTTGAGCCAAATCAGCCGAACACGAGGCCGTGCCCCTTGAAAATTTTGTAGCACGGGCTGTGTCTCTAAGACACGGGGCCCTGTCAAGACCCATGTTTCTCAATTTTCATAATTTTTACCAAACTTAACTGTTTATATGTCTGTTCTCTTCAAAAAAATGGCACCCCATAAATGGCTAAGGTTCAAGACAGAACATTCACACTGTGAAGATTGTGTGGAAGTGCTCAAGACTCGAGCTCGAGCTGAAGAGCTACCGAGGCAGGTCTACTACGACAACCTTGATATGGTTGGGCAGAGAGAAAGATACGACAGTCTAGTGACAGGACCTCTTTCACTCCTTGAGGCACCGCTTCAATTTGTTTATGAATTCAGTCTTGAATTCTTAAGCATTCTTGCCCTTAATAAAGACATCCAGGATATGTTCGATAATGAAGAAATGTCTTTTTGGTGTGGTGGTACTTGGTACGGGATTTACACCGAGGAAGAGGTTGGTGAGCCCATCTTCAAAGATAGCATCATCGAGTTGCCCGATAATACAAGGAACACTTTTGGCACAGATTGGAGACGGGGTCTACAACCCAAGTAACAGCAAAAGTACCAAAATTCAGGACTCACTCATCCGCTACATACATTGGGTCTTGAGCGGTACTCTGTGCCAAAGGAAAGATAGCGGGGGCATTGTTAATCTACAGGAGCTCACTTGACTTTACTGCATCCTGAACCAACAACCCCCAAACGTTGCCTACATGCTATTGAAGAACATGGCATCAAATTCCAAAGCTACACGCCCAACACCTATATTCTTCGGTGGCTGGGTCGTCCGGATCTAAAGGACCTATGTCGAATCTCATGAAGCTTTTCAAAAGGGTTGGTGTCACCCGGGCCAACCTCATGTTATGTCGCAACTTGAACCTAATCGTCGATTGCAACAACGGTTTCCTGCGCTTCAAGGATAACAAAGGAAAGGTTTGGAACCCAAATGACCTAGACCAAGTCCTTGCAATCGAAGACGACCCCAACCGTCCTCGACAACACTCCTACGGGTACGCCCCGAGATCATACTCTCAAGTTGGTGGTGATTTTCCTAACATGCACAATTAATATAATCTTATGAAAGAAACACTCCATCTCCCGAAATGTCGTCACTATGGGCCAAGGCATCAACACCCATGTTGGTGGGATTGAGAGGAACATGGCCTCTATGTTCTCTGACATCACCTATATTAAGTAGCACATGGCGTATTGGGAGGAGGAGGAGGGCGGTAAGGAGATGGAATCGGATTAGCTGATGGTGGCAAAGATGGTTGCAAGATGGCAACGTAACGGGTTAATCTTTCCTCCTTTCTAAAACAATGGTGATGGTTTGCGAGCTGCGACCTGTTTTGAACAATTTACTCTTTGAACAATTTACTTTTCTCCAATTTCTTTTATGTTTATGTTTGTCTGATGGATGATGAAACTTTAACTCTTGCAATGTAGGATTTGTATTTTCTTGTTAGATTGTTTTTGTTGTGGTATGAATGAGCTTAAAGG
The DNA here is from genome assembly GCA_947069175.1 of Scalesia atractyloides. NCBI lineage: Eukaryota > Viridiplantae > Streptophyta > Magnoliopsida > Asterales > Asteraceae > Scalesia > Scalesia atractyloides. Next base: position 24,658,840 of record CAMTDV010000002.1, read on the forward strand.
TACCTTGGGATGCTTGGATCCACCAAGCATACGACACCCCGGACCTGAAATAGGAAGCTCGGCACCCTACCACCTTTTTTTCTAAAACAAACAATAGCTTTACCCGGGGTCATGTCTCCTGACATGCCACAACGCCTCTTCCATCGCTGAAACATTTTTCTATTGGACTTGCCATACAGAGCCGTGCCTCCTTAACACGCCCCCGTGCCAACCTTCTGTAAGGTTTTACAAAACACTAATACTGGAACTTATAACACGGGCCATGCCTCTTTAACATGCCCCTGTGTCCAGTAGTTTAATTTTTGAAAAAATTGTTGTTTTAACCCACTTTTACACATTTATCAAATTTGACCAATTTTGCACACATTGAGGACAATTTTTAATTTAAGTTAGGGGGTGGGGTAACTTGAAATTATTTGTCCTAAATCAAGCTTTACATAAAACTCTACTTGGAACCGCTAGAATACCCAAAATCTTTTTCAAAAATATTTCTTTTATTTGTTTTGTCTTGTTTTTAGTTTAAGTTAGATATGAAGCTCTAAAAAGTTCAAGTTTTTTACAAATTTACATCCGATAGCGCCGTGATAAAAAGAACCATATAAGAAAATTTACAAAAAAACATGACAATTCTTTTGAAAATTTGATTGTATATATAATTTCACACTTTTACCCATTTTCCTACAAAATGTGAGTTTTGAGTCTTTAACGAACATTCAATATCATATCTTTACTATATGCTCACTTTTCATTTATTCTGTAAATAGCCCATTTGGTTATTACGAATCTAGAACTTGACAAGAAAATACATTCTCGGTCCTTACCAACTGATCCAAGTATTGAGACATTAGGATTGTAAACCCTTTTTGTTTTCAACCTTATTTTTTATATGTCTCCCCTCCAAAAACCAAATTTCCCATAGTTAAACCCTTTGAGCCTAAAACTTTCATTTCAAAACCAGCAAAATATCATTTTGCACAAATAACCCATCACCCAAAGCCAATTTTATTTTTACACTTTGTTTCAGTGAAATTCGGTTCTTTTTAAATATATAAAAAGATGTGACTTAGTTTATTCTAAAAAAAAATCTCTAGTTGTTTGGAATAAAATAAGCAAAATTATTGCTTCTAAGCCTTTAATTTGTACCTAAGTCACAAATAAATAAATTTTCAAAAGAAAACCGACATAGCCACTTTTCAAATAAAACTAACCTACGCCTAACCAAAACCTACCCTTTAAAGTCCTCTTGATATTTGCAAGGATTATGTTAAAAAGGAGGAGGTTTGATTACTTATCAAGCATATGGTAGGAGTAAGTTCCATACTGGTTCGAGCGTTTCACTTATAAATATTCGGCCGAGTGTTGAGTGATCACTTGTGAAGCGTGTGAATTTGTATATAGTAAATAAAATTTTATAAAGGCATGTTATGCCCATGAATATTTATTTTTCTTAAAAAGAGTTCTAAATAAATCTTGTCGAATAGGATTGTAAATAAAATAAAAACAAGAATAAAAAGAGCTTGGATTCCGACACTTTACAACCCGAAAACTTCTTCTCTACCAATTCCATTTGGATGTGTAAACAATATTAAAAAAGTTTTGCTTGAGTACAAGCAAAGATTCAAGTGTGGGGATATTTGATATGCGCAAAATGCAACATAAAAATTGTATAAAATCAACCCTTTTTAGTACTAATGTTGGAAAAAGTGTGTTTATTTGTATACTTTTGATTTTCAGGATTAAAAGAGCTTAATTATACAAAAGGAACAAATTAACGACAAAAACCAGCATAAATACAAAAGAAGGAAAGACGATATACTATACCAACCCTCCGAGCTTCACCCAAGATAAAAACAACAAATCAGAAGTCAAGCACGGGGCCATGCCTGTTCGGCATGGGGTCGTGCCCCATTCAAGATTTCAAGAATCAGAAGACATATAGAAGTAGATAAGAGACACGGCGCCGTGTCCCATGGATCACAGGCCATGGTCAACTCCCAGCAAAATCTTGGATAGTACAGCAAGTACAAAGGCCACGGGGCCGTGTCAGTGAAACACGGGGCCGTGTGAGCATTTGGTCTTACAAACTCATTAAATGAAGATAGAGAGAAGAAGGAAGGCCAGCCAGGGGCCATGTGAACAGTCTGTTTCCAGCTATAAATATGGGTGCTTGGTTCCATTCCAACTCATCTATTGGCAAACTATTTCGCTCACACTTGCCACCACTCCATCACCATCATCCACCACAATCTTATAGAGTTAAAGTGTATAGTAGCCTTGGGATCCAAGATTGGTCATAAAGCATTTGTCAAACAATGACCATGCTTGGCTAGTCTCTTATATCACTTAATGAAGACAAAGTCTTTTATATATTGGTTTTGATTTCCAACCTTTGGTTAACTTTTTAATTGAGTTTGTATTAATGACTTTAATAACTAGTTTTTTATATTGAAAGTGAATTTTATCCTATCATTACTTTACGTTTTGTTTCTTTAATCATTCGTGTCTTTACAGTCTATGTAAAGCGCGTTAACTGTCTAGAAGGGGGTTAGAAATGTGGTTTTGGTAAAGTTCTTGCCTCGTTCAATATATAGATCATGCGAGGACGTGATTCAAGCTTATTAGGACTTCCTTTGAGGCAGATAATATCAACTCGAGGCGAAGTAAGAACGGCTTGAATCCCTTATAAATAAATTACTATTAAAACTTTAAACCGGCCTTGCGGGTCTGTATCCCTATAGACTCAGTCCAATATGGCTGCGTTGCCTCCAAAAGGGGAAAATGCTACATTTTTCATTAATAACTCACTTAATTATCTTTCAATATTCCGGCCTTACGAGACTGTATCCCTGCTGACTCAGACCAATATGGCCGAGGGTAGCGTTGCCTCCAAAAGAGGGACATGCCACTATAACCAAGCTAATCTCTTACAAAACCCAAAGTGCGGAAATTATCAAAGGATACATGAAAGACGAGTCGGAACCAAGTGATTCTATCTATTTATTTGTTTATTTTATTATTTTGTTTCTTTAGTTTACTTACTAGAATCTTTTCTCAAAGTTCGGTTCGATTCGACGTTGATGATAATTTGGTATTAAAAGTTCTTGTGTCCTTAGACGATGTCGGTATCTTACCATCACTATACTACACCAAAGATGGGTGCACTTGCCCTAACATGTTGTAGAGAGTGATAGTTGTATATTATATTTTATAAATATAAAGCTTGAATAAATGAGTAAAAAAAGAACCTAATATATATCCAAAAAAACACACACGCTCGCTCAACTTAGACATTAAACTGATAATTTTACTGATCTACTGCTCAGACCGGATTTTAAAAATTGTATGATGTCATATTTAATTAACATATAACGTAAAAAACGACAACTTAGTTTAGCCATGGAAAAAATATAAAATATAAAAATAAATAAAGTATTTTGATATTAGTTTGTAGCCAATAAAAATTCAATTCTTGTAATATATATATATATATATATATATATATATATATATATATTATATATATATATATATATAAAAGGCAATCTAACCTTCTATTTACAAATTTAATAGTTAATATAAATTTAAAACACTATATTAAATATGGTATAATAATACAACAATAATCATACCCAATATAGTATCACTTATAATCAAGCTATTAGTGAAGTCTAGGGAGATAAGGTTGAAGACATGCCTTTCTTCTCTTTTAGAGGATAGAGAGATTGCACATATAGTATAATGATATATTTTAGTTATAAGATATCATCAGTACGTAAATCATCTGGTAGTTTATAAACAACAAATCATTGGTTCTAATCCCCCAACCCTCAAAGAAACTTTTCAATTAGCTACACATTGCCATATCCGTCCACATGCCCAACTCATCACAATGTCAGTTCACGATTTAAACCCGAAATGGTTGATTCAAAAGTGGTTAGATGTGATCAGTTGTGATTTTTCATGACCATCACCAAATGGCCTATAGGTCACAAAACTTTCATATGAAATAAATTTCAACATGACCACCTTTCCTAGCGACAAATGGTCTATGGGTAATCTATTGCACGTTGTGATTTTAACGAACGGATACAATTCTATGAAAACATACCAACCTTAGCGAAACTCGTGACAGACAGTTCAATAAAAATATCAACATTGTAGGGAAACCGTTCACAATACAAAGAAAATAATAATTTTATTAATGAATTTCTGAATACATAAGAAAACTAGACTGAGAAACACACTACAAAGAAATAAAAATGAAGGTGACTGAGGCACTGAAGATCACGCTTCCCTTAAAACAGATTTCGCGTCGCCCAGGTGAACCCGTCTGTTTCCCAGGGTACAACAGCCTAAGCAGATTGTACTGCCGGGATTAGCCTAGCACATGAAAAGATACTTGAAACAAGAGTGTGTAGAGTATCCAAATTAGGAAATTCGTTGGAGATGTGTGTTGTATGAACCATGCGATTTTCAGTGTTCTATATTTCCTAAACAAAACACCAGGCTTTGTATAATGTGTTTAGAATCCCACAAGTCACAATTGAATACAGATGTCAATGAAAATTAAGTCCCAATTGAATTCTAAGAACTTGATTCACTTGACCAGTAGGAATGTAAACAGTCACCAGACCACTGGCTCAAGCCACATTTAAAAAATAGTAAATGCGACTCCAAGCGGCTCGCGGCGATGCAAGGGTGCGCCATCAAAGCGCCACATTGCACTTGTCGCCCTCTTCTCCGTCCCGTGCCTGATCCCGGGCGCGTGTCGGGTGCTTCGCACCCTCCTGGCTGCCACTTGGTGTGAATTGTCACATTTAGAGAATTATAGATATAAATCAACAAAAGATTTATCTCTCCACCAATGTGGGACAAACACAACTTTCACACATTAAAGTTTCAACACACAATTAAAGTTTATGATCTCTTATTCATTTTACTTTAATCACTAAATTATTTATCATAATTTCCAATAAACATTAGCGAAACTCGTTAATAATCTTTTCATTAGTATATTCTATTTTTATTTTAATTTTTAACTCTTTTCCTTTACTCATTTATCTTGAATTTTTTAACCCTTTTCCTTTACTCATTTATCGTAAAAAAATGTTCCTCCCAATTAATTGCAAGGCGAAAATAACACAAACTAAAAGATCCAAAAAAAATATTCCTCCCCATTTGGCCGGTTTAAATAGGGGTTGTAAATTATCAATTTTGTAACAGCGATAGAGAATTTATGTTCATTGAATACTTCATCTTTAAAGAACGCTAATGTTTTATAGTCTTTTATTATAAGTACCCGATATTGATTTTGCTCCATGAATTTCTTGGGTATTTATTGTGACATATATTGATTTTGCTCCATCAGTTTCATGGGTATTTATTGGGGAGTATTATTTGATATGATATTAATAATGAAAGAAAAATAGATCAAATTATATGTCCAAATTTTTATTAATGCACTTCTTGTCAACATTTGTAAATCTTGATCCAACCAGAACCGGATCGCCGGTTGTTTGATATGCGCAAAATGCAACATATAAATTACGTCAAACAATGCATAAAATTAACCCTTTTCGACACTAATGTTGTAAAAAACTTGTTTCTTTGTTTACTTTTAAATTACATGATCAAAATAGCTTAACTGAATAAAAGAAACAAATTAACAGCAGAAACCAACACAAATATAAAAAAAGAATTGACACGACCTGCCAAACCCCATCCGCATCCAAAATAACAAAAATAATGAATACAAAAGCTCAGGCACGGGGCCGTGCCCACCAGGAATGAGACGATTCCCAGTTAAGATTCTCTTCAGAAAAGGACATACAACAACATACAAGCAACACGGTACAATGCCAGCTCAACACGAGCCGCGATCAACTATAAGATTCGTAGAATCTGAGATAGTACAACAAGTACACTGACCATGGGGCCGTGCTCTGTCACCACCGGGCGTGTTAGTATAAGACCTGACCTCGGCAGTTAATGAATGGAGAGAAAATGAAGCCCACGGGGCCGCACCAGGTGGGCACGGGACCGTGGTCGCCTTCTGTTTTCAGCTATAAATAGAGGTGCTTGGTTCATGAGAAATACATCCCTTAGCAAACCACTTCTCTCACATTTGCCATCAGTCCACCACCACTATAACACCAACATCCACCACTATCATCCATCTTAAAATCTTTTAGAGTGTGTGGTAGTTTCCAAATCCAAGATTGATCGTAAGAGTTCTTGTCAAACAAAGTCTAAGCTTATAAAAATCCCTTACATCACTTGATGAAAACAAATCTTTTATGTATTACTTTTGATTTCCAATATTTGGCAACTTTTCATTTGGGTATGTATAATAACTTTAATAACTAGTTTTTTATATTAAAAGTGAACTTTATTTAAACACTTATTCATGTTTCGTTGATTCACTCATTCGTGTCTTTACGGTCTATATGGTTAGAAGGGTGTTTGGGTAAAGTTCTTGTCTCGTTCAGTGTATAGATCCTGCGAGAACTTAGTTAAAGCTTATTAGGACTTCCCTTGAGATAGATAGCATCAAATCGGGGAAAGTAAGAACGACTTGAACCCCTTATAAATAAACTACTATTAAAACTTTACCCGGCCTTGCGAGGACTGTATCCCTGCTGACTTAGACCAATAGGTTGAAGGTAATGTCGCCTTCACAAGAAGGCCTACTACTATAACTAAGGTAATCTCTTAAAAAGCCCAAAGGCGGAAATCATCAAAGGATATATAAAAGAGGAGCCACAACGTAGTGATTCTTTCTTGTGTATTCATTTTTATTTATTTATTTACATTCTTACATTTAGTTTTTATCTTTTAAAACTTTCAAAAATTTTATCAAAATTTGATTAGCTTAGACGTTAACGATAAGAAGGTATTAAATCTCTTATGTCCTTGGACGATGTGGGTTCCGGTGACGGTGGTTCTAGACGGAAGTTTGGGCGTATGATAGTACCGATTCAGTGGAATGGGAGTAGAAATAGAATCATTTGAAGCATTCATTCATTGATACCGAAAGAGTATGCATCTTGTTTGGCTGGTGGAATTCCTAGAGAGAATCCGCCAGCGTTTCCCCTTAGGGAACTTCCAAAACATAACAAACAATGAAAACACAACACATACATATAGACATGAGCAGCTCGTGCGAAGCGAGCAGGTTGGCCTCGTACGAAGGACACTTCGTACGGGTGAGCTGTTTATCACTCGTACGAGCCAGTTCTTGTTCGCACTTAGGTTGTGTGTTCGTATTTATTCTATACAATATTCAATACACACTCTTTCTAGTCTATTCGCACAGTGACAGACATAAAGTGCATTAACAAATTCCCCCTTGGACGTCGCTGTCGAAGCTTGATCTTGATCTTGAAATCTGAGGGCTGTGTTTGAATATTCAGCAACTTCATTAAGGTATATGTCAATGTCGTAGAACGCGTCAACAAATTCCCCCTTGATTGATGATCCGGTTTGCATTATCTACTTTTAAGCAACATTCCCCCTGAAATAATTTTCTCTAGTAATTAACCTTCAGGTCTTTGTTTTCACGGTTCAAGACCTCCTCTGATTTGCTTATTCTACAAATTTTCTCGAACAGTCACCAACTTGAAATTAACCAATGCAGCTTCTCCATTTCGACTTTAACCACATCCGCGTTTGATTTAGCGCACTCCTTCAATGCTCGATCCACTGATCTTCAAAACCCAACCGACAATTGACAGAAACTTCGAATTACTACAACGATAAACTTCAAATCAATAGATATCCTGAAAATCTGAAATCCCGAATCTGTAATCACGATTAATCAGTAAATCGGTAATCTTCTCAATCAGCAAATCATCATCGAAATCATATTATCTGGTAACACACCTGAATCTGAGAAACATTCTTTGGCAATTAGAATCACATTCTTCCATTTTAGTCACAATAACAGATGCATAGCTATCTCCGCTAGAATGGCGCAACTAAAACTACAAAACATCCTCATTTCCTGGCGGTTAGTCATGAAAATAGTTCATTTGCCTTGCAAAAGATAAGCAGTTGTATGTGCATCCACTTCCACATCAAAGATCAGGTATTTAACCCTTAAGCATCAATCTGTATCACGATCTGAAAATTCTGAACATCCTTTGATCACGAAACTCCAAATGCATAGTCTATTTCATGAGCAACTGGTACACATTTTTTGTCTGAAAGATTTATTCTATCATCTTCTTTAGTCATGAATTGCAAGTATATAGCCTTCCTTGTTAGTCCTCGTGACAACTGAAACCACAAAGCATCCTTATTTTCTGGCGGTTAGTCCGGAAATCAGTTCATTTGCCCGCGGAGTTAAATTGGATACTTTATACCACTAAGCAGTCTTGTGTACAACCGGCTTGTACGAAGACTCAGGCATCAACGTGACCACAACTACTGAATGTGATAAACAACTCCTCCAAGACTGAGTTATGCAATCCCACTTTTACGAAAAAATAGACATCAACTATATCTCATCAAATGAATCTTCGATGCACTGTGTGTTTCCCAGATAATCTACATTTGGAACCACCCAAATACTGTTGCATGGTCACGAATTTCAAAAATGCCAGAATATTAACATATACATGAAAATTTTTATTCCCCCTCATTTTTGCAAATTCTGACGTCTTGAGCATCTTTTCACAAAAACCAAATTTTGTGAAAAATTTCCTAAAATTGCAGTTTTGATCAAATGCGGATTTAACGTTAAGGCCCATTAAAAGTTACTACACCAGATAATCAACCTTTTGTGCAGGTATCAGTGACTATCCCAATATCTTCAACATTTTGTGACTGTATCATCAAATCTATACTCTGAAGCTTCAGACGGTGTCCCCGAACAGTCCGAATTAGACGTTATAATCTCGAAAAAAATTGTAATCACCAAATTTTTTCTGGGCACTTGTCTCGTCGATACGATCAAAAACGCCTTTTTTTCTTAGGCATGCACACTTCGTATGAGTGGTGCTTCGTACGAGTGGTGATTCATATGAGTGACAATTTGTCACTCATACGAGCCACATGGGCTCATTCGTACAAACGAGCCTGATTACGAGAGGATCGGCTCTCCTCTTATGAGCAGCGGACAATAAAGGCGGAATTCATTGCTAGCGAGTTGGACAAACAAACAATCAAGTATGCTGCTTAAACACCTTTGATTCGTATTAATAATCATGATGGTTACAGATGAGTAAATAACTGGATAGGGCTTTGCCGTAGTCATACACCAACAGATTAACAACACAACACTCATGCTCCACTATTTATAGGCCAACATGGCTGGCACAAGGTGTGACTGTGTGTAGGCTCGTGCGAGTGGTGCCTCGTACGAGTGACAAGAGGTCACTCGTATGAGCCACTATGGTCACTCGTACGAGTCACACAAAATATATAAAAATGGCATTCTAAGCTCTTGTCACTCGTACGACCCACTATGGTCACTCGTACGAGCCACTAAATACATAAAATATGACATTTTCTAAGCCCTATTTACACAACTGACATATCCTGGACGTAGGCAATAGACATTATGCACCATAAACTCTCCCTTGGATGTTGCCACAGTCTTGGATAGTCTTCAAAAAAGTTTCTTGAAAATTCTTCAAAAATATTTGACATGTGATCAGTACGCCGTATGTCTGTCTGTAAGAGCTTTCATGATCGGGAGCCGCTCAGAAAATCTAACACTTCTCTATATGCTGCAATCTCTAGAATGTTCTCATCTAATAAACAACAGATGTGGAATGGTGAGAACGAAGACTTCTTGATCTACAAACACAAACATTTCAAACACTTAGAGAAATTTTCGAAATTTTCAAATCTTACATACTCTTACGACTCACCACTCATACGAGTCAGATAATCACAAAGACATAGATTCAAGTCTGAACAATACCCATTCGTACGAGTCACTCTTCGTACGAGTTACAATTAGTACTTAACAGTTTTTTAGGATTTGAACAGATTTGCTCGTACGAGTGGTGCCTCATACGAGTCAAAGAGATTTATGACAATTATGGACAAGCTCGTATGAACTATCACTCATACGAGTGAAGATAATAATCTGACATTTAAAAAGCTTGCTTGTACGAGCCAGTTCCTTTCCTTGTTTGTTTTTTAGATTTTTGTGAAATTATCTATTTTTACTACCCACTCAGTAGACTAAGTCTAAGTTAATGACCCTGGTTAACCGATTTGCCTACCAAGTCCAAGTTACCGTTGTTTGACCAAAACAGATTTATTTTAAAAATTTAAAGTTTCAAGTTAATGAACTTTTTGACGTTCAGGATTTTCTTCTTTCTAGATTAGCTCCCAGCCCGTGATCTTCAGCTATCCTTCAGCAATTTCGCTTTGACTTGGACTAACGATGTCTTCATCATCGATAGACTAAAATCTAAGATAGATTGCTAAATATAAACTGAAAATCTTTTTGGGTTTTTCTAATAAAAATAAAGTTATAAAGATGTATTTACAAACATATTTTTGTGAGTATTGTGTTAGAGGATCACATCAGTAATTTAGACAAATTACCAGTACCTTTGATCTTGGTAATAACTTTAAGGTCTTAAATAGATTTACCTAGATTGCCAATATACGTATCCACTTAAACCTCTACACGTTTCTCAATTATTTCAAGATTTGTTAGGTAATTTTAGCGAACATGAAGTAACTGTGTTTCCCATTTCAGAATATAATCCCGCATCGAGATTCCCAGAATTTCATCTCACAGTGAATATATCAACTGATATCTTTAAATAGGGTGAATTGCGAGACCTTGAGAGCTCAGATCAGTATTTCTATACAGAGAAAGAGATGAAGGCTCGACTTTAGGTGGTGTTCCATTTATGAATCTTTCAAACATTTCATCTTTTGAACTGCTCGACTTTATGCAGCTTTTGGAGGTGAATAATGCGAAAAGTATTATAAAAGTTCTACGTCATTGCTGACGCAAAATCAGAAGAACTCGTATAATACCCTAGATATCAATTAAATATAAAGACCTAGTATCACAGATTCTGACATTCTCTCAAATGAAACTTTCGGAGTACTAAGTCCATATATCGGAGAGATGTCGACCCACAAATTACTCAGTTTTTTCTTTTAGGTTTATATCTTGAAGAACAAATTACTGAACGCGTGAAGCCTATTGGCACATCAGTAGTAAGACCTGTTTAATTAACATTCCATATCTTTAGCATGTTGTGATAATCCACTGATGTAATATGATTCCCTCTTTTTCACAAAAACTCTTTTTGTCCTTTTTAAATGTTTTTGACTTTTTCACAACTTTTCTCCCCCTAAAATCAAAAACATATTTTTGGGTTTTTGTTTTTAAGAAAGCAAGAAAATTTTTTATATATAAAAACATGTGTCATACCGATTAGGATCACGTTAAGTCCTCATCATCCTCGAATTCAACCTCATGTGTATCCCCTGATGTCAGATTTCTTAAATCATATAATTTTAAAAGATTTTTAAATCTTGATCGATCATGTCGAGGATACCACAAGCCGGTGCTTGGACATCCTTTTAGATAGCGCATGATTCGTTTGATGGCTAACAAGTGTGAATCTCTTGGATTAGACTGATATCGGGCGCACAAGCATGTTGGATACATGATATCAGGTCTCGAAGCTGCAAGATATATCAAGGATCCGATCATGGAACGATATAATGTTTCATCGACTTTGACTCCATGAACGTATGGACAAATGCCGTGGTTGGTGGCTAACACAGTTGATGCTGGTTTAGTTCCTGACATGTCAAATTTCTCTAACATGCCGTGAACATATCATCTGATGAATGAAGATACCATCAGGCAATTGCTCAACCTGAGTCCTAAGAAGAACTTCATCTCCCCCATAGCAATCATTTCGAATTTTCTCTTCATGACTTCTTCAAAGTCTTTACACAGCTTATCATTTGTCGATCCAAAGATGATATTGTGCACATAAATTTGTACGATAATCAGATGTCCATCCACTTCCTTGGTAAAGAGGGTACTGTCTACTGTGCCTCTTGAGAAACTGTTTCCTAGGAGATGCTTGGAGAGCGTCTCGTACCAGGCTCTCGGGTCCTGGTGCAATCCTGGTGCAATCCGTATAACTCTTTGTTCAACAGATAGACTTTATCCTAGTGTATAGGATCGAAAAACCCCGGTGGTTGGCCGGCGTACACCTCCTCGTTTACCTTTCTGTAATGGAAAGCAGACATCACATCCAATCGGTACACCTTGAAACCTGTAACATCCGTCAAAAACGGATTTTACCAAACCCGCTCCGGTTATTAACCGAACAATCAGTTAAAAATTTTGTTGCGAATTTAATGCCAAAAATATTTTTAAACGATACATAATTAATTATTATATGGGAATATATAATTTGTTTTTGAAAAACTGTCAAAAATAAGAAAATAAAAATAATTTGTTCCTGCCGGGTTTCGAACCCGGGTCAGTCAGCCGGTTCAACACAGACTTAACACTCAACACTCAACCACTGCGCCACTTGTATCTTTTGTTAATTATTAAGATCATTTAATTCATAACGTGTCTTTCCGAATTCAAAACCGGCGCCCAAATTTCAGTCGTCGGAAATCCCGACTAACTCGCCAATAATTTAACGATTCCTTCAGTTATAACGTAAACTTTAAACACACATCGGTTATAACCGACGTCTGAGTCCGCGACACAAGTTAGAACCGCCGGAGAAATTCTAACCGACGAATCAAGTCGGAAATAGGACCAAATTCATCGATGAACTGCCCTATAAATACCCCCTCGAACCTCTGCAAGCTTTTTCGCTCAAAACCGCACCCTTTCTCGGCGAAAACTCACTCGCCGGAAATCTCATGCAAATCGCCGGAAAACCGGGTTCTTCACTTCTAAGCCTTACTAAACCCTCTGAGCTTATACCGAAGTCACCCACATCCTTTTCAAGCTTTCTGAAGACTCTCTGCTGCAAGACACACGACGCCGGAACCTGTTGCAGTTGCCGGAGTTCTGCCGGAAAAAAACAGAGGAGTCCAGTCGGTATACTTTACGCCTATTTTTCTTTCTTTTTATTTATATCCCACATGTAATTAACCATCAGACACTAACGAACATGATTTAATCATCGAACTAGTCGAATTTCCGATTTCTGGTTAAAACCAACGAAGAAGACGAAGTTCGGTAACATATAAGTATAATTAAAATCAAGTTATAACTCGGGTTAGACACACAGTCCAGCGGTGGACTGTGTGCACAATAAACACACTAACGTCTCGAGTTTCGAATCTTGTCCCACACACGCTGCCTTAATAAAAATGTCTTTTTTGTTAACTGAACCGGATTCATTTCATATATATGTTAAGTTTATTAATAACCGGAAAAATAACCAAGTTAGACACACAGTCCAGTGGTGGACTGTGTGTATGTTTAATCACAGGACTCGAGTTCGAGTCCGGTCTTCTGCACTGGCTCGGACAATTATCTACCTTTTTAAATAAGTCAGAAATGAAAATACTTAGTTTGTATTTAAGTATAATAAAATCGGTTTATATAACATGTTAAACACACAGTCCAGCGGTGGACTGTGTGTTAACGCAACCCACAGGTCCCGGGTTCGAGACCTGTGGAGCGCACCGGTCCGATTCAGTTAAATCGTTTTTAAAAAATAAATGATTTTCGGTTTAATATAATTAGTATATAAATATAATTAAAAACAGATATATTTCGGGTTAGACACGTAGCTCAGTTGGTAGAGCTGCGTGCACGCGTACGGGAGGTCTCGGGTTCGAGCCTCACTCAGCGCACTTATACGCATACGAACCGGTCAACGGTCAAGGTCAACGGTCAACGGTCAACGTCAAAAAGTCAAATTTTTTTATTATTTTTATTTATTTATTTGAATTAAAAATCAATTAAAATACTTAAAATAACATTTTTAAGGTTAGAATATAGCCTTAAACTCACAAAAATACACCCAACAATCCTACTAAAATGGATTAATAAAATCGTTTACTTACCGAACCATAATGCTATTTATCTAGGTTAATTTCACTCGTGGTTAAAACCACTTCGCGTGCATTCAACATCATCAACCGAAGCACCCACTGTGAGTGAATCTTACAACTCCCCCCTTTTTAATTACACGTTTTGGGGTGTGTCATGTGTCACAAAATAATTAACTCGTTTATTTAAACTTGTGCCATACCATATCGTGATCTAAACTTAGATTGTTTATATTGTTGTGATTACTTATTTCATTTTGTCAAATTATATGAAATTCATTCATTAAGCCCATCAGTTCCTCGTGGGAGACGAGTTGAACAACGCGTGCCTCTAAACGTTCCATTATTGTTCATGTGTGTATCATTGAGTTTATATTGTTTGTAGTTATGTCTTTCATTTTATCATGTTTATGCAATTCATTCATTAGGCCCATCAGTTCCTCGTGAGAGACGAGTAGAGCAACGCGTGCCTCTAAACGTTCCATTATTGTTCATGTGTGCTTTATTTAATATCTAATGATTGTTGAATAAGTTTACATCTATTTTTACTCATGTGTGGTTGTGCACTCATTTCATAATCAATTAAATAAACTTGTTCAAATGTTTTCCATAGGATTCACTCGCCAACTTTTTGTTGATCCAAAAACCTTTTTACACATGATACAGGTGAACAGGATGAAGCAAGGAAAACATAGGAAATGCCTTAGAAGAAAACAAAGAAGCTTAGATTGATGTTAGGTCATGATGTAATTATAGTTGTAAATTTCCTATTAAATTGTATTTAATGAATATGAAACGTATAATAAATGTCATGAGCTTTGATGATAACCCAATCATGCCCCGGTCACCTTTTCCGCTGCGGGTCGGGGTGTGACAGATTGGTATCAGAGCCATGACTATAGGGATATAGGATAGGTTATTAGACCCTTAGAGCCTATACTATAGTCTGCCTACATTTTAATTGATTAGGTGGTTACATACAAACTTGTGATATTTATTTGTTTCATATTTGTTTATATTTACAGTCAAACATACATGCTTATATACATATTCATTATACATATATCAATGTTCATATATTCAATTCATTTTCATACTCTCATTATTCAAAGATTTTGTTGCAATTTTCAAATCTCATCAAAGTAAGTTTTGCGACGGGCATGTAGTAACTGGAAGGGTACAAGTACCGGTAGTCGGAACGTCCTGTCTAGGTTGGCATTCATGTAAATCCAATATAACGGACCAGTTTGCCTACCTGGGGACCAACGATGAGAGTACGAAGGACCTATTAGGCCAAAGCATGCCACACCAAATGTCGTTCGAACTAACCTATTTTGAGGTGTCACCGTGTCTACACCTGGACACATTCCGAATATCACACGTTGTATACATATTTCTCGATTTTCTCCGGGTTTTAGTGTACGCAACCAGGCAAACCCATGCGAACCATATGAAAAACCGGTATTCATGGGGGCCCACATGATTACAAAGGTAAAGTATGGCGGCATGTAGGGCCTAATGGCGAGCAAAGCCCAAGACATCCTATGGATGTAGTAGATTTATTTTTCTATAATTATTTTTTTGAATGTTCATTCCTAGTGCGACCCATGATCCCAAAAACATCCAACTCATACTTTTGACATGTATTCCTGGTAGATGTCTTCTAACCACGCCCGTAGGAAGATGAGAGCAGGAAAAGCCCGCGAACGCATGGCTGCCCTAATCGCTCAACAAATGGCTGCCGTAATACCCAACATTGTAATCCAAGTACAACAAGCACTTACCGCTAATCCTGCCAATCAAGAAGATCAACACGTTATTAACCCTTCACCAAATACCACTAAATGCACCTACAAGCATTTCAAATCATGCGACCCTCCAAAATACAAAGGGACTGATGGCGTCACCGCTCTCCTCCATTGGTTTGAAGAGATGGAGAACACCTTTCTAAATTGCGATTGTCCCGATGATCGCAAAGTGCGATATGCTACCGGTCGTTTATATGGGATAGCACTTACTTGGTGGAATACAGAGAAGGCCAAACGAGGTGTTGAAGATGCTATGACTTTAACTTGAAACGAATTGAAGGAAATCATGACCAGACGATTTTGCCCAAGGAGCGAAATCAAGAAATTAGAAGATGAGTTTTATTTGTTGAAGCAAAAGGAAGGCGACCACACCACGTACAACAAAAGATTCCTCGAGTTACATCAAATGGTTCCCAACATGTTCACTCCCCTCTACCGTTTGATCGAGCATTACATTCGTGGTCTTCCGTCAAAGATTCAAGACTCTGTAATAAGTACCTCGCCTGCAACTTTGGAAGCAGCAATGGAGCTAGCAACAACACTCACCGAGAACCGAATCCGGAACAAAGACTTCAAGGAGGAGAAGAAGAAGGATAAAGAATCGACTGAAACCTCCGAATCCACCCAAAACGAATCCTCTTCTCAACCCAATCCTAAGAGAAAAAGAGACGGGCAACTTTTCGCTGCTATCCAACGGAATCAACCAATTTCACACGCCATACCCATCCAAGCTATCCCAATCACTCAAGTGGCACCCAACTCAACTTACCCAAATAAGAAACCATATCTTGGACCTCACCCTCGATGCAACAACTGTTTTTACCACCATCCCCTTACCTTACCTTGTCGACTATGTGCAACCTGTGGACGCTATGGTCATTTGAGCAAGGTTTGCCGCACCTTTCAAAACCAAATCTCTTCCCCTACTCAAACCATGAACCAAACCTATCAACAACCCCAATACCCCATGTTTCCATATGTTCGAGCTTGTTTCAATTGTGGCGACCCTACCCACTTTAGAAACACGTGCCCTCAATTGGTTAACGTCATCAACACTCAAGCTCAATCAAACCCAGTTAACCAAGTAAACCAAGAAAACCCAACCGCTAGGCCACCAGCAAGAGGAAGAGTCTTCAACATCAACGCCAATCCTGTCGAAGATAATGACGGCCCAAGCGAAGACACTCAACTAGTCCTCTTCACCGAAAATCCAGATTCAACTCCTATCGTTTAGTTTTATGTTTTTCTTTATCACATAGAACCAAACATAACTTAAGGATAAAGCCAATGAAACTTTGACAAGAATATGGTGGATACGCCGCTGGTACTTCCTATATATAAGTATTCTTGTCAAAGGATCAGAGGCATTGTCAGACGATTATGAGAAGATCTATGTAGGATTTAGTAGTTTCTTGGTAACTAATCATAACTTGTGGATAAAACCAATGAAAATTTGGCAAGAATATGGTGGATACGCCGCTGGTACTTCCTATATATAAGTATTCTTGCCAAAGGATCAGAGGCATTATCAGGCGGTTATGAGAAGTTCCATGTAGGATTTAGTATTGCCTTGGTTGAAATTTGTGTTACATTTATATCATCTTGCTATTTAAAGAGATTTGATTGTGTTCCATTTCTACATAAACTAACCTCTCCATCATAACAAACGAGAGAGGAACTGTCACCATTCAAACATATATGCTATCAGAATGTGGATTCAAATATTAACTGTTGTGTTTATTTGTGTAACTGTAGTATTAGAAGTTTTGCCTTAGGATATAACCCTACCCTTCCAAGCATATCCAAACTTTTATGCATGATATCATAGTTAGCGAATCAATTCTGCTTATCAATACTTTTACAGTAGGCAACAAAAAGCGATTCCTGTAATAGGGTACTTAACCCTTGCAAGGAACGTTACCGCCTCAAACAAAAACTTAAAACTTTACTTTTTCTAAGCATGTAACTGTCAAACTAAACACCATCATTCTTTTCGTCAAATATATCACTATTTAAATTTCAGGACGAAATTTCTAAAAAGCAGGGGATACTGTAACATCCGTCAAAAACGGATTTAACCAAACCCGCTCCGGTTATTAACCGAACAATCAGTTAAAAATTTTGTTGCGAATTTAATGCCCAAAATATTTTTAAACGATACATAATTAATTATTATATGGGAATATATAATTTGTTTTTGAAAAACTGTCAAAAATAAGAAAATAAAAATAATTTGTTCCTGCCGGGTTTCGAACCCGGGTCAGTCAGCCGGTTCAACACAGACTTAACACTCAACACTCAACCACTGCGCCACTTGTATCTTTTGTTAATTATTAAGATCATTTAATTCATAACGTGTCTTTCCGAATTCAAAACCGGCGCCCAAATTTCAGTCGTCGGAAATCCCGACTAACTCGCCAATAATTTAACGATTCCTTCAGTTATAACGTAAACTTTAAACACACATCGGTTATAACCGACGTCTGAGTCCGCGACACAAGTTAGAACCGCCGGAGAAATTCTAACCGACGAATCAAGTCGGAAATAGGACCAAATTCATCGATGAACTGCCCTATAAATACCCCCTCGAACCTCTGCAAGCTTTTTCGCTCAAAACCGCACCCTTTCTCGGCGAAAACTCACTCGCCGGAAATCTCATGCAAATCGCCGGAAAACCGGGTTCTTCACTTCTAAGCCTTACTAAACCCTCTGAGCTTATACCGAAGTCACCCACATCCTTTTCAAGCTTTCTGAAGACTCTCTGCTGCAAGACACACGACGCCGGAACCTGTTGCAGTCGCCGGAGTTCTGCCGGAAAAAAACAGAGGAGTCCAGTCCGGTATACTTTACGCCTATTTTTCTTTCTTTTTATTTATATCCCACATGTAATTAACCATCAGACACTAACGAACATGATTTAATCATCGAACTAGTCGAATTTCCGATTTCTGGTTAAAACCAACGAAGAAGACGAAGTTCGGTAACATATAAGTATAATTAAAATCAAGTTATAACTCGGGTTAGACACACAGTCCAGCGGTGGACTGTGTGCACAATAAACACACTAACTCTCGAGTTCGAATCTTGTCCCACACACGCTGCCTTAATAAAATGTCTTTTTTGTTAACTGAACCGGATTCATTTCATATATATGTTAAGTTTATTAATAACCGGAAAAATAACCAAGTTAGACACACAGTCCAGTGGTGGACTGTGTGTATGTTTAATCACAGGACTCGAGTTCGAGTCCGGTCTTCCGCACTGGCTCGGACAATTATCTACCTTTTTAAATAAGTCAGAAATGAAAATACTTAGTTTGTATTTAAGTATAATAAAATCGGTTTATATAACATGTTAAACACACAGTCCAGCGGTGGACTGTGTGTTAACGCAACCCACAGGTCCCGGGTTCGAGACCTGTGGAGCGCACCGGTCCGATTCAGTTAAATCGTTTTTAAAAAATAAATGATTTTCGGTTTAATATAATTAGTATATAAATATAATTAAAAACAGATATATTTCGGGTTAGACACGTAGCTCAGTTGGTAGAGCTGCGTGCACGCGTACGGGAGGTCTCGGGTTCGAGCCTCACTCAGCGCACTTATACGCATACGAACCGGTCAACGGTCAAGGTCAACGGTCAACGGTCAAAAAAGTCAATTTTTTTATTATTTTTATTTATTTATTTGAATTAAAAATCAATTAAAATACTTAAAAATAACATTTTTAAGGTTAGAATATAGCCTTAAACTCACAAAAATACACCCAACAATCCTACTAAAATGGATTAATAAAATCGTTTACTTACCGAACCATAATGCTATTTATCTAGGTTAATTTCACTCGTGGTTAAAACCACTTCGCGTGCATTCAACATCATCAACCGAAGCACCCACTGTGAGTGAATCTTACAACTCCCCCCTTTTTAATTACACGTTTTGGGGTGGTGTGTCATGTGTCACAAAATAATTAACTCGTTTATTTAAACTTGTGCCATACCATATCGTGATCTAAACTTAGATTGTTTATATTGTTGTGATTACTTATTTCATTTTGTCAAATTATATGAAATTCATTCATTAAGCCCATCAGTTCCTCGTGGGAGACGAGTTGAACAACGCGTGCCTCTAAACGTTCCATTATTGTTCATGTGTGTATCATTGAGTTTATATTGTTTGTAGTTATGTCTTTCATTTTATCATGTTTATGCAATTCATTCATTAGGCCCATCAGTTCCTCGTGAGAGACGAGTAGAGCAACGCGTGCCTCTAAACGTTCCATTATTGTTCATGTGTGCTTTATTTAATATCTAATGATTGTTGAATAAGTTTACATCTATTTTTACTCATGTGTGGTTGTGCACTCATTTCATAATCAATTAAATAAACTTGTTCAAATGTTTTCCATAGGATTCACTCGCCAACTTTTTGTTGATCCAAAAACCTTTTTACACATGATACAGGTGAACATGATGAAGCAAGGAAAACATAGGAAATGCCTTAGAAGAAAACAAAGAAGCTTAGATTGATGTTAGGTCATGATGTAATTATAGTTGTAAATTTCCTATTAAATTGTATTTAATGAATATGAAACGTATAATAAATGTCATGAGCTTTGATGATAACCCAATCATGCCCCGGTCACCTTTTCCGCTGCGGGTCGGGGTGTGACAAAACCTTTCCAAAAAGCGAAGGCCAAGAAATTGCGGATAGCTTCAAGACGAGCGATAGAGGCGTAGACGTCATTGTAGTCTATCCCTTCTTGTTGATGGAAGCCTTGGACCACGAGCCGAGATTTGTTTCTGACCACAATACCTCTGTCATCTCTCTTGCACTTGAACACCCAATGAGTGTTAATCTTTTTATGATGATCCGGTAGGTCAACAAGCTTCCAGACACGAGTTTCTGGAATTGAAGCAACTTTTCCTACATTGCATCCACCCAGCTTTCTTCTTTCAACGCGTCTTTCCAGTTTTGTAGTTCAACCTGCGAAACAAAACAACTGAAAGAAGGTCTGGTTTGTAGTGGAGCAACATTTGTATAAAAGCAACTTAGATCCTTATTGATCTGATTTTGAGTTTTCACTCCAGTTTATAAGTTGCCGTTAATATTCTCCGATGGATGGTAAGATAGTGTCCTTGGCATCACTTCGTTCGGAACATATACTTGACTTTGCAAATTCGTGACAACTTCATCAACAACCAGTTCAGATGATGTAGCTTTATTCCTGACATTGGATTCATCTGCTTGAGTATTCAGAAAGCTATCCTTCATCGGAACTGGTTCCTCCATCGTCAAAGTCGGTTTGCGATCAGAGTCAGCATCAATCGATTGATGGGCAGATGATTCGGCAGTATTCAAGACTGGTACAGAGACTAATTCTTGCAGCGTATTGCTCAGACCTACATCAGAAGTGTTAGAGACAGATAGTAAGGGGAAATCACCAATGGTCTAGAAACTTGCTCTTGATTGGAGATTTGATGTTGTTGAAAAAGCATAACAAGTTCTTCTTCTGATGGTACTTTAGGTAAATCAAATGAACTCCACAACCCGTAGTAATTGAACAGCCATGGATCCCCAGGTTTCTGCGTAGGCATAGTATATCTTTGACAATCAACATTTTATGCAAGAAGAACCTTGTTCAGACTCGGCAAGAAGACTCGCTTTTGTGGACTAGCATAACAGACGAAAAATCCTTCCAAGGATTTGGCTCCAAATTTACCTTCCGGGCCTAGTACAATAAACGGCGATCCAAAAGGTTCCAAAAATGCTAGGTTTGGCTTTCGATGGTTTAGTAGCTCAAAGCATGTCTTGTTGTGAGGCTTGACTGTCAACACACGATTAAAGGTTTAACATGCTGACGCGGCAGCTTCTTTCCAGAAACTAATTGGAAGTTCGGAATCGGCGAGCATTATTCTGGCAGTCTTGATTAGTGTGCGATTCTTACGTTCAGCTACTCCATTTTGTTGAGAAGTATAGGGAGCGCTGAATTCATGAAGAATACCCTTTTCGTTGTAGAATTCGAGCATCCTCTTGTTCTTGAACTCAGTATCAATATCACTACGGATTCTCTTGATAGGCAAGTGATATAGGTTTTCTAGCTTCCTAAATAGAATCATAGGACTTTCAAACGGTTCATCTTTACTCTCCAGATGAAAACCCATGAGAATGTTGAAAAATCATATGTCACGGCCAGGCAATATAGATCTCCAGTGATACTTTTCACGTTCACTGGCCCAAAGAGATCCATTTGAAGCCTTTCTAGTTGTAGCTTAATAGAGTTAAGCAACTTTCTTAGGTGTGATTTCTTATGTCGTTTCCCCTTCTTACAGCTCAGACAATCATCAGAATGAAATTCTCCAGATTAACACCCTCCACTAGGTCGTTATGCACCAAATAATTCATCTTTCGCAGGTGTATGTATCCCATCTTCCGATGCCATAAGATTGACTCTTTCTCGGTAGCTTTAGAAACAAAACATTGAACCTTCTTTGACGTAGTGGATGCGACGCTCATGTCTAAGATATAAATATCATTTTCTCGTGGAGCGCACATGAGGATCCACTTCTCCAGAATTTTGAATCCCGGTTTGAGAATTAAGCATTCCTTGTCATTGAAGTGGGTTGTGAATTTCTTGTCATAGATTTGCGAAATGCTCAGTAGATTGTCCTCTAGCTTAGCATGTAGTTCACCTTGTCAAAAGATACCACTCCATTTGTGAGAAAACTTCACCCACTATTCTTCCACTCAGTGTCCCAGCAAACCCAACGTAACCTCCCCGGATAGCTTTGATGTCGTATAACAATGCAAGCATCCTAGTCATGTATCGGGAAGCTCCACTGTCCATAATCCATTTTGACACGATTGATCTCGGGAGCCCCTGAACACATGTGGAAGAAATCATTTAAACAGAGAAACCCAAGCCTGCTTGGTCTTAGGTAGGTTTGGAATATCAAACTTTGGAACTTTGATCTTGACATTTTGTGTGATTTCTGTTTTAGGTGGAATAGGTGTTTTCATTTCTACTGAAGATGGTTTGACTTTTGCTACCCAAATTTGTGTTTACAGAATTGCCTTTTTAGAATAGAATTCTGAATCCTTTTGACAATTCTTGGTAGAAGTTTCACCAATTTCAAATTTTGAATTAAGATAAATCTTTGAAGTCACTTTTTTATTGGATTCATTGTTTCTTTTCATAATTTGTTTTGGTACAAACTTTGGTGCTTTTTGCTTCACATCTTTTGTAAATCTGATTGAGTTGGAAACAGGTTTTGGATTTCTTTGAGAACATTGTCGTGCAATATGGCCGACATTGTTACATTTGTAGCATGTCCTACTGTCTTTTTAACAGAGGAATCCAAATCCTTTTTCTACTCTCCTTTTCCTTCTTAAATTCATCTAGATTGTTTTACCAATGATCTCTTTTTCTTTTTTAGTGGTTATCCCATTGACAAAATCAATTTTCTTTGCAAAGTTCATCTTTTGAAACTTGTTATTCTTTCTTTGCTTTTGAAAACTCAAACCAGTTCTCCTGTTTCAGGATAATCCTTGTCCCTCTGATTGTGATTTCTATAGACACATTTTGATTTAGAGTAAAATGATGTATCTCGTTTTTCTAAATCAGAATGACTGAGTTCAACAAGCTTGAACAACTTATCAACTCGATCCAGATTAACATTCTGAATTGGGAAGTCCCCATAGGAATATAGTTTATCAGATTCGTTCATTTTGTATACGATTATATTTGGATCAATGTTTAAACTATTTTCTGATGATGCAACATCCAGTTCAAATTTGTCAGACTCATTCTCCAAAACATTTTCAACCACAGTTTTAACCACTTCAGATTCACATTCATTTTCTGGTTTTGTGTATGTTACATCAATGTTCGCAGGCAGCTTGTTTGTCTTTTCAGTTTTCAATTTTCAATTGAGCGCCTTTTCCACCCCTGATGGTTTCTTACTTGCATAGCTATTCCACAAGTGTGGTGGAACACGATCGTAACTTACACCTATGTTTTCATCAATTTTATTATCTTCCTTGCTTTCAATTTTTGGAAGAATGTGATCAATGACATACGAACTTGTAGAATAATTGATTAACAACTTATTAACCCATTCTGTTTCGATTTTCATTTTTTTACCTAGGAATTTTATTTAAATAAATATTAATGGCCATTTATTTGTCCATTACAGTCGCCTTGAGCATCGAAAGTGTCTTGTCATTTTCTCTGATCACTTGTTCAAATTGTTTTGCTTAATTTGCCAGGAGCTTTTACTGTTGAATTGTAATCACATGACAAATTATCTGTATGACATTTCAGCTCTTTGTATCTTGTTTCTTTCTCGACACATACAATGCATGGCTCTTTGCACTTCATGCAAGGTGTTTCTTTTACCAACTCATTTACCGACACATTTACCGATTCAACACTTTCTACCTTGGCGTGCTCAGTGACCACCTCATTTAAGTTTGCCATTAAAGCCTTGTCAGCAATATTCGTCAGAGCTTCGACAGTCATCTTCGTGGATACATCAATTGTGTTAGGTTCTAGAAGTGTGAGACTGACGCATCAAATATATGCAACAGTCTATGGTAGTTAACTGGGATTACCTGGGTTAGTTTGTATTAGGTTTGGACCTTTATAGGTCATTTGGGCATGCCATAGGCCATGTGGGCCAGGCAAGCCCATAGGCAAGCCCATGATGGTCATGCCCTTACCCTAGGTATAGAAGCTAAGTTTATGTCATTTCTAGGGTTAGACTTTTGGGATTTCTCTAGAGAGCCTCCATCTTGTACCAGACGATTTTGCTTGTTCAAGTAATTGAATTGTGGGCAAGGTGTTAAAGTTGATTCGTATTGTTCTTCATCTTTTCGGTTTTCTTGAATATCATCAAGTTTGGATTCCGCCCATCCTTGGTGATTGTGTGATATCGTTGTTAGATCCGGATTTCAGGGACCTACAATTGGTATCAGAGTCTGTTTGAACCTGTTTCCAGGCTCAGATCTGATATCACACGGTGTTTCTGTTCGTATCTGCTTCTGTTTTGGGTTTCAGTTGAACATCTCGAACCATTTCGGATTGCTGAACATGCATCTTGAATCTAATCATTAGAAAAGCATCTCGGATCATTAGAGAAGCATCCCAGATCAGAAAGCTTGCATTTCGGATCATCAGAGTAGTATTTCGGATCAGAATAGTTGCATCTCGGATCAGAATAGTGCATCTCGAATAGCATCTCGGATCATAGGTGTTCATCTGGGATTGCATCTGGGATTGCATCTTGAATTTGGGAAACATCTCGGATAAACAAGGAAGCATCTCAGATTGAAACAGTGCATCTCGGATACCATCTCGGATCCCTGTTCCGAATCACCATCTCAGATTAGCATCTCGGATCACTGTTTCGAGATTCCATCTCGGATTGTTAATCCGAGTTACTGTTTCGAATTCGGTACTGTTCCGAACTGTACCCACAAAGGTGGAAAGTTAACCAGCTGATGTAATCGGAGTTAAACGTTTTCGTACGCAGAATTTGATCCATAGACAACTTGACAAACCGGTTGCACGGTTAGACAGTGTGACTTTTAGGACAAAAAAATAGGTCTTTGACATTATATATCATTGGGTTCGTATCATCGAGACGAGTCTAACGGTACATTTTGGTAAAAACAATTTTCAGACATTTTTTATCATTTTTACTGGTACGGTTTTGATTATCCGAAGATGTTTACAGCCCAAGCTCAGCACTCGAATATAGTTTTCAGCCCAGTATGTAATTCAAAACCGGATGCAAATCCAAACATTGTGTTTAGCTCACTGATCAAAGCATCCGTTAACATCACTTCACCCCTGGCACAAAATCAAAACCCGAACTTGCGGGATCAAGTGATGGAAGTTTATTGGAAACTACAATGTTGATCCGGTTGCTGACTATGTGATGCATTTGCTTGAACATGGGAGGCGAAAAAAGGAAGTGAGAAATGAGATGAACAACTTTTTGGGTGATGACAAAGACTCCTTTGTATCTTGGTTGTGGGATCATTTGCAATCAAACCAAGATATCCAAGATCTATACAGTAAATCAACAGATTCTCATCCTGAAGAAGTGTCCGAACAGAAACCTCAAGCCCAGCAAGCAGCAATCAGCAGCCCAGCACCCCAAACTCTACCTCAAGCCCAAACTCACGCTGACAAACCAAGATCACTCATTGACACAATCAACTACCTTTTGTGCACTGAACCTTGCAGGAATAGGGTTGCTCAACTCAGGGTACTTAATTTCAAAATGGCTGATGATTACAACAATGCAATGGCTCTGTGCATCGGCCTTCGAGAAAGTAACAGTTACTCACAGAAAAGGTTGAAGCACAAAAGAAATACATGCTCAGCTCAATCTGGACGTAAATCAATAGAAATGTTGGGTCCATGATTACAAGACCAGATTACAGTAAAAAACCATGGAATGCGATTTGGTAAGAGTTGAGCTGGGACTTCTTGCTGGAAAATATCAACAAAACGAAGTTAATATAAAGAAGTTTGATACATCCAGCAAGCTCGTTCAAGACGTGTGCAATGTGCAGCTGGCATATAAGGAGAACAAGGGGAAGGGTTTGGGATTCAATCAAGTTGCCCCACCGTATAATCACAACTACACAACAATGCCTGAAACCGATGGAGATATTGAGAGAGTACAACATATGGTGTACAACAAATCCAATGATTATACGTCAGACACACGGGAACCATGTAGTGCTGTTGACTCTTCTAATGATTCAGCTGGCGTGTCTAGTGTTTCATCTGATAAACCAGGGCTCTCAGATTTTATCAAAGCTGATAAAGAGAGAGCTGACATGAACAAGTCTCCAAGTGAACAAACTAAACAATCTGAACCTTCTGCTTGTGATGAAAAGGTTCAGAGCAAGCTAAAAGAGCAGAAACAAGCAAATCTGTTGATGTCAGAATCTGTGTGTAGCTGAAGTTATCCAAAGACCAAAAGATCACAAGATGTTTGAAGAGAAAATTACAGTATGAAGCTATTGTTAAGGGGGAGTATGTTAGTGCATATTTGTGACAACATATTTATAGTTTAATAGTTTAGTCTTTCGATATTTTGTATTGGTCTTAGCATTTGTGTTTAGCTTGTTTAGAGTTGTAATGGACTTGGAGAATGGCCTAGCCCAGTCTAAAGCCCAGTATGAAGACATGTAGTATATATACATGTTGTGCATTAGGGTTTAGAGTTGGTTGAAATAGCAATAGAGAGGAGTGTGAGAAATCTACAGAGAATGGCTAAGAGATTTCTAGTTGGTCTTGAATTGACTGTAAACATTTGTGTTGGATAATCAATAGAAGACTGGTTAAAGTGATCTGTTGGTGTTCTTGTTCGGTTTCATGTGAAATCTGATCTAGGGGATTCCTCACTCTAGGTTGGATAGACGATTCTGTGAAGATCCAAACGAATAGGGGACCTACAATAGGTATCAGAGCAAACTAAGCCAAAAAGAGTTAAGTTAGTGCATGAGTTTAGGGGGAGTAAGTGGTAAAGTTTAAAAATTTTAAAAATCAAAACATAAAAAATAGCAAATCAAAAATGAGTTTTCACTGTTTGGAAAAGAAGAAATGAGAGTACATCAGCAAGTTAGACTGTCATGCTGAAACTAAAATTGTTTAAGTGTGATAGCAGCTTCATTATATGATGTATCAGTAGGTAAAAGATATGAAATAATCAACTTACCTTGGTGATATAAACACAATGAACTGTGTATGAGTGAGTAACATATCAGTGGCATTTGGTTTTATAACCTTAAATCTTGTGTTGATGATTGCCAAAATCTGAGGTTTTAGGTCTTTATATCGTTATTTCATTCGGGGTATCAAGGTTGTCCTTCTGCTGCATCTAGATATATGCTGACCTAGGCACAACCAGGATATCTTAAAAGAGCTAAGATGCTAAATCCCATAAATTGAAGAAGCTTCCCTAGATAGTCATTCAAACGTACAAATCACATTAATCATACCAAAATTTGGTATTTGCCCTAATCCTCGTTGGATATTGGTCTCTTTGCTGTACGGAAGTACTGACCTGATCACCAATTATCTAACATTGTCCATCAAAAGGATGAATTTCGGTATACTCACCTACTACGAGGAATCTTTGTGCATACCTTGATCGTGAGGGTATGTCCTGAAGTGGGACACGCTAGTATATCGGTATAAAATTATGTTAACATATCACTAGGTAATAGTACTTGAAATGTTCATGTATTTTGTTTTAGTTGATAAACATACTGGTAATCGTCTTGAACTGATTTTCATGAATATTGCATATAGAATTATCAAATAGTGTGAAAACAGTTTGATATTACTAATATGTTCTTCTTCCCGGTGATTCTCACAAAAACAGTGTGTTTATTATTTCATTATTTATTTGCTTTTAGAAAACATAAAATCCAAAAAGATTTACTTTTACTTGTAAATTCTTAATGTACGGACTATGGTTGTTCATGGAGGAGTTATTACCGATAGGGGGAGACGAATTTAGAAGATGAGTTCAAAATTTTGAAATCTTGCAGGTTCAGTGTGCTTAACATTTTAAGTGTGTGGTTTGAGTTGAGAAGTGCTTAATCTGTGATACAGTTTTACTATCTCTTGAATAATAATAATTTATTTAACTTGTGTTGAAAAATTCTTATGGTTTCTCGAGATGTTTGTTTTATAATATACAGATTGTAGCAGTGTGTTGCTGAGAAGGTTGGTGGAGAGGAGTTTGATTGGATGCATGGTAGAACCCCTTTTCTACATCATAGACAAATTTGAAGAGTTTTGAAGATTGCTATGCAAGTGCTAAACTGGAGTTTACTCAAATGCTAACAATTTAGAAGATTTGGTGATTGGATGCCTCAGCTTAGGGGGAGTCTGTTGCTGACAGAAGCTATTAAAGCTGAAGCTATCCAAAGACCAACGATTTTCAAAGACGTTGAAGATTGCAAGATGATTAAAGACAAAATTGTTTAATAAATCTATTGTCAAGGGGGAGTTTGTTGGCGCATATTTGTGACAACTTAGATTTGGTCTTTGGATATCTTGTAATTAGTAAAACGATTAATAGGGTTAGTGGGTTTAGTATTGTAGTAGTTGATTAGAAGTGATTGGGCTTAACCACACACTTTATAGTGAGTGGTAGGCGAATTGGGCCTAGACCCATTTGCAGCCCATGTGGTGAAACCCTAGCCTAGTTGCAAACTTTTCTCTATATAAAGAGAGCTTTGCATTAGGGTTAAGGTTGCTCAGTGGATTAGTTAATTATTTCATTGAGAGTTGAGAGAGAGTCTTGAATTGATTGTAAACATTTATGTTGGATAATCAATAGAAGACTGGTTGAAATTGATTGTGTTCGTGTTCTTGTTCGGTTTTCTGTGAAATCTGATCTAGGGGATTCCGCACTCTAGGTTGGATAGACGATTCTGTGAAGATCCATACGAATAAGGGACCTACAAAATCAGAGACGAAGAAAGCAGAAGTCCAAACGTGAAGGATAGTCACGCTCTCCAAAATCCTCAGTGGGCATCAATAGCCCTCAAAAGTCTAGTGTTGTGAAAAAGGCTTTCCTTAAGCCGCTCGTTAATGGCAAATGTGAAAATATGCGTTTGACCATGCTAGCATAGCTTTTGAAAAGGTTGGGGAGATTTCTGAACAAGACTTGCAGTCTAAACAAAACAAGAAGAATCAAAAGAAATCTCCGCAACAGAAGAAGGCCCTTGCAAATGACAAGTATAGACATCCAAATTCATCTTCGTCACAAGAAATGTGCAAGGAAATCAAGCACAGAAAGGATCAGTTCATCCTTCAAGGCCTACAAGAACAAATCAAGCTGATCAGGATGCTTTATACGTGAAGAGACAAACGTGTTTCAATTGCGGCATTCCTAGTCACATTGCTCGGAACTGCACACATACTCCCTATGTACCTTATTATGCTCAAATCAGAAGGTTACACCTAAGGACAACAATCATTCGAAGACGATGAAGGTATCATCACCTAAGGCAATGAAGAATGTGAATCCCAATGTTAAACCATCTGATGGGGATTGGAATGTTTCCAAAAACAAACGCAAGGCTGTGGAGAGACAAAAATCTGTTTCTAAAATGACTAAACCTGAAACAGGCAAAGTTGCTCAATCAAAGGCAACAACCGCGTTTGTTAAAATGAAACAGATTTGGAAACCCAAATCCAAAGCGTTAGCAACAACACCAATCCTCGAAACTAAAGGGGACTTGTCTCTGAAAGAAGTGTCTTATTTTGATGCTTCAGGGAAACACAGGACCACGATGGCCTGGGTCCCACTATCTTAATAATCTTCTTATTTTTCAGGAACATCCAAGGAGGAGCTGTTGACAATCTCTGGAATGTTGATAGTGGTTGTTCCAGGGACATATCGGATAACATCTCACTGTTGCAAAAGTTCAAATTTTTTTTCGAGTGTGATGTTTCCTTTGGAGGATATGAGGTAAGAGAAGATCAGCGAAAGGTACAAATTTAAATTTCGTACTTTAATTTTGAAATTGAGTAGTCTTTAATCTAATGACAGAACGGTTAAGCAAAAACAACAAAAATATTTTCCTTTTCTTTCATTTAAAACTTTGTACATACGTTTTCTTTATTAGGTAAATTTGTGTATAAAGTGTGATGCACAAATTTAGGGGGGAAGAGGGAGATATATGTATATATGCATTGTTTGAGGGGGAGAAAGTCAGAAAAATACAAAAACATTTGAAAAACATAAAAATACAAAAACATTTGGAAAACAGAAAAATTCAAAAAGTCTTTTTGCATCAAATGGGAAATGAAATGAATATTCGTGATAAAGGGCGTGACTAACACATGTAAGGTGTCGTAGCTAAAAAGACTAGCAAACTATTGTATCTTGTGGGTAACATGTCATCGACATATGACTTCA
Source organism: Scalesia atractyloides (assembly GCA_947069175.1). Classification (NCBI taxonomy): domain Eukaryota; kingdom Viridiplantae; phylum Streptophyta; class Magnoliopsida; order Asterales; family Asteraceae; genus Scalesia; species Scalesia atractyloides. The sequence goes on from CAMTDV010000002.1 coordinate 24,689,629, forward strand.
TAGTTTTACAACCTGCATTGATAGATAGCCAACGTCTGAAGTTTCGGGTCTTTATGCTGATGAGTCATCCGGGATACCAGGGCTGCCCTTCTGTTGCATCCAGATATATGCAGACCTAGGCATAGTCAGGATATCCTTTAAAGAGCCAAAATAGAAGGGCCAAAACCGTAAAAGAAAGGAAATCTCATCACGAGAAAATTCCATGTGCTTGAAAAGTCAAACATACCATATAAGGTATTTGCTTAACACTCGTCAGATATTATTGGTCACTATGCTGTACGAATGTACTGACCTGTTCACCAATAGTCTGATGTTGTAAAAGATAAAGGATGATCTTAGTATACTCACCTACTACGATGAATCGTTGTGCTTACCTTGATCGCGGGGGTATGTAATGGTATGGGACGCACGGGTATTATAGTATAATACTACCTTAAGCATATCACGAAGTTGAAAAATGAAAGTTGAGCGTTAAAGTTGAAGTGGACAAGTAGCAATCACTTAGACCAGTCTGAATAAGTTCGCACTAAATGAGTGTTCCTTGGTCCACCTTAAAACGATTTTGATCCCATTGCAATTATATAGTTGTAACTACTGAGTTAGTTTCTTCATTTATTTGCATTTCTATCTATATTCTTATATTCTAAAATTAAAAAAATATAAAATTCAAAATTCCAAAAATAGAGTGCTTTCTTTGTTTTGTTAAAAATTATTAACCGTTCTTGAAGATTTGACTAATCATCAAATGATAAAAGAAATTTGAATTTTGATCCGAGTACAAGTACTTGGATGTACCAAGTGTTCATGCGGTACTCTCCTTGTTGCATAAGAATGTTTGCTTATAAATTTCTGAGAATTGTGCAGATCTTGATTTAGATCAAGAAACATGGGTTGCTGAAATTGAGATGCTGTTAGTTGCTGACAAAGCATGAAGCATCACAACAGCAAAGTGTACCTGAGTCAGAAAAACCAGATGTCATCGTCTGATAGTGATAGTACATTTGAAGAAGTACATGTGAACCTGCTTCCTTGAAAGAGAAAGATTGAAGAAGGAAAGAGCTGTTGAGATTCCTCCTCTCGCATTCTTTTCAACAAAGATGTTTCAAGCAAAGCTAATCAAGATCCTGATATGAAGCTAACCACAAGAGCTGAAGAAAGAGAGCTAAAGAAAGAGTCCCGGTGCTGAGATTTCGTTGAAGTGTGAGGTCCTAGAAGTGTGAGACTGACCTCCACTACACTTACATCATAGCAACAACCATAGACCCTGTTGAAGACGTTGCTGAATTTATGCTATGAAGACAATTTGATGCATCAGTCTAGGGGGAGATTTTTAGGTCCTAAAAGTGTGAGACTTACGCATCAAATTTACGCAACAGTCTATGGTAGTTAACTGGGATTAACTGGGTTAGTTTGTATTAGGTTTGGACCTTTATAGGTCATTTGGGCATGCCCTAGGCCATGTGGGCCAGGCAAGCCCATAGACAAGCCCATGAGGGGTATGCCCTTACCCTAGGTATATAAGCTAAGTTTATGTCATTTATAGGGTTAGACTTTTGGGATTTCTCCAGAGAGCCTCCATCTTGTACCAGACGGTTTTGCTTGTTCAAGTAATAGAATCGTGTGCAAGGTGTTAAAGTTGATTCGTATTGTTCTTCATCTTTTCGGTTTTCTTAAATATCATCAAGTTTGGATTCCGCCCATCCTTGGTGATTGTGTGATATCGTTGTTAGATCCGGATTTCAGGGACCTACAAATTGTTTCGACGTCTTCTGAATTTTGTTCTTCCTCGGATGTTGGTTGACGGCTTGTATCAAAATATCCTGCAAAAGTTTTAAGAATATCAGTAGGCAGAAGATGTTTAAAGCACTGTTGTGAAGTCCCTTCTTCCTCAGATGAAGTTCCATAGAATTCTTCAGGTGCTTCATCAAAGGATGCCTCTGCATATTCATCAGCATTCTTAGGTTCTTCAAAAATTTCAGATACTAATGCTAAACTTTCATTCTTTGAGATGTATTTGTTCCAGTTGAAACTTTCTTCTTCTTGAGTGACAATGAGTGCTTTGTGTTTGGAGTTTGACGGACCATCTTCAATTTGCACCATTCTTGTTTGGGGTTGAGGTCAATGATATATGACCTTCTTGTAATAATCATTAGCAAAAGGGTTCTGATTGCCCCTGACCTCTCTATTTGGACGTTCTCTTTCGAAATGCCCCTTCTCTCGACATTTGAAGCATGTGACCTTCGACTTATCAAAGCCTAGTTTCCCGTCAAGTCCTCCCAAATTATCTTTTCGGCAATCTCCATGAAACGTTAAGCTCTTCGGACAATGGAAGCCATACACCATTTAATGTCAATCAATTCCATTTCAACCGAATCAATCTGATCGTAATCTTCTTTCGTTATCTCTGGATTCCCAATTCTTCCAGCTACCAAACTTTCATACGATTGAAGTACCGAGGCAAGTAGAGACATGTGTTGCTTGGCGATGTTTTTGTCGAAGTCTTGAGCATTCTAGAGGTTAACTGCAATATTGCATTGTAGGAACTATTGATTGGGATTAGATTGATTGTGCTGGTTGTTTTGTGGATTGCTTGAACTATGGGATGATTGTGGGCCTGGAGGCGTATTTGGATTGGCGAAAGCAAAAGATTGAAATCCACTGGTTTGACTTGAGGTGGTCTTGGTGTGTTGAAGGCACGGAAGGCGGTTTGAATTTTTGGACTCTGTATGTGCGTGGCAGGACTACCCTTGTAATATAGATTTACATCATGTTGTATCTGGGCGCCTATGCTTTTTGCCATCTTTTGCATCTCTAGCTCATGCCCTTCCAACCTTTCAATAAATCTTGGTAATGAGAAATTACCATACTCTGTGTCGTTCTTTAGAATAGTCAAGTAAGTAGACCATTCTCCTTGAGGTAGAGAATCTGCCAGCTTATCGACCAATTCTTCATTTGTTTTCACAATTCCCATGCGCTTCATTTGTACCACCAAGTGACAGTACCTTTCAATTAATTGTTTCACCATCTCTCCCTTGATTAGAGTAAAGATACCGAATTCTTTACTTAGTAACGCTCTCTTTCCCTTTCGCAGTTGCGAGCTTCCTTGGAATTTTAACCGTAAAGCATTCCATAAAGACTGAGCATCATCATCATCATGCTGTAGTAGTGCCAAGATATCTTCTTTGATGGCTTGCTGCAAGATATTCATCATCTTCTTCTCATTAATGAACTTTTCTCTTTCGAGCTCTGAGAGTTGAGCTAACGTTTTTCCAAGACCAGTCTCTCCAACCGGAGCTTGATATTTTGATTCAATAGCAAACCAACAGGTGAAATGATTAGCTTGTACCCAGTTCATGAATCTTACACTCCAGCTATCATAGTCTTCAAGACTCATATGCTTTGGAGGCTTTGTCATTGTGCCTATTTTCGTTTTCGAGATCCATATTTTGTATTGCAGTAGTTGTAACAGCTGAAGCAACAAATGCGTTGTAAAATTTTTCTTCCATACAACTGCAAAATTTCAGAAACACAAACTTTCGAAAAACACTGATTAGATTGACAAAAATAGGAACTTTAAGAAAAACTCAAAATGTTCTTTGTGCGAATGAACTGCGACTCATACGAATCAGGTGTTCATGCGACTGAGATACTCGTGCAAATCAATGGTTCGTTTGAGCAGGATATTCGTGCGAGAGAGAGTGATTCGTGCGAATCACTTACTCGTGCGAGTGACAGTTTAAAAAAAACTTTTAAATTTTACAAAAGCTTGTTTTACTCGCTCATAATGGCTAATTTGTTTGGATGGCTATTCGTACGGGTTGTTTCTCTACTCGTATGGGTTAGCTCAGGTCACCAAATGGATGATTTCTGTAATTCTTAACATGATTTAGTTTGATTGTAGATCTATAAGTTTCAAGGATTTCTTGGGTTGATTTTAACGTGATATACTAAAATCCTAGTCCAATTCGTCTAGATATGAGATCTATAAGAAAAAGAGTAGATGTAGAAAAAACTTCAATGGTTGAATCTGGATTTACAACTACTGAAACTGTTGGTTGTCTGTTGAAACTTGATGTTTGTCCTCAAATCAGGCATCGAGGCTCTAATACCACTTGTGAGAGGGGACGGCTTTCCTCTTATGAGCACCAGACTGATTTGACTAAGCTAACAGAGGTGGAATTCATTGCTAGGAGTTGGACAAACAAACAATCAAGTATGCTACTTAAACGCCTTTGATTCGTATTAATATACGTGAAGGTTACAGACGAGTAAACAACTGGACAGGGCTTCGCAGTAGTCACACACCAACAGATTAACAACACAACACTCATGCTCCACTATTTATAGGCCAACATGGCTCGCACAAGGAGTGAGTGTGTGTAGGTTCGTGCGAGTGGTGCCTCGTACGAGTGACAAGATGTCATTCGTACGAGCCACTATGGTCACTCGTACGAGTCATAGAAGATATATAAAAATGACATTCTAAGCCCTTGTCACTCATACGGCCCACTATGGTCACTCGTACGAGCCACTACAATACATAAAATAAAATATTGTCTAAGCCCTATTTACATAACTGACATATCCTAGACGTAGGCAATGGACATTATGCACCAACAGATGACCTCGGTATCTTACCATCACTATACTACGTCTACGATGGGTGCACTTGCCCAAACATGTGTAGAGTGGTAGTACTGTATCGTGTTTTATAAATTTAAAGCTTGATCCATGAGTAAAAAGTGCTTAAAATATAACAAAAATTATATCCACACTTGACCACATCATTGTTTCGCATGATTCAGGTTGCCATTTTGTGAACCCGCTAGTTTTTGGTTTATTTGTTGTGTTGGCGATGTGTAGCCTTCGGCCCAAATTGGCCCAACCGCAAATTAGGAAGAACAAAGGAAAGGGTTCGGCTAGCCTTAACCCTAAGGGGCCCAGTTTACTTATTATCTTGTTGAGCAAGTTTAGTAAAGGGTAAACCCTAATAGGCTTAGTATAAATATATCTCTATCTCTTATTAATAAAGGGTAAGCCCTAATAGGCTAGTATAAATATATATGTTTCTCTTATACTTGTAACTAACCACAATTCACTCAATAATACGAAACCCTAGTTGCCCCATGGATGTAGGTTGCACACCGCGACTGAACCACGCAAATCTCTCATGTCTGATTTCTTGCTTTTCTGTTTATTTGTGTTCCTGTGTTACTCGCATTCGATCCTAACAACTTGTATAAGAGCTTAGGCTTTTGATTGTGAATACCAAACCAAACCCCATGCACCAGCCGCCGTCACGAACCCTAATTAGGGTTTCACCGTTGGCACCTAACCGTCACTATGGTTCCGCCGCCATCCACCCATCTCTGACAAATGCTCTAGTTTCACAACTAGTTTCCGGGCAACTAGGGCATCGCCGCTACCGAACCTAGATTAGGGTTCCTCCCAACCACCGCTAGTTTTCTTGACGGAACCGTAGAACCACCGTGGTCGCTGCTTGTTTGTTGCTTACGACCTTTACTAGCCTTCTATAGTACGACTCGTAAGATCGTCAGAGAACAATTTTTCATCATTGCCAATTAGTAAGAACAATTGATACTGTTCAGATTTGCTTCTGCATTTTTTTGGGTTTTTTGCACGTTTTTAGGTCAGATTTTGGGTTGTTCACAGTTTATTCTCACATTATTATTCTAGGTAGTTTGGGTAGTTTCCTTCCATTAGAAATTTCAGCAAAGATAATGTTTGAGGACGGAAAGACTAGAATTGAGAAGTTTTATGGACAATATTTTGGATGGTGGAAGATGCAACTTCAGGACTTGTTGCGTTAGAAAGATCTTCTTGTATGTTTATCAGGTCAAAAACCCTAGAAGGTGAAGGATGAAGAATGGGTTGACTTAGATAGAAAAGCCCTAGCAGTTATCAGATGCACTTTGAGAAAGAATGTGGCTTTCAACAATGTGAAAGAGACTACCACCCGTGGGGTTATGACAACATTAGCAAACATGTACGAGAGATACCTTCCTCGTTGAATAAGGTATACTTGATTAGACAATTGGTTAATACTCGTATGCGGGAAGGTGCGTCTGTTACTACTCATATAAATGACTTAAATACCCTTATATCCCATTTATAATTAGCTGATATTACATTTGATGCTGAGATATAAGCTTTGCTTCTTTTATCTTCGTGACCGAATAGTTGGTCAGGATCAATCACGTCTATTAATAGTTCATATGAGAACATAAACTCACGTTTGCTCGAATCCATGACTTTATCCTACGAGAAGACATTTGGAGAAATAGTGCAGGTGAATCATCCAGTGCCTTGCTTAGCACTAAGGAAAGATGTAGGAGAAAGAGAGAAGAAATAGTAACATGGGAATATCTAAGTCTAGAGGCAGGAAAGGGAGTTCAGAGACAAGGAATGACATTACTTGCTGGAATTGCCAAGAGAATGGTGACTTCAGAAGTCAATGCATAAACCACCCATAGCTAGAGACAAGAAAGAGGTGAATGTTGTTACAGTCTCGGATTCAGATGATGCCTTGATCTGCTGTGTAGAGGACACAGTCGAGTCCTGGATTATGGATCAGGTGCGTTATTTCATGCTATCTCAAGCTTGAGAAAGATGAACAATCTCAGCCAAGAAAACTTTGGTATTATAAGTCTTACTAATAACCAAACTTTGGAGTTTACTAGGGTGGGGACATTGACTTTAAAACCAGTTTGGGAGCCATTTAGACATTAAAAGATGTCAGGGTAATTCCTAAATTAAAAAAAATGTTGATTTCCATTGGACAATTAGATGACCAAGGTTATGATGTTATGTTCGGGAATGGACAATGGAAGGTCGTCAAGTGTAGTATGGCAATTGCCAGGGGAAAGAAAAAGGTTACTTTATATATGGTTGAGGTACCTGCAATAGGTGCTAATGTAGTGACTAGTGGACCAAGTCTATCCATGTTGTGGCATAAATAACTCGACCACATGAGTGAAAAGGGCATGAAGATGCTTGTTTCGAGAGGTAAAATTCCAAATCTAAAGAAGGTTGAATATGAATTCTGTGAACATTGTGTTTATAGAAAGAAGAAGCAGGTATCTTTTGTGAAGACAGGGAAAGCACCAAAAGCTCAGAAGTTGGAACTTATTCATTCAGATGCTTTTGGACCAACACGTGTTGAATCTTTGGGAGGCTCAAGATACTATGTAACTTTCATAGATGACGTCACACGCAAAGTATGGGTTTTCTTTCTCAAAAGCAAATTTGACGCATTTGATGTCTTTAAGAAATGGTAAAATGTTGTTGAACTTGAAACTAATTTGCAAGGTAAAATACTTAAAATCGAAAAATGGCGAGGAGTACATTAGCGTAAAGTTCTAGATATTGCGTTGAGCGTGGCATTCGGATGATAAAGACAATTCTAGGCACTCCTCAATCAAACTGAGATATGTAAAGGATGAACAAAACATTAAACGATAGGTCCAAAAGTATTAAATCAATGCATAGCTTCCAAAGATATTCTGGCCAGATGCAATTAACGTTGTTGCCTATCTTATCAACCGAGGGCTTTCAGCTCCATTGGGTTTCAAAGTACCAAAGAGTGGAAGGCTATAGGTGTCAATTATGAGCACTTGAAGATTTTCGGGTGTAGTGCATATGATTTGGTTCAAGACGGTGATAAGATAAATGCAAAAGCTAAGAAATATAACTTCATTGGCTATGGGTCAAATAAAATGGGCTACAGGCTTTGGGACTCAAAAAGCAAAATAGTAATCAGAATATAGCATGCTACATTTAACCAGGTTGAATTGTAGAAAGATAGAAAGGATTCAAACTCAATGGTTCAGAAAGAGTGTACATGTCACACCCCGACCCGCAGCGGATAAGGTGACCGGGGCATGATTGGTTTTTCATAAAAGCTTATGACATATTATTAAAAGTTTTGATATTTATTATTTTAATTTAAAATAAATCTCATAAACACATTATCCAAACAAATCAACTAAATAATTCGCAATAAATTCAAATAACTTGTTTATTCTTCTAAGTCCCAATCCTTAGTGATCCATTCTTCAAACATGTTCACCTGTATCATGTGTAAAAAGGAATTTTTTGGTCAACAAAAGTTGGTGAGTGAATCTCTTTGTTATTAGGAAAATAATATGTTTAATTTATTTATTGAGAAAATGTGCATTAACCAATGTAAGTAAATATGTTGTATGTCATATGTCAACCTCAACAAACAATCTCAAATAATAAACCAATCAATTGTATACAAATGTGCACGGTATTATGGTGTGCTGCAAGATCTAAGCTAAATCAAATGAAGCTGATCTCGTGTGTTTAGCAACGTCATGTTCCACTCATAGGTAATGGGGAACAGACGGGCCCATGATGATGTAAGGACTGAAATGAATGTAATGCACCAAGTGACAAGCAAACAATTAACACATAACATGTATACTTCACAAGATGGTAATTGCACATAATTGAATTCTGTAAAATATAATAATGAAACACGACATATGATACACCCCAAAAACGTGTAATAAAAAGGGGAGTTGTAAGATTCACTCATAGTGGTTGTGTTTGCGATTCCTTGCAAAAATAACGCACGAGTAAAAGTTGAGGAACCGAACGAAACAATTATCCTAGTATTCAAATACCACGTAATGATCTTGTTAATATTTATAAATTAAATACTATTCCTAATATTTATGGTTTCCAAACTAATTATTAAACATTCTAACTAATCTCCATAATAGCATTTAGTTTACAAAAGAATTATAATTAAACAATTAACTATTTATGTTATTTTTAAATTTAAGGGTTTATTAAAAAGTAAAAAAAATGGAATGAAAATAATAGAAAATAAAAATATAAAAATAAAAACACCCAAAATCTGGGTCTGCCTGGATTCGAACCGGAGACCTTGGGGGTTGTTAGCACACAGTCCTACCACTAGGCTAGGTATCTAACCCAGGAATAAACTCGCTTTTTAATTAAGTTATGTTGCTGTTGAAATGGTTCATAGGGGCAAGGTCTCGAACCGATGACCTCCTGCATTTCATCAACAACAACAACACCACCACTGGACTACCTTGTCAACTACGTTTGAGTTTGTTTTTTTTTACATTTAAACTGACGTGAGATGGTGCCATCCTCTTCATTATATTAACCAAGCCGACACCCACCAGAAACCAGTTACGATTACTGAACGAGTGATGAAGTATTTCTTGTATAGGAATAAAATAGATTGAATAAGGAATGAAAGGTATAACGAAACAACAGTTTGCGGTCTCTGCTAGTTCCGACGAGAGCTCCTGTTTCCGACGTTGGACGAGGTCGCACGAGGTATCACAGTTGAGTGTTTTAGAGCTGTCGTTCTTGAAGAACTCTGATAATTTGTTATATATTCGACAACTTGGGTCGATTACCCTAGCCCGAGTCCAAAACGAAAAGAGAGAAAACGAAAGTTCATCAAGGTCATTGCTAGTGATTGATTCTACGATCAAGGAAGCATGTACGAGTTCTTGAATGGAGACCAGGTTCGTTTAGTCAATAAAAGGGAGGCTCAATCACGCGTGAAAGATTTTGGAAACTTTAGCTGGCATGAGCTGGTAGTTGGGAGGCAACTTTAAAATCTTTCACAAATGGCCTAGTTATCTAGTGTATTTAGGAGGCATCGCTCGAGATCTAAATAAAACAAGATGAGTGGCGTAGTGGCTAGTTTGGCATTTGTTAAATGTGTAGTTCCAGGTTCGAATCCCGTGGTCTATGTGTTTTATTTTTATGTTCCGGTTTTATTCTTTTATTACATAAAAGGATTTGTTAGTTCCGAAAGTATCACAAATGGCTCCTCTCATATGTATATATACATATATACACATACATAATATATATGTATAATAATAAAAAATACTATATATATTATATATATACACATATATATATATATATTATATATAATATATATATATATATATATATATATATATATATATAAATCAAGAATAAAAAATAAAGAAAAAAAAATTCCATCCGCGTTTAATTATTTAAGGTCCGATTGCAAACGGTTCGAGCTTTAGGATCGGTTTTTCAATGGATGTTACAGTATCCCCTACTTTTAGGAATTTCGTACCGAAATTAAGGGGAATTAGGGTTTCCCTGAATGAGGTGAGAGTACTTTTCGCGCATCGAGTGTTCATGTTCCCAAGTAAATTCGGGTCCACGTTTTGACTCCCAACGAACTCTGACTATAGGGATTCGACTTCGTCTTAAGCGTTTTTCACTGAAGTCCATGATTTCGATCGGTCGTTCTACAAAGTGCATCGACTCGTCGATCCGTATATCCTCTAATGGTATATGAAGATTCTCGTCGGCAAGGCACTTCTTTAGATTGGAAACATGGAAGGTTGGGTGGATCCTGCTGAGTTCCTCGGGTAATTCCAGCTTGCATGCTACAGGACCAACTCTCTCGAGCATTTTAAAAGGGCCAACATAGCGTGGTGCCAGCTTGCCTTTTTGTCCGAATCGAATAACTCCCTCCCATGGCGATACCTTCAAAAGCACTTGATCACCAACGCTAAATTCGAGTAGCATTCGCTATTTGTCTGCGTAGCTCTTTTGATGACTCTGGGTTGCTAGAAGATTATTGGAATTTGGAGGATTTTGTCGGTAGTCTCTTGTATCAGTTCTGATCCGGTGATTTGAGCTTCACCGATTTCGTGCCAACATACTGGTGATCGGGAAATTACGGCCGTATAGAGCTTCAAATGGAGCGTTCTGATGCTGGAGTGGTAGCTGTTATTGTAAGAGAATTCGATTAGTGGTAGATATCCTAGTTGCCTTTGAAATTGATGACACATGAATGCAACATGTCTTCAAGGGTGTGTATGGTGCACTCGGACTGACCATCAGTTTGTGGATGAAAAGCGGTGCTGAGGTCTTATCGAGTACCTAACGCTGACTGTACGGCTTGCCATGTGCGTGAAGTAAAGCGTCTAACTCGATCCGAAATAATGCTCAAGGGCACACCCTGTCGACTTACAATTTCATCGATGTAAATACGAGCCAACTTCTCGCTTTTGTAATATTCACGAATTGGAATGAAATGAGCAGATTTAGTAAGGCGATCGACAATAACCCAAATCATATCATGCCCACTGGAGGTGTTAGGTAACCTAGTAATGGAATCCATGGTTATATTTTCCCACTTCCAGATGGGGATTTCGGGTTGAACGAGCAAGCCTGAGGGTCTTTGATGTTCTGTTTTAACCTTCGAAATGTGAGGCATTTGGAAACGAAAACGAAATTATCCTTTTTTATTCCAGGCCACCAATAAGAGTACTGAAGATCCTAATACATCTTATCAGCTCCTGGGTGTATGGAATACCGTGTTTTGTGTGCCTCTTTCATGAGAAAAGTGCGAAGATTATCATTATCAGGCACCCAAATACGATTTAGATAGTGAAGGATGCCATCGGATTTTGATTCTACTTTGGTTTCAACTCCACAGGATAACTCGTCACGTAAATCGTTCTCTGTCACCGAGGTATGTTGTGCTTCATGAATACGTCTTTTAGTGTCGGTTACATTTGAGAACACAAAAGATGGATGGAATTTGCATACTCTCTTCGACTAAGAGCATCTGCTACGACATTGGCTTTCCCTGGGTGATAACAGATCTCGTAGTTATAATCATTCAGAAGTTCGGCCCATCGTTGTTGCCTCATGTTTAGCTCTTTTTGACTGAAGATGTGCTGGAGACTCTTGTGGTCAGTGTAGATCTCACACTTTGTGCCATAGAGATAATGTCTCCATATCTTTAGAGCAAACACAACTGCCCCAAGTTTGAGGTCGTGAGTTGTGTAATTTATTTCGTGGAGTTTGAGTTGTCTTGAGGCGTAGGCTATCACCTTGCCTCTTTGCATTAAGATGCACCCTAACCCTTGCCCCGATGTGTCACAGAAAACTACAAAGTCATCACAACCATCTAGGAGGGTAAGGACAGGAGCGTACAAAATCTTTGCTTCAAAGTTTGGAAGGCCTCCTCCTGTTTGGGCCCCGAATCGAAGGGTCTACCCTTGTGTGTCAAAGCTGTGAGTGGTAAGGCAATTGGGGAAAAGTTGGTGATAAAACGCCGATAGTAGCCCGCTAAGCCGAGGAAAAATCTAACTTCAGTAGGGGTGCGTGGAGCCTGCCACTCTTGCACCGCTTTGATTTTTGCTGGATCAACGTGAATTCCCTTGTTGTTGACAACATGACGAAGGAATTGGACTTCCATTAACCATAATTCACATTTTGAAACCTTAGCGTAAAGCTTTTCAGTATTCAAGAGTGTTAGAATAAGCCGAAGATGTCGCTCGTGATCCGACTTGGTCTTGGAATATATTGTCACACCCCGACCCGCAACGGAATAAGAGTCGGGGCATAATTGGGTTATCACCAAAGCTCATGATATTTACTAAGATGTATCATATTTATTAAAGTCAAAGTTACATTTACAAATATCCAAACATGTCCATACAATACAAAGAAAATAAACCAAACATAACAATCCCAAACTCTAAATCATTTTATTCTTCTAGTCCAATCCTATGTGTTTCTGGTTGCAGCTGGTTCACCTGTATCATGTGTAAAAATGGGGGTTTTTGGGTCAACATAATTGGCGAGTGAACCTTGTTAGGTAAACATTTATTATTGATTTACTTGTTAGTTTATCAATGAAAAATTGTGCATAATCATAAATGAGCAAATGTAAATAACCAAGCAGTAGCAATAGCAATCACAACTATAACATACAATAACACATGATAGCATATATTAACATACCAACATCATACGATAAATAACATGAATGAAACTGTGCGATCAAGGCTCAATCAAACGGAGCCGATCGTATTGCATGTAATGAAAATGAAAAATGTCTGTGCGATCAAGGCTCAATCAAACGGAGCCGATCGTATGTGGGCACGCCAGGTTCACGCTCATAATGTAATGGGGAACATGCTCAACGCTCATAATGTAATGGGGAGCGGCGGCCTATGAAATTGCATGTACTGAAAATAATAAATTGCATCTAACGATAACCACACAACAGTTGAAACAAACTGAATACACATGTTCATGATATGATGTATGCACAATGATTTAAATATAATATATATAGCAAGACACATGATACACCCCAAAACGTGATTAAAACGGGGAATTTGTAAGATTCACTCACATTGGGTGCGTTTGATTGGAGATGATGAGATGCGCACGAGTCGGGAGAGTTGAACAACGAGAATTACTAACCTAAATAATGACGGAAAAATATAGTAAATGAGTGGATTTTATTAAGGATTTTAATAGAATTTTTAGATATATTTTTTTGAGTTTAAGGCTATTTTCTATCTTTAAAAATATTATTTTTAAGTATTTTTAATTGATTTTTAAAATAAATTAAATAAATAAGAATATAAAAAAAATTGTTTATTTTTGCGTTGACCGTTGACCGTTGACCGTTGACTTGTTGACCTGTTGACCGGTTCGGTCAGTGTGCAAGTATGCGCTGGGTGAGACTCGAACCCGAGACCTCCCGTACGCGTGCACGTAGCTCTACCAACTGAGCTACGTGTCTAACCCGAAATAATCTTGTTTTTAATTATATTTATATACTAATTCGATTTAACCAAAATTCTTTTAATTTCAAAAACATTTTAATTCGTTCAACCGGTGCCAGTAACAGGTTTCGAACCCGGGACTTGTGCTTTAACATCACACACAGTCCACCGCTGGACTGTGTGTCTAACTTGGTTAATATACCAATTTTTATTATACTTAACAACTAACGGAGTTAACCCGGTTCAGCTTTAATCAAAAAGGCATTTTATTACATAGGGGTTGCGTGTATCAGGGATCGAACTCGTGACATGCGCGTATTATTTGCACACAGTCCACCGCTGGACTGTGTGTCTAACCCGTTTAAAATACCAATTTTAATTATACTTATAACTTAACTATCTTCGTCTTCTTCACTCAAATTACAGTCGACGGTGTTACTAATCCGTTTTCTTGTTTTTACGATTAACAATCATTCTTAAGGCTAAAATGAAATGGCAGAGACGGTGTTGGAAGTAACATACCGTAGGAATGATTTATCACATAATTTCCTGCAATGCCTCGGCTCTGTTTTTGTGCACCTCAACTGAACAAAACAATTAACCGTTTTGATTAGCCAATCGTGGAATTGAAGTGATAAACAAACGTTAACAGTGTGATTGAAGGTCCTTACCGTTTCACAGACGGAAATAAAGATTTCCAGAAATTTTCCGGCGAACTAGAATTATCTGATAACGGTGTCTGAATTCGATTTCAATTGCAAGGTTTAAGTTAGAAATAGCTTAACAATTGTTAGACTACGACGGTATTGAAAGAATTACCGTTTTGATGATGAATACGGTTTTCCGGCGAACTTGCAGAAATTTCCGACGAGTTGATTTAAGCTTTCTGATGGACTGAAAGTATGACGAAAGTGAAATGGAAGGTTTGTATGGTGTTTATGAGTCGCGAGAGGGTCTTGATTGAAGTAATTCAGTCTTTGATTATTTTCGGTTATAATAACCGATGATGATCAAAATTGAAGTTCATTCAAATCTGAATTGATTAAAAATCGTCGGTGCATCGGTTATAAACCTGAATGTGCGATTAATCAAACGATTAGACGGTTGAATTGCCGATTTCGGTTTCTCAGTTGACGCAACCGGTTTAACTAGATTTGTGTATAAGAGTTATTTGTTTCCCTAAGTTGACAGAAAACAAACAAGTGGCGGAGTGGTTATGCGGGTGAGTGTTAAGTCTTTGAAGTTATAATCCGGCTGACCCGGGTTCGAGTCCCGGCAGCAACATTTCATTTTTATTTATTTTGTTTTCACTTTTTATCAAATATAATTTTTATAGTTTAGTTTGTTTATTAATTATGTATCATTAAAAATCAAAATAATCATAAATATACAACGTGACATTTATAACTTGATATTCGATTACAAAACGGAGCGGGTTTTGGAAACCCGTTTTTGACAAATGTTACATATATAAGGATGTCATAAATAATTCAATAACAAAACGATCGAGATAGGGCTTGTACACGTTATTCATTAAATCCATGAAGACAGCTGGAGCATCGGTCAAACCAAAGGGCATGACCATGAACTCATAGTGACCGTAGCGGGTTCGGAATGCGTTCTTTTGGATGTCTTCTTCACGTACTCTAAGCTGATGGTAGCCGAATGAAGATCAATTTTGAGAAACATGTAGCACCCTGAAGTTGATCTAAGAGGTCATCCATGCAATATAAAGGGTAACGGTTATTGATGGTTAGTTTGTTGAACTCCCGATAGTCTATACAATTCGGAAAGTTTCGTCCTTCTTCTTGACCAAAAGGACAGGCGCACCCTAAGGTGATGAACTAGGGCGAATGAACCCTTTGTCCGCTAGTTCTTGCAATTGACTAGCTAATTCTTGCATTTCGGATGGAGCCAATCGATATGGGGATTTTGCAACTGGGGTGGCACTAGGTACAAGATCGATTCGAAATTCGACTTCTCGCATAGGAGGAAGTCCCGAGACGTCGTCTGGGAAAACTTGGGGGAAATGTCTAACAACGGGAATATCTTCAAGCTTCTTCTCCTTGCCTCCCTTCTTGACAATATGGGCTAGAAAGGTCACATAATCTTTGAGGAGGTACTTTCGGGCTTGTAGGCACAACATTAACCTAAGCCCCTTGGATGACGTTTCACCGAATATACGAAGGGTTTGGCCATCGACGAGAGGAATCCGAATATATTTTTCATAACATACAACTTCGGCATGGTGTTGACTGAGCCGGTCCATGCCAATGATGACGTCAAAGCTTCCCAATTTCATAGGGATGAGATCGATTGAAAAATTGTGCTCGTTGAGAGTAAGAGTGCAGTCACGAATAATAGAATCCAACGTAATAGGTTCTCCATCGACTACTTCTACTGTGAATGATTCGACTAAACCAACACGAGGTAAACCAAGAATGGACTCGAACTCTAGGGATACAAACTCTTATCCGCACCCGTGTCAAATAAAATAGGCATAGCTACCATTGACGAGAAACGTACCGTTAACCACATTGTTATCTGCTCTGGCTTGGTTGGCATTGATGTTGAATGCTCTACCCCTGGCTGGCGGGTTGGCTTGGTTTGCTTGATTCACGGGGTTAGCTTAAGCCTGAGCATTGATTATGTTCACCAATCGAGGGCATGTGTTGCGGAAATGAGTTGGGTCACCGCAATTATAAGCCCTCTTTTGAGGCATCACTGGGTAGTTGGGCTGGTAAAAAGGTTGGGCTACGACTTAGGCAGGTGGTAACATAAGTGGAGGTGGTTGGTAAGGGGCCTTGCCCACAATTTGGTTATTGGACTGGGCTTGGTTTTGATTTCGGGCCTGCCTTTGGAGAGTACGGCAGCTTTGAACTGTATGGCCTCCTCGGCCACACCCCGTATAGTGTGGGCATGGGTTTTCAACTGGATGGTGGTACTAGCATCAGTTACTCTTTGGGTAGGTTCTAGAATACTTCCTCCTAGGTGGTGCGGTATGAGGATCAACTTGGGTGATTGGGGCTGCCTGGATGGGTTGGCTTGAGTGACAGCATAGTTTTTCCCGTTTCGCTTTCTCTTGGTATTGAAACGAGAGGAAGATCCAGTCTGGGTTGGTTTGGGGGTTCGGCCGATGTTTTGTTTACTTGCACTCCTTTTCTTTTCTTCATCAAAGTCTCCATTCCGAATGTGGTTCTTGGTGAGTTTGATGGCTAGTTCCATTGCAGCTTCCAAGGTTGTAGGTATAGTGCTCATCATAGAGTCATGAATTCTAGAAGGAAGACCCCAGATGTAATGCTCAATGAGGCGATAAAGGGGGGTGAACAGATTCGGGACCATCTGGATTAGGTCGAGAAACCTTTTGTTATATGTCACGTGATCCCCATTATTTTTCTTCACGAAGTAGAATTCATCTTCCAACTTCTTGATTTCACTCCTTGGGCAAAATCGCCTTGTCATAAGCTCCCTAAGTTGTTCCCATGTTAGGGCTATCGTGGCTTCGGCTCCTCTTCTGCCCTTTTCGGCGTTCCACAAAGTTAAAGCTACCCCAAAGAGACAACCAGTAGCATAGCGAACCCTACGGTCGTTAGGGCAGTCACAGTTTAGGAAAGTGCTTTCCATTTCCTCGAACCATCGAAGGAGTGTAGTGATCCCTTCGGTTCCCTCATATTTTGGAGGGTCGCAAGAGTTGAAGTGCTTATAGGTGCACTTGGTTGAGTTTGCAGGAGCCTTGACAGCATTTGATTCATCTTCGTTGATCTGGTTAACTGGGTTAGCAGCGAGAGCTTCTTGGACCTGGATCACAATGTTTAGAATCACGGCGGCCATTTGCTTGGCTATCTGGGCAGCCATGCGTTCGCCGGATTTTCCGAACCTCTTTCCTCCGCGAAGGTGCCTAGAAGACATCTACAGGAAATACCACAACAAGGTTGTGAGTTTGGTGAGTAGGTGTAATGGTTGTTGTATAAAATTGGAATTCTAAAAAATAATAATAAGCATCCACAAAAGGAAAAAATAAATATAATCCATTGCATCCATAGGATGCCTTGGGCTTTGCTCATGTTTGGGCCCCATATGTCCCCCATGCTTCACCTATGTAATCATGTGGGCACCCATGACTACTGGGCTTTGTAGGGTTCACATTAGTTCGGCCTGTTAACATACGCATAACTTGAATGAAAATCGACTCATGGTTGTGATGTATAGAGTCGGAAAGTATCCTGGTATGGACACGGTGACAACTCAAAGTGGGGTTAGTTCACACGACGTTTGATGTGGCATGCTTTGGCCTAATAGGTCCTTCATACTCTCATCGTTAGTCCCTAGGTAGGCAAACTGGTCCGTTACTTTGGATTTATACGAATGCCAATCCTAGACAGGACGTTCCGACTACGGGTACGTGAACCCTTCCAGTTACTACATGCCCGTCGTAAGAACTCACTTTGATGAAATTTGAGAACAAAACATTACAAGTTTTCGAGAAAGAAAGGAAAAAGGAAAGAGAAAAAAATGTACAAGTAAATGGAAACAAGAATTTGTATTATAGGGATAGTATACACACACACATATATATATTGTATTGGCAAAATGTATAACATGTTGTATGTCCTACATAATCAAGTAACAATTAAAGTGCTTGCATGCAATTGTGTGTGAAAGGAATTTTAAAAAAAATGTAAAATGAATGAATCCCATAAGTTCGACATAACCAATTTAGCATGTAAGCAAATAAGTCCTAGTTGACTATAGTATAGGCTCTAAGGGGTCTAATAACATATCATATATCCCTATAGTCATCATCTCTGATATCAATCTGTCACACCCTGACCTGCAGCGGATAAGATGACTGGGGCATGATTGGTTTTTCATCAAAGCTTTTGATATTTATTATTTCAATTTAAAATAAATCTCATAAACACATTAACAAATCAACTACATAATTCGCAATAAATTCAAATAACTTGTTTATTCTTCTAAGTCCCAATCCTAAGTGATCCATTCTTCAAACATATTCACCTGTATCATGTGTAAACATAAAATTTTTTGGTCAACAAAAGTTGGCGAGTGAATCTCTTGTTATTAGGAAAATAATATCTTTAATTCATTTATTGAGAAAATGTGCATTAACAAATGTAAGTAAATATGTTGTATGTCATATGTCATCCTCACCAAACAATCTCAAATAATAAACCAATCAACTGTATAAAAATGTGCACGGTATTATGGTGTGCTGCAAGATCAAAGCTAAATCAAACGAAGCTGATCTCGTGTGTTTAGCAACGTCATGTTCCGCTCATAGGCAATGGGGAATAGACGAGCCTATGATGATGTAATGACTGGAATGAATTTAATGCACCAATTGACAAGCAAACAATTAACACATAGCACGTATACTTCTGGTAATTGCACATAATTCAATTCTGTAAAATGTAATAATGAAATACGACACCTGATACACCAAAAAACGTGTAATAAAAAGGGAGTTGTAAGATTCACTTACAGTGGCTGCATTTGCGATTCCTTATAAAAATAACGCACGAGTAAAAGTTGAGGAATCGAACGAAGCAAACGAAACAGTTATCCTAATATTCAAATACCACGTAAGGATCTCGTTAATATTTATAAGTTAAATACTAGTCCTAATATTTATGGTTTCCAAACTAATTATTAAACATTCTAACTTATCTCCATAATAGCATTTAGTTTACAAAAGAATTATAATTAAACTATTAACTATTTATGTTATTTTTGAATTTAAGGGTTTATTAAAAAGTAAAAAAATGGAATGAAAATAAAAGAAAATAAAAATACATAAATAAAAACACCCAAAAACCGGGTCTGTTTGGATTTGAACCGGAAACCTTGTTGTTTGCACACAGTCCTACCACTAGGCTATGTATCTAACTCAGTAATAAACTGGCTTTTTAATTAAGTTATGTTGCTGCTGAAATGGTTCATGCATTGATCCTACAAAAAGGAAAATGATGCAGCGATAGTATAGGAGTCGGGTCTCGAACCCGTGACCTCTTGCATTTCATCAACAACACCACTTGACTACCTTGTCAACTACGTTTGAGTTTGGTTTTGTTTTACATTTAAACTGACATGAGACGGTGTCATCCTCTTCATTATATTAACCAAGCCGATACCCACTAGAAACCAGTTACGATTACTGAACGAGTGATGAAGTATTTCTTGTATAGGAATAAAACAGATTGAAGAGGGAATGAAATGTACACCTAAACAACAGTTTGTGGTCTCCGCTAGTTCCGACTAAAGCTCCTGTTTCCGACAGTGGACGAGGTCGCACGAGGTATGACAGTTGAGTGTTTTAGAGCTGCCGTTCTTGAAGAACTCTGACGATTTACTTATATATTCAACAGCTTGGGCCGATTACCCTAGCCCGAGTCCAAAACGAAAAAGAGAGAAAATGAAAGTTCGTCAAGGTCATTGCTAGTGATTGATTCTGCGATCAAGGATGCATGTACGAGTTCTTGAATGGAGACCATGTTCGTTTATGCTAAATAAGGGAGGCTCAATCACGCGTGAAAGATTTTGGAAACTTTAGCTGGCATGCAGCTGGTAGTTGGGAGGCAAATTTCAAATTTTTCACAAATGGCCCCGTTAAATCAAAAAAGACCAGTGGCGTAGTGGCTAGTTTGGCATTTGTTGTGTAGTTCCAGGTTTGAATCCCGTGGTCTACGTGTTTTATTTTTATGTTCGAGTTTTTTTCTTTTATTACATAAAAGGATTTATTAGTTCCAAAAGTATCACAAATGACCCCTCTCATATGTATATATACATATATATGTATATATACATATGAGAGGGGTCATTTGTGATACTTTTGGAACTAATAAATCCTTTTATGTAATAAAAGAATAATATATATATATATATATATATATATATATATATATATATATATATATGAGTGTATGATAAAAATAAAGAATAAAAAATAAGGATTAAAAAATTCTGCGTTTAATTATTTAAAGTTCGATTGCAAACGGTTTGAGCTTTAGGATCCGATTTTCAACGGATGTTACAGTACAAAAATGCATGGTGATGTGTTATAAAGATTTGTATTTTGTGGTATGAAATGTAAGCTTATGTAAATTTTAATATATATGACACAACCATGTGATGTATTTATTGTATATAGCCGTGTGATATGAATAAAAGCCAAAATTTAAAAATGTAGAATCCAAGTGATTTAAGTACATAAATGTGGCACTTTGTAAAGAAATATGAAAATTCTTCGGTGATTATAACTCACAACTATATGTCTACATGGGAATTTGTTGTATGATAAGTCCAGATGATATAGTTTACATAGCTATGTGACGTTTAGACATTTTTGAGATATCATGCCAAGTAACATATTGGCAAGTTAAGGAATTAACAGTGCCAATTTTCAAAATAAATTTTAGATATATAAAATAGAAGTTTTAACTTGGACTATATTGTGTTGGGTTGTAGACTTCTTGACACTGGAAGCTGTGGCGTGACAGTAAGGGCAGTCGGCCCTAGTCGAGGCTCACAGGCTATTTTCTTTAATTATGGGTTTTAACTATCGTTATATAGTGTATAAAATTAATCTCTTGTACTTTGTAACGTTTAACACCCCCAGGTTGCCTTTGTGGACGTAGGTTCTATATCGTGACTGAACCACGTAAATCTCGTGTTTGTTCTTGCTTATTGCGTGTGTGTGCGCACACTCATTAATCTTAACAACTGGAATGAGAGCTTTGGCTCTCGATCGTAACACACTAGACCATCGTCGATTAGCCTCCCAGCCCCGCAACTAGGGTTCGTACCTGTGTGTTCGTCGCCGCCACTCAAGTTAATCACCGCTGCGATTTCGCAGCAGCCGTTGTCATCTGCTTTTCCAATCGTGATCAGGGTTTCACAATTCTGCACCACCGTAGCTCAGTTACACGCGATTAGGTATCTTGATTTGATATTTTGGGTCACTTTGAGTTTTCTTCATCGGTTAATTTTTTTTAGAGGGGCAGTGGAGCACACAAGCTTGTTCTTTAGAAGAAAAGAAAGTAGTAGTAACCGGTTCTTTAGAAGAAAAGAAAGTAGTAGTAGCCGCACGTGAAAGAGACAGGGCATGAGAAAGATATTATTCCCACATTCCTTTTCACTCTCTCCCTCTCTATATCTATGTATGTATGGAGAAACATAAGGATGAATGTGTGAATATTAACTCTATTATTTTATTAACCAAAGTGAATCAAGGGAATTAAATTAATTAATAAATTTAGTTTGATCTTTGATGGAATGAAACTTTGGTGGGTAGATGACAAAAACTAATTAATTAATTTTCGTTTTCTAAAGGTTGGTTTTTTTCCTCGCTTCTTAATTGATCAAAGAAATTTTTAGCTGCCAAATATAGTCAGATGCGTTATTCTAACATTTAATTCTAGATTTTTGAGATTGGTCAATAGGATGAGTGGTCACAAGGTTAAGATGAGTGGTCACGGTTAAGTTTGATAGTGGACAGTGGAAGGTAATCAAGAAAAATCTATTGGCTACACGTGGCAAGAGCGGATCATCGTATATGGTCGAGATACCATCAAATGGAGTTAGCCCTGTTCTGGTAAAAGAAAAAATTTGGTTCACATAATCTTATAAGCATAAGAAAGTTACTTTTGCAGGAAAAGCAACCAGAGCTAAAGTGTAGATTCAAGATTAACGAGTTTGGAAGGTTAAACCAGTCAAAGAACTTCGTGACAGTGGGAGCACGACTTGTCACACTCCGACCCGTAGAAAAATAGTACTGTGCATAATGATTGTCCAAAGTTTATGGAACTATTTAAAATTTCATAATCAAATATGTCATGATTAAATGTCACACTTTTCATATAGGGTCAAATATATTAAATACAACAATATCCAAACAAAATAATACAATCTTGTCATTATTTATTTCTAAGGCAAAAGCTGCTACGTAATAATAATTCAGTCTAGTCTTCAATTCTTAGTACTTGTATCATGTATAAAATAATACTTTTTGCTCAGCTACAACGAGCGGGTGAATGAACTTGTCACATCATTTCGTAAGCAGAAGCGCGCGGTGTGAACTTGATCGGTTATCATTGCATACGATATAAGTAAACAACTATATGAAATAAAACATGCATGATACTCATCCATTGCCATAGTTAAAAGTTACAAGTCATAAGTATTTAACAACCAAAGACAACATAAGTTAATAAGGTTTACAAAACAGACTTGTCCAAAATATAGTTTTTAGACATCAAGGCTTTGCACCCTATATTCCGTTCTAAGACAGAATATATGGACCAAACCTTTCAAAACGTGGATGACATAGACTTCTTGAGAACCTTGAAACCTTGTAATCAGTCGGGCAAAGATCCACTTAGTTGCCTGAATTACATGTAAGTTTAAAACATCAAGAAAAGTTGGCGAGTTCATGTGGTTTGTGTTCGCATCAAATGAATCTTAGAAACATTTGAAAGTTCGTTATATAAAAATGTGGTATGTAAAGCGTCAATGAACTTGTTGATCATTAATGTTTGGCAAGGATATTAATATGTGCGACGATATAGGAATCACTCAACTCTAGACGATTTAGTAACGGTCCACCCGGTAGGGACAACAAAAGCACTCCATGTAGCCACACAAGGACGCATGAGTGGGGCTCTCCCGTACCCGATAGATCTACCACTTTTGTTCCTTAGTCTTATACATGATTAATGACGTTTAAGAGAGACCCTATTCGCACATGATCCAGATATTTCATTCCATAGCCAAACCATACCATCGAAACATGTAGTTTCCCCGATAGTTGTAAAACCGAAAACATTTAAGAGAAAGGAGGACATGAACTCACTGGATTGCGTCCGTATAATAGTGCTAGCAAGCTGTGTAATCCGAATGCACGAGTCGACCTACAAGTACTCTAACCCTTTTGACACTTAGATCTCTACTAGACTATGTACACGTTGCTTATCTCGAACTTTATTGTATTTGTATTTGTTATTGTAACACCTCGTTTTTTCATACTTTCCTTAATTAGAAAGTGTAATCGTATTCCTATTTATGAAAACTAATACTCGTATCACATTTGTATTTCATTTCCCATTCTTGTAATCCGAGACTTTGATCGTAATAAAATTCATACTTGATATATACTTGTCTTACATACATTCAATCATTTAATACATGTTTACATACAAACCGATACTTGTTATACGTGCAAATACTCCTACATGCACACTCAATGCTCAAAATATACTTACATACATGTTAAACACTTAAAAACATGACAAAAAACCAAGTTCTAGCATGAAATGAAGGGAAAACCACGCTTGGGGACTAAAAGTGACAAATCAAACAAGTTTCTGGCCCGGAGCCTCTCGCACCCTGCGGCCGTCCCATCTCTTGTCTCACACGGCCCACTGGAGGTACAATCCGTAGAATGCTTGTAACTAGCTCATGGATTGGGCAAAAGTGTGTTTGTTTAAGTGTGTTTCTTGCATTTAATGCTCACCTAACTCACCCCCTAACCTCAACTATAAAACCCACCTCAATCCTCACTCACTTTGCACCTCTCAAACACTAATCTCCTCTCTAAACTCAACTACTAACAAGAATGTTTAAAACTTTCAAAGTGAATTCTAACTCACCTCTACTTCACCTCTTTACTCTTTTCTTTCTTCTTAACACTTGGAACACCTCTAGGAGTGTTTCCATAGGTTTTCCATGGAAAACCGATATGGAACATCACCATATTTGAGGTCACAAGTGTAAGAAACTTTCCGTTTCATAGGATTTTAACCCACAGGTGTTCTATCCTCCCAAGCTTGTTCTTGTAACAAGACTTGAGTTGGGAGTATGTGATTACTTGGAAGTCTTGGCTATCCTACCTTCAAACTACCACCTCACTTGATGATTTTGAATATTCTACAACTTATCCACGACTATCCTTTTTTTCTTGTGACAACTTGTGCATTGGTGAACAATACGAAAGGGGTTAAAAGAAGGTTGAACTCCTACCTCCATGCATGCCTTCTATGAACTTCCATAATACTTATGATCTACTTATTACAATACTATAATATATATATACACACACAGTCACCGAAACCTTGACGATAATCGAATGATTGTTCGTCATGGTACTAAGTTACATCATCTAAGTACTTAATTTCTCATTACGATTCTAATGGGTATCTTAACCCATGAAAACACATCGACCCAAATGGGATTCATAGTGTCAAAACAAGTATTAAGTCTAGATGATTATTTTCTCGTATACATACTTTGGTGTATTTAAATTCCCAATCCTCCGCTATCATCCGAATACTTACACGCTTACGTTTTCCTTATGTAGATAATAGGCATTCCATTCTTCAAAAATCATCATAGAATTACCAAGTGAAGCTTGCAAAACCGTGAGTACACTTGACCCAGTTTGCTTTTACACAATTTGGGTTGTAACATGTTAACTTACAAAATACACACAACATACTTTATACACTCGATCCGTTATACATGCTTATTGTTATGCTTAGGTTCATGCTAGATTCATACATGCTTCTTATCATTAACTTAGCTAGCCCGAACTTAACATATATAGCGCTATAGGAGTAGCACACCGCCCGTCGAGGTATTGTTAAGCTTATTCTTATTCTTAAATAGTATCGTTACTTTTGTGGCCAGAGGGACACTTAATTCTTGTGAACACTTTGGTTTGACATTAGTATTGCATGCTAGCTTACCTTGTATACAATTGCCATGTGGGATTTGAGCAAACTCTTTTATACTTATGCTATACAATTTAAAACTTGTGTACTCGCCAATGCTTTTGCGTTGAACTATACTTTTAACATGTTACAGGTTGATGATGATGCTTAAGACGAATCTAGTAGGGACGACACAGAAACTGTAACACCCCAAAAATATTAAATTACATAAATAATCAGGAGCATTTAACCCAGTTATTGGAAAGCCTCTTTAAAAGGAAATGGACTTGTAACGTCCCTAAAATATATAAAGTATAAATTACTAAGTGTAAAAGTAAATATACTACATCCATAATTATTTAATGGATTTGAAAACTAATTAGTTATTTGCTTAGTAACTAATGAAAACATTTAGATAGTGCCCACGTATAATAAACCAAACTTGGAGGACTGAATTAGGCACTTGGTGAATTGGTTAATATATATAGGCAATCAAAACCCTAAACCACACACCAGTGTGTGTTTAGTAGGTCGACTAGAACAAACAGAGAAGAGGGAAGAACACCTTCAACCCTAAAACTCATAAATCCTTCAAACTAGAAGTGAAATCAAGCCCTAAATCAGTGTATGAACTGAGATTAAGAATCAACCAAGCTAGCAGATCTTAAGGTATGTTGAATTTCGATGTTTAGCAAGGATATGAAGTTTAATGAATATTACAATCTTCAATATAAACATAAATTGTAGATGTAATAGCAAGATTGAGATGTATTTTAGCATAGGGGTAAACCCTTGATAAAAGATAGTGATCAAAGACTACAATTAAAGAAATTGAATAATATTGATACTTGTGTTAAATGGGTTTTATGAAAGGGTGAAATATGTATGTTGTTATGATTAACCTATGTTTAAGAAGTTTGATAAACTGAAATCTTGATATGAATAGAATCATAATCGGCCATACTCGTTCGATAAGGTGTAAATATATAGACATACGATGCCTCGTTTGGTATGTTAAATGTAACACAAAAAAAAGAAGAAAGTCTATGATTTCATGTGTTTATGGAAGTACCTATGAGAAAAGACATTTACTTGGTAACATGAAAAGTTATTAAGAAGCATATGTATGAATTGATTGTTGATGAATATATTGACCATTTAATGATTAGCCGAGTTGTTCGTTATAGGCAACTCGAGTGAAAAGACGAGCGATCAAACCGAAGGCGACACATGACAAAAGGAAAGGTTTAAGGTGCGTGGTTTATCGTTCCATAAGAATTTACTTATAATACTTGTAGTAATACATGTTGAATAATGAAACTAGCTCACATATATTTGATTCAAATAAAAGTGATGAATTTCACATGAGTGAATCGATTATGTTATATTAAAGTATAAAAGCGGTGGAGTTCGCTGATACGACCAAACGGGTCAAATAATATGATAAATGATGGTTTGATCGTATAAAAGCGACGGAGTTCGCTAATACAACCAAACGGGTCAAATAATATGATAAATGATGGTTTGATCGTACAAAGCGATGGAGTTCGCTAATACGACCAAACGGGTCAAATAATATGATAAATGATGGTTTGATCGTATAAAAGCGATGAAGTTCGCTAATATGACCAAACAGGTCAAATAATATGATAAATGATGGTTTGATCGTATAAAAGCGATGGAGTTTGCTAATACGACCAAACGGGTCAAATAATATGATAAATGATGGTTTGATCGTATAAAAGCGATGGAATTCGCTAAAACGATCAAGAAGGGTCAAATAATAAAGTAATAAAAGTTTGGTTACATAAAACGATGGATTTCGTTATGGCAACCAAACAGGTCAAAAATTTAGTTGTGACATATGCTAAGAGTCTTATGAATAAATCATTTGGATATAAACTTGATAAAAGGGTAAAATTGGAATATTAGCCGTAAATTGAGTAATGGATATGTAAGTAATAAGCCGGAGGCTTATAAGTCTAATGATACGATTAATCCGGATGTTGGATTTTGAGTTCATAAGGTAGAGGATCATGTTTCGATCGTGTAGGAAGAAACGAGAGGTTAAATGGATAATTGATCTAAAAGATACGGAGAATTTTGCGTCAAAAACGACAATAAGAGAAAATCTGCAGCAAGCCACCATAGGCTACGGTAGCCCGCCGTAGCTTACGGTAGGCTGCTACTGTGATTGAAGCAAGAAGCCTTGACCGTAAAACAGAAAGCCTTGATCGTAAGATAAAAGGCCTTGATCGTAAGCTACGGTGGCCAGTCGTAGCTTACGGTGGAGTCTGAAATGAAAATTTTGTTTTGTTTGATTTGGCCATGATTTAATGATTAGTTATGTTTATATATGTTGTATGTATTACATAACTAAATTTCTAAATAAATTTGTAATGTAGGTGAATCATATGATAACGCGAATGCCGATCAAGGTTGTTGAAGAACCGAACACTTCCAGATTTTTAGCTAGTTTCTTTTGTTCATGGAACATAATAGTGTTGAAGTGTTTTATGAATGGTTTTGCAATAAAAAATTGTAAACCCGTACTTTTGTAATAACTTTTGATCGTACTAACTTAATGAAATCAAGATTTTTTTAATGGATTCCTAATGGGCGAGTTAGGGTGTTATAAGTTGGTAATCAGAGCTTATGGTTAAAGACGAGATGTGTTCGGTTCAAAGCTTGATCAAGACATCCGGTAAGAACTAGTTATGAAATGAAATTTAAAATTTAAGAAAAGAAAGAAACTTAAGGTGTATGGAGGAAGTGTATTAATACACTCGAATCCGGAAAATACACTGAGCATAAATGGTAAAGGCAAGTTACAAACTTGACCAAACTAAAAGAGAAAAATACGTTATAGGTAATATTAAGTAATAAGGGTGAATATCTATATAAAAATATGAAAATTATTAAATGAATTGCTTTTCAAAATCAATATGAACATTTCAGTTAAAGAGATGTCAGAAGCAACAGGAGATGATGAAGTGTCTCTCATGACGGAAGAGATACGAGAAAGGATTTCCGAAGAAGTCAGCAAGGCTTTGGAAGCGAGCTTACCTCAACTTATGGATATGCTACAAACTACAATCTTATCGGTTGTAGAAGAAAGAATGAACGAATTAAAAGATAGTCTTGTGCAAGAAAAGACAAGACTAAAAAGAAGAAGTCGTGTCCATATCACAAATTTATGGCGTGTAAACCACCAATCTATAACAGAGAAGTAGATCCTATAGTTTGCCAACGATGGATAAGCGATATGGAAGGGTTCTTTGAACGAACTCATTGTGACGAGACTGACTTTGTAGTTTATGGGACCGGTTAATTGAGGGGTCAAGCAAAAGATTGGTGGGACAATCTTAAGAAGGAACAGGGAGTAGAGGCTACGAAGAACATGACATGGGAGGAGTTTAAATTGCCCTTTCTTAAACATCACAGCCCTAAGGCTGTGATAAATAAGATAAAGGAAGAATTTATTCAGTTAAGACACAAGGATGAAACAATTGATAAGATCACGGGAGTGTTCTTTGATAAGTTGAGGTTTTGTGACGAGCTGGAGCAAACTAAAGAACAAATGATCTACTACTATTACAATATGTTTAGTGCGGAGTATAGAGAATTCATGACTCCCTCAAAATACGAAAATCTCACGGAAATCATAAACGTTGCACGAGAACGTGATATTGAGTTAAGGAAGCAGATCGAGAGGGGTGAACGAAGGGAAATGGATGCAAACCCAAGTTCTACAAAAAGGCAAAAGGTGAATGAGATTCCAAAGAAAGGGAGTACAAAAGGAGGATCACCAAGTTGCAAGACATGTGGCCGTGCCCATAGGGGTGAGTGCTACTTCAAAAATAAACCGTGTATTACATGCAGGAAGACGGGACATGTAGCATTAAATTGCCCTGGTAAAGTGTCGGTGTGTTATAAATGCTACCAACCGGGTCACAAGAAATCAAAGTGCCCAGAATTAAAAGGGAAGAAGGGGGTGCCTGACGCAAAGATCGAAGTCCCAAGATTGAAGGCAAGATCCTTCCATATAACTGCGGCCGAAGCCAAGATTGAACCCGATGTGGTTTCAGGTACATTTACTGTAAATTGTATTCCAGCGCATATTTTATTTGATACAGGTGCAAATAAATCTTTTGTTTCAAAAAGATTTATTCGACACCCTTCATTTACATTGATAAAACTATATATGCCTATGGAAGTAGAAATAGGTAATAATGAAAGTCTTGTTGTTTGTGAAATATGTTGGGATTGCAAATTGAACATCAACGATGAGGATTACTCGATTAAATTGATACCCATGTTTATGGGGGAATTTCAAGTGGTGGTTGGAATGGACTAGTTGTCTCGCTACCATGCCAAAGTGATATGTTTCCGCAAATAAATACAATTAACATCACCGAGCGGAAGGCGAGTTACTATTTACGGGGAAAAGAATTTCAACCCCATATTATGTTCAATGGCGAAAGCCCACAAACTCGTTCAACATGGATGTAAGGCATACTTAACTTACGTGCATGATTCGGAAAGAGAATTACCAAAGATTGAAGAAGTACCTGTTGTAAGGGAGTTTGAATACGTATTCCCGGATGATTTACCAGGAGTACCACCTGAGCGCGAGGTAGAGTTTGGTATTGAATTAGTCCCGAATGCAAAACCGGTAGCTAAGGCACCTTATAGGCTAGCACCGTCGAAACTCCAAGAATTAATGTCACAACTGCAAGACTTACTAGACAAAGGATTTATAAGACCGAGTGTTTCTCCATGGGGCGCACCGGTATTATTCGTGAAGAAGAAGGACGGAAGTATGCGCATGTGCATAGATTACCGTGAGTTAAACAAACTTACGGTAAAGAATTGATACCCGCTTCCGAGAATCGATGACTTATTCGATCAACTACAAGGTGTAAGTTGGTTTTCAAAAATCTACTTAAGGTCAGGTTACCACCAACTGAGAGTGAAAGACGAAGATATCCCCAAAACGGCATTTCGTACGAGGTACGGGCACTATGAACTCCTTGTGATGTCTTTTGGTCTAACTAATGCATCCGCAACATTTATGGATCTTATGAATTGAGTCTGCAAAACTATGTTGGACAAGTCGGTGATTGTGTTCATTGACAATATTCTCGTATATTCAAAAGCTAGGAGGATCATACTCGTCATTTATATGAAGTGTTGGAAACTCTCAGACGAGAAAAACTATATGAAATTGTCTCGAAGTGTGCCTTTTGGCTTCGGGAAGTAAAATTCCTTGGGCATATCATAAGCGCTAATGGAGTACTAGTAGATCCATCTAAAGTTGAGGCAGTCTCAAAATGGAATTCTCCGAGAAATCTGTCAGAGATTAGAAGCTTTCTAGGGCTTGCAGGATATTACAGGCGGTTCATTCAAGATATTTCCAAAATCGCATCGCCATTAACTAAACTAACTCAAAAGGATGAAAAATTTGTCTGGAAGGACGAACAAGATAAGGCATTCCAAACGCTTAAGGAGAAATTGACTTGTGCTCCGGCATTGACGTTACCAAATGGCATTAACGAGTTAGTTGTGTATGCTAACGCACCACACCTAGGAATGGGGTGCGTACTCATGCAAAGGGGAAAGTGTGATTGCCTATGCATCTAGGCAATTAAAGGTGCATGAAAAGAAATATTCAACTCATGACCTCGAACTGGCGGCAGTAGTATTCGCCTTGAAAATTTGGAGGCACTACTTATAGGGGTAAAATGCGCTATTTTTACTGATCATAAGAGTTTGAAATATTTCTTTGATAAAAAAGATTTATATATGAGACGAAGACGATGGCTAGAAAAGGTAAAAGGCTATGATTGCGAAATCCATTACCATCCGGGAAGGGCTAACGTAGTAGCGGATGCGTTAAGCCGAAAAGAAGAGTAACGAGTACGGTTGATGCAACTCGTAGTAACCTCAAATTTACTTGAACAAATCTAGGCGGCGCAAATCGAAGCAATTAAAGAAGAAAATTGGAGAAAAGAACGTGTGAAGGGTTTATTGAAAGATATAGTAAATGGAGAAAATGGGATGAAATCCTGATTCGGTAGAATCTGGGTTCCGAACACTTGTGGTGTCAAAGATCTTCTACTTGATGAGGCCCATAAATCGCGTTATTCAATTCACTCGGGAGCGACCAAGATGTATCGAGATTTAAAACAAAATTCTGGTGGCCCGGAATGAAAAGAGATGTAGCCAAATATGTTTAAAAATGCCTAACTTGTTTATAAGTAAAGGCAGAACATCAAAAGCCTTAAGGAAAACTCCAACCCATAGATGTACCAGTTTGGAAATGGGAACATGTTACCATGGACCTATTGACCAAGCTGCCAAAAATGACTAGAGGATTCGATGCAATTTGGGTGGTCATTGATAGATTGGCAAAGAGTGCTCATTTTGTTCCAATTCGTGGAACATATACTTCTGAAAGATGTTAGAAATATATATAAATGGAATTATAGCACGGCATGGAGTACTAGTATCAATCGTATCCGATAGAGATACCCGATTTACATCAAATTTTTGGCATGAATTCCAAGAATGGATGGGGACAAAACTGTTAATCAGTACTGCCTATCACCCCAAACAGATGGACAGAGCGAACAGACAATTCAAACATTAGAGGACATGCTTTGGGCATGTATTATCGATTTTGGTGGTAGTTGGGATGCTTATCTACCATTAGTTGAATTCTCATACAACAATAGCTACCATGCGAGTATTGGCATGGCCCCGTATGAAATGCTATATGGTAGGAAGTGCCGAAACCAGTGTGTTGGGGTGAAGTAGGCCCTCGCGAAATTTCTCACAAAGATATGATTAGAGCCACAAATGAGAAAATTGATGCAGTCCGAGCACATCTAAAAGCAGCCCAAGACTGACCAAAATCTTATGTAGATAAAAGACAAAAACCTATTGAATTCCAAATTGGCGATAAAGTAATGCTTAAAGTGTCTCCATGGAAAGGGGTTATTTGATTTAGAAAAAGAGGGAAATTGAGTCCAAGGTTTATTGGGCCTTTTAAAATTATTGATCGAGTGGGTAAAGTAGCATACCGCTTAGAACTACCAAAAGAACTAAGCAGGATACACAACACATTCCATGTTTCGCACCTACGAAAATGTCAAGCTGACGAGACAACCCACTTTCGATATGATGACATAGATATAGACAACAAACTCAATTACGTGGCAAAGCCGATAGCAATCCTTGACCGGAAGGTCAAAGCATTAAGGAACAAGAATAAGATCAAGTAAAAATCAAGTGGGAGCATCGAAAAGGTTCAGATACCACTTGGGAGCCCGAAGAAGAAATGATACGACTCTACGCTTCTCTTTTTGGTACGTATACGTGTTTCGAGGACGAAACCCTTTAAGGGGGTAGATCTGTAACACCCCAAAAATATTAAATTACATAAATAATCAGGGGCATTTAACCCAGTTAGTGGAAAGCCTCTTTAAAAAGGAAATGGACTTGTAACGTCCCTAAAATATATAAAGTATAAATTTATACTAAGTGTAAAAGTAGACATACTACATCCATAATTATTTAATGGATTTGAAAACTAATTAGTTATTTGCTTAATAAATAATGAAAACATTTAGATAGTGCCTACGTATAATAAACCAAACTTGAAGGATTGAATTAGGCACTTGGAGAACGGGTTAATATAAATAGGCAATCAAAACCCAAAAACACACACCAGTGTGTGTTTAGTAGGTCGACCAGAACAAGCAGAGAAGAGGGAAGAACACCTTCAACCCTAAAACTCATAAATCCTTCAAATTGGAAGTGAAATCAAGCCCTAAATCAGTGTATGAACTGAGAATAAGAATCATCCAAGCTAGAAGATCTTAAGGTATTGAATTTCGATGTTTAGCAAGGATTATGAAGTTCGATGAATATTACAAACTTCAATATAAAAGATGTAATAGCAAGATTGAGATGTACTTTAGCGTAGGAGTAAACCCTTGAAAAAGATAGTGATCAAAGAATACAATTAGAGAAATTGAATAATATTGATACTTGTGTTAAATGGCTTTTAGGAAAGGGTAAAATATGTATGTTGTTATGATTAACCTATGCTTAAGAAGTTTGATAAACTGAAATCTTGATGTGAATAGGAACATAATCGGACATACTCGTTCGTTAAGTTGTAAATATATAGTATACGATGCCTCGTTTGTTATGTTGAATGTAACACAAAAAAGAAGAAAGTCTATGCTTTCATGTGTTTATGGAAGTATCTATGAGAAAAGACGTTTACTTGGTAACATGAAAAGTTATTAAGAAGCATATGTATGAATTGATCTTTGATGAATATATTGTCCATTTAATGATTAGCCGAGTTGTTCGTTATAGGAAACTCGAGTGAAAAGACAAGCAATAAAACCGAAGGCGATACACGACAAAAAAGAAAGCTTTAAGGTACGTGGCTTATCGTTCTATAAGAATTTACTTATAATACTTGTAGTAATATATGTTGAATAATGAAACTAGCTCACATATATTTCGATTCAAATAAAAGCGATGGAGTTCGCTAATACGACCAAACGGGTCAAATAATATGATAAATGATGGTTTGATCGTATAACAACGATTGAGTTTGGTAATACGTCGAACACGTCAAATAATATGATAAATGATGGTTTGATTGTATAAAAGCGACGGAGTTCGCTAATACGACCATATGGGTTAAATAATATGATAAATGATGGTTTGATCCTATAAAAGCGATGGAGTTCGCTAATACGACCAAACAGGTCAAATAATATGATAAATGATGGTTTGGTCGTATAAAAGCGATTGAGTTCGCTAATACGATCAAACGGGTCAAATAATATGATAAATGATGTTTGATCATATAAAAGCGATGGAGTTCGCTAATAAGACCAAACGGATCAAATAATATGATAAATGATGGTTTGATCGTATAAAAGCGATGGAGTTCGCTAATACAACCAAACGTGTCAAATAGTATGATAAATTATGGTTTGATCGTATAAAAGCGATGGAATTCGCTAAAACGATCAAGAATGGTCAAATAATAAAAGAATAAAAGTTTGGTTACATAAAATGATGGATTTCGTTATGGCAACCAAACAAGTCAAAAATTTAGTTGTGACATATGCTAGGAGGCTTATGAATAAATCATTTGGATATAAACTTGATAAAAGGGTAAAACTGGAATATTAGCCGAAATTGAGTAATGGATATGTAAGTAATAAGTCGAAGGCTTATAAGTGTAAAGATACGATTAATCTGAATGTTGGATTTTGAGCTCATAAGGTAGAGGATCATGTTTCGATGATGTAGGAAGAAACGGGAGGTTAAACAGATAATTCATCTAAAAGATACGGAGAATTTCGCATCAAAAACGGAAAATAAGAGAAAATCTGCAGCAAGCCACCGTAGCTTACGGTAGGCTGCTGCTATGATTGAAGCAAGAAGCCTTGACCGTAAAACAGAAAGCCTTGACAAAAGGCCTTGACCGTAAGCTACGTGGCCAGCTGTAGCTTACGATGGAGTTTGAAATGAAATTTTTATTTTGTTTGATTTGGCCATGATTTAATGATTAGTTATGTTTATATATGTTGTATGTATTACATAACTAAAGTTCTAAATAAATTTTGTAATGTCGGTGAACCATATGGTAACGCGGATGCCGATCAAGGTTGTTGAAGAACCGAACACTTTCAATTTTTTAGCTTCCGCTTTAGTTTCTTTTGTTCATGGAACATAATTGTGTTGAAGTGTTTTATGAATGGTATTGTATAAAAAATTGTAAACCCGTAATTATAATAATTTTTTATCGTATTAACTTAATGAAATCACAAAATTTTTAATGGATTCCTAATAGGCGAGTTAGGGTGTTATAGAAATGCACAAGAAATACTAGATTTGGATATTTTGATTTATTGAACTCGTAGTACTTGACTATTAATTGTTGTAATTTGAATTTCCTTGTAATATGTTGACAATTTGTGATATGAAATGGAACCCGTTTTGAGTTAACTATTGTCGCAAATAGTGTTATGTGTAATGAGCAATCTATTTTGTCTCACTCTGATGTTTCCACCATCGATTGGAGTGTGACAGATAGGTATCATTGCCATAACTATAGGGAGTTAGGTAGAATTGCATGTTCGACCTTGTCTATAGTTTAAGTGACCACTTCGACCATTCTTGTTTCATGCTTAAAATGTTAATTCTTCCTACCTTGCTTCTTCCTATTTCTTTTGTCTTAATATATACAATATGTCTTTTCTAAGACATTTACACAATATACACACTTGAAGACTTGAAGACACTCGTACTACAAACGAGACGACTTCACCAAAATAGGCGTGAAATCCACATTTTGGTGAACGACTCTCAATCCACGTATTAGAGTTTACATGAAATTATGCCATCAAGTTAGGAGTGATATCCATACCTTGATGGAAAATTTCCATTTCATACTCTAGTGGACCCTTTACCAACGAGTCGGGATTCGCTCCTCGTTTGGTAAGTACCAACCACACTTAGGGTACAATGTTGTCAAGTTAGGGGTGAAACCCGCACCTTGTCAACTAGTCCCACTCCTCGATTTTCAATCTCGCTAAAGTTTCGATTTTTTGATCGATTAGAGATGTGTAGTAACTGGAAGGGTAAAATGCCGTTAATCGCTTCTCGGCGAGATTATTTTACCTATAGGCCAAAGCACGTTCCTCTAATTTGAAAGGATCTTCGATTCACTTGGGAATAGGCAATGTTTCTCAACCCGAAACACTCTTATGTTATCTCGATTTCTATGTGTTTTAATACTTGTTACCTCGTTCATTTCAAACCTGATACACAAACCGCACGCCTTTCACAACGCAATCATATGTGTTTATACTTGTTATACTTATATCATACGTGTTACTTAAATGCTCAAACATGACTTTTATACATCACGTTACAATCAAGTCTCATCCTTTCCTTTATTTTCAACCCCTTAGATGTCTTTCTCACAAAACTCGAGCGGAAGAAACAAATCGAAGGCCAACTCCAACTCAATAACCAAGAAAGATTGCATGAAATTCATGGCGAAGTAGATGGCTAAGATCATCCCGGATATCATCAGCAAAATCCAACCCCCACCAAACGTTGAATCCCCCCATGCCTCTGTCGACTCCAAGGTTGAAACGCCTAAATCGACATTTACCTTCAAGCAATTTTGTTCTTGTAACCCCCTACCCTTCACTGGTGAAGGGGATGCCGCTAAGTTGCTCCAATGGTTTGATGCCGTTGAAGTAACATTCCTTCAAAGTGGATGCCCTGACCACCTGCGTACGATTAATGCAACAGGTGTCTTCTGATCAAGAGCCCTTGATTGGTGGGTCTCCGAGCGTAACGTTCGTGGGAACGAAGTTGCGTATGCCCTCCCTTGGGTCGATATCCAAAATTTGATGAGGGACAGGTTTTGTCCTCCGCACGAGCTCCAGATACTTGAAAATGAATTTTGGAATCTGAGACAAGTGGGGAACGACAACGCTGGCCTCACAGCAAGCTTTAAGCAATTGAGTGCACTATGTCCTAGCCAAGTCGACACCCTTGACAAGGCTATTGCAAAGTACATTTGATGCCTACCTCTCTCGATCATGAACCTAGTTGAGGCCGCCTCACCCAAAACTCTCGAGGATACCTAGAGACTAGCTGTCAAACTCAACAACAAATGCGTTCTCCACGAAGCCTCCAAAAAGGCTTTATCAAAGAATGTGCACCAAGCCACCACTGATACCACCGTAGAGGCTACCCCATATAAGCCACCAAGAAACAACAACAAGGGTAAGAAGCGGATGGCCTCTAGGCAAAAATATGCGGTTGTTACTCCGCAAAACCCGAGACCTTTACAATCAGTTTCCACTACCTCAACCCTTGAACCACTAAAGAGGAACTACAGTGGACCATGGCCCGAATGTAACCAATGCTCCTACTACCATCCCGCTAACACCTCGTGTCGCAAATGCGCAACTTGTAACAGGTTTGGGCATTTCGCCGATCGATGTCACCTAAACCTAAAGCCTACCCAAGACCAGCCTATTGTTGCAAACCCTACCCCTAACTAAGCTCAACCCCAAGCCGCTACTATTCAAGCATGATTCAAGTCTGGCGATCCTAATCAACTCGCCAATTCCTGCCCCCAACGTAACAACAACAGGCAGCAACAGCTGCAGCGGCAACCTCAACGAGCCCGAGGCAGAGCTTTCGTGATCACCGCCGCACAGGCATAGAATGCTAATCACGTCATAACCAGTACGTTTCTTGTTAACAATATCTATGCTTCGTGTTTTTTTGATACTAGCCCGGATAGAAGTTTTGTGTCCGTCGACGTTCTAAGTTGCCCAAATCATTTAAAGTCGCTAACGGAAAGTCCAACATTGTCGATTCTATCCTTTCTAAATGTTCCTTAAATCTAAACGGACATACGATTTCCATTGACCTCATACCCATGCAAATGGGTAGCTTCGGTATCATAGTAGGCATGGATTGGCTTAGGTGAGTTCGTGCTGAGGTCGTTTGTTTGGAGAAATTCATCCGCCTTCCACTACCCAATGGTGACTCCTTACACGTCTATGGTGAGAAACCTTCTAAAGGTCTCAAGCTTATGTCATGTATCCAAGCGAAAAAATACTTACATAAGGAATGTTTCGCCTTTCTTACCCACATGTGGAAAGGAAGGACAAGGGTCCAAGCGTGAGTTATGTTCCCGTTGTTTGCGTTCCCTGACGTCTTTCCAGAGGATCTTCCTGGTCCTCCTCCTCCTTGTTCTGTTGACTTTTTTATCGATCTCATCCCTATCACAACTCCTATTATGAAACCCCCTTATCGTCTAGCACCCTCGGAAATTCAAGAGCTATCTAGCCAACTTCAAGAAGTTCTTGATAAAGGCTTCATACGCCCTAGTACTTCTCATTGGAGCAAGCTTATAGTAAAAAACCGATATCCTCTTCCATGAATTGATGATCTCTTCGATCAACTTCAAGGTGCGACCTTTTTCTTGAAAATTGATCTCCGTTCTGTTTGTCATCAACTTCGAGTCCTCGAAGAAGATATTCCCAAAACCGCTTTTTGCACACTTTATGGACACTACAAGTTCGTAGTCATGCCTTTTGGTTTGACTAACGCATCTTCCATTTTCATGGACTTGATGAACCGCGTGTGCAAGCCTTATCTTGACCGTTTCGTGATTGTCTTCATCGATCATATCCTCAGCTATTCCAAGACACAAGAAGAGCACGAGTGACACTTGCGTCTTATCCTCCAACTTTTGCGTACTGTACGTCTTTACGCCAAATTCTCCAAGTGTGAATTTTGGCTAAAAGAGGTTCAATTCCTTGGTCATGTCGTCAATGAACTCGGTATTCACGTTGACCCTGCGAAAATCGAAGGTTTGAAGAATTGGATTGCTCCTAACACTCCGTCTGAAGTCTGTTCGTTTCTTAGTCAAGCTGGTTACTATCGTCTCTTCATCTCGAATTTTTCCATAGTCCCCGTACCTCTCACCTCTTTGACTCAAAAAGACAAACCTTTTGCTTGGGGTTCTAAACAAGAAGAGTCTTCCAAACGCTCAAGGACATGCTTTGCCATGCTCCTATCCTAGCCCTTCCCGATGGTAACGACGATTTCGTCATGTATTGTGACGCTTCACACCAAGGTCTTGGTTGCGTTCTCATGCAACGAGACATGGTTATCGCGTTCGCGTCGAGACAACTCAAAATCCATGAGAAAAACTATACTACGCATGACCTTGAACTCGTAGCAGTTGTTTTTGCATTGAAGATTTGGCGACACTACCTTTATGGTACTAAGTGTACGGTCTTTACCGACCATAAGAGCTGTCACACCCTAACCGATGGCGGAAACATCGGAGTGAGACGTAGATTGCTCAAGGCATCATAACACTGTATGCGGCAATATTTAAATTCAAATTTCATTTCATTTCATAAGTCAAATACAACATAATTCAAATACAACAAATTCAACAAAGTTACAACATAGTCTAGATGAGTTTCTAAGGCGTCCCTACTAGATTCGTCATATCCAACATCTTTAACCTGCAACATGCTATAAGTATAGTTCAATAAAAAAAGTATTGGTGAGTACACAAGTTTAAGTACATAGCATAAGTATAAAAGAATTTACTCAAATCCACATAGCAATTGTATACAAGGTAAGCTAGCATGCAATATTAATTGTCAAACCCAAGTGTCCACAAGAATGAATGTGTCCCTCATCACACGAAGTAACGAGACTAAAGTATGAATTAAGAAGGAATCAACTTAAAGCTTAACAATACCCCAACGGGCGGTGTGCTAATCCTCTAGCGCTATATATGTTAAGTTGGGGCTAGCTAAGTTTATGACAAGAAGCATATATGAATTTAGCATGCACCTAAGCATAACAATGAGCATGTATAACAGATCGAGTGTATAAAGCATGTATTGTGTGTATATTCGTGTATTTTTATAAGTTAACATGTTACAACCCAAATTGTGTAAGAAGGGAAATGGGTTAAGTGTACTCACGGTTTTGCAAAATTCCATTAGGCATTTCCGTAAAGTGTTAGGGGAGTTTGGAGGATGGAGCACCGAGTTATCCTACAAGAGGAAAACGTAGGTTGGTAAGTATTCGAATGATAACAGAGGATTAGGAGTTTAAATACACTAAAGTATGTATACGGGAAAATAATCATCTAGACTTAATACTCGTTCTTTACACTATAATACCCAATCATGTTGATGTGTTTTCATGGGTTAGGATACCCATTAGAATCGTAACGAGAGGTTAAGTACTTAGGTGATGTAACCTAGTACCACGACAGATAATCATTCGATTATCATCAAGGGTTCGGTTAGTGGATATTTTATATATATATATATATATAATAGTATACATAATAAGTAGATCATAAACATCATGGAAGTTCATAGAAGTCATGCATGGAGGTAGGATAACCTTCCTTTAACTTTTTTCGTATAGTTCACCAATGCACAAGTCATCACAAGGACAACAATGGTCATGAATAAGTTAAGCATAAAAGTCAAAGACGAAAAATAATCAAAATCATCAAGTGAGGTGGT
Organism: Scalesia atractyloides; assembly: GCA_947069175.1. NCBI lineage: Eukaryota > Viridiplantae > Streptophyta > Magnoliopsida > Asterales > Asteraceae > Scalesia > Scalesia atractyloides. Next base: position 24,730,102 of record CAMTDV010000002.1, read on the forward strand.
GGATTGAAGGTAGGATAGCCAAGGCTTCCAAGTAATCACACACTACCAACTCAAGTCTTGTTTCAAGAACAAGCTTGGAAGGATACCACACTTGTGGGTTAAAACCCTATTAAAACAAAAAGCTCTTACACTTGAGACCTCAAATATGGTGATATTCCAAGTTAGTTTTCCATGGAAAACCTATGGAAACATTCGTATAGGGGATTCAAGTGTTAAGAAAGGAAAGGGTGAGTTAGAACTCACTTTGAAAGTCTTGAACTGTCAAATGGAGAGAGAGCTTTAGAGAGAGAGGGAGAGAAGTGTTTGAGGTGTGAGATGAGAGTGGAAGGAGGGGAGTATTTATAGTTGAGGTTACAGGGGTTGTTGGTTGAGTGCATTTAATGCAGAAAACACAAATTGGACCAATCCATGGGCTAGAAACCACTTTCTCTGGATTATGCCATTTTTAGTCCTTGAATTTAGTTTATCTTTCATTTCATGCTATAACTTTTCATTTTTGCATGTATAACGCATATAAGTATGATTTGAGTATCGAGTGTGAATGAATGAGTCTTTGCACGTATAACAAGTATCAATTTAAACGATTGAATACATGTGGGACATGTATATATAACAAGTATGAACTTTTATTATGATTCAGGTCTCGGATTACAAAATTGAGAAAAGAAATACGAATACAAGTTTCCATAAATAGAAATATGATTATACTTTCTACTTAAGGAAAGTACCGAAATTTATTCAAGAGGAAGACTTTGGAAAAGATGTCATTTTGGTGAAAATGTTCGGCCAAAATCAAGATTTTGAAGTTTAAAGTTATTGCGGAGTTCTGTGTCAATATGTATCAAAATCTTGAAGGATAAAAATGGTAGGTTCGTGAAAGTAATTTGTTTAACTAAGGTGTTTTTGAGACACCAATTGTAAACGTGTATAAGGATAAGTAAAAATGTATATGTGTATGTGTAAGCAAGTGAGTTTGACTGGGTCTGGACAACTCATTGGAAGGAATATTTTAAAAGAGAGCGACTTAAGAGGAAGGTTTAGTATGTTTAAGGATGTATTTTGATTAAAATGAGCGGTCCGCACCGAAAGTTGTAAGAAAAGTTTTGTTAGTTCTAAGGCGTATTAGTAAAATCACTTGTTGTAGAAAAAATATTTATTGGAGAGAGCTTTGATGGTAAATATTTATGGTTTCTAAAAGGTTTTGCGGTATAGACCGACTGGTTGAAGCTTGCACGTAGATAAGAGTGAAAGATAGTTTTAAAAGAAAAGGAACATGTTGACCAAATTGAGCTGGTGGGGACGCTTATAAAAATGGATTGAACATTTTAGGCTGATTTGCTGTAAATAAAGTTTTGATGAAAGGTTAAGGGAAGAATTGGGAATATCGTGGTATGGTAGTGAACGATTCGGTAGGTGTATACGAGGGGTAAAAATGGTATGAATATCAGATAAAATGCGACATGGAATGTTAAGAGATGCTAGTGATAGTTGTGGCGGTTAAAGCTAAAGATTTTGAGAATGAAGCTTTGTCATGGGTAATCGAGTACTAATCATTTCGAAGTGGGGTCACCAAAGTTTGTTATGAATCAAAAGTATTTATCAAGGTCCGGGAAATCACTAAATTTCTCATGGCACGTTTTACGAAAGTTTGGTAACATGGTAGGGACACTTATATATAGGAAGTACCAGCGGCGTATCCACCATGTTCACACCATGTTACGTCCGTTTCGCTATTCAGTGTCATGTTACGTTCCATGTTATGATACATAGTAGAACCCACTATGGTTTTCATGCGCCTACCAATATAATCCCTTGTGCACCCGCGATTATTTTGGTTTGTGCATGATCCGCATAGTTTGTACTAGTAGTGTACGGGTCAGGTTACATTTAGTATTACAAGCAAAAAGGTGTGTAAGATAGCGCATAAAAATTAAGCATGTAAGCATGATTGTATGTATGCATAAGTTTGTCGAATATAGGCGAAACCACTTGGGGCATGCCTACTTATAGATTTCAAGTATCACTACCAAGTAGTGCGAATGTATGAGTTTTGGTGTATGATTGATGACAAATACGCATAAAATTAGCATGTAGTATATATGCATAAGTTGAAATTTACATGGCGTTAAGCGCACATAAATCTAGTATATAGATTGAGTGTATAAATAAAAAAAGTAACAATGATACGTGTAGGATTGCTATGAAATAATGACTGCATATATTGTATCGTGTATGATGATATGCATGTGTCTGGTTTTTGAGTCAAAACATTGAGTTTGTCGAAACGAAATAGGTTGGGTTTGACGGGAATGAAGGACCAAATTTGTGAATGTCGGGTGAATATTGAGAAAAGTATTAATTTTTTGATGTAAAATGTGGTTTGTAAAAAGAATTGCTACTTTTGTTCTAAAATTTGTATTCGTATATGAAATTTTCATGCCCATGTGTTTAGATTTAGATTTGCGTATTTTGAAAAGGTTGTAAAATAGTGAGCTTGCTTTATTTTATTGATGCAAGAAAATTCGTGTTTTGAAATTTTCATGCAAAACTTAAATTTTTAGCAAAGTATTTATACGTATGTGAGAGAAAGTTTTCGTTGGTTCCTTATTGGAAATAAAATGTCTTTATGTAGGTCCACCTGCGGATGGTGTTAAACTTGTTCCTTGTTCATGTAACACACACAAGTGCGGAATCCAAGTGTGCATGCAACCAAAGCAAAGTAAAGAACACGGGATAACCAAAGATTCACTATCTTGATTAATGATTGAGAACAAGTACAAACATATACACACAATGCTCGTATGACTTAAACAAACTCGTTGTGTTCTTGTGTCTTCGTCTTCACCAGAAATGCTGACTGAGAGATCCCACCAAAAGATCAGTTCGTCAGCAGAAAGACTCAAAGGCTAAACCTCACTGAGAGGTGCATGTCTGCTTATATAGTGTCCATGCTGGTCATCCGTACGAATTTTCATACGAAGCAACCGGTTTTCGTACGAAGCAACTGGTTTTCGTACGAAGCAACCGGTTTTCGTACGAAGCAACCGGTTTTCGTACGAAGCAACCGGTTTTCGTACGAAGCAACCGGTTTTCATACGAAGCACGTCCACAATTCCGTGTTTTGACCGAGAACATACGTATGAAAACAAGTTTTCCATGAAGGATAATCGTTCATGTGATTTAACTTCGGCGGTCGGTTATTACTCCCTGTTTCACTTTCGCTCATTAAGAGAGTTTGGATGCTTTGATTCTGATTTGCAACACACGCCCACTGATTTGAAGAGATCATAGTTGTATGTTTAGGCATCAAAGACTTTATCCATGATGTTGCGGAGCTTTGCGAAGACTCCTGATTTGAGCTTGAACAACTCCAATCCCACGGGTTAGAACTCATTATATTTTCTTGATTTATGAAAAATTTAAAGATTTGAAAATAACAATTACCTTTTAAAAGTTCACAATTTTGAAAATATTTGAAAAGCAAACAACTTTTAAAATCTGAAAGACGAAAAACAAACAATAACAAGATTATTCATACGAACCAATGTTTCGTACGGATAAGTTCGTGCGGATGAGTTCTTTCGTGCGAACCAACTTCGTACGGATGAAGACTTTCATACGAACCAACTTCGTACGGATGAGATCTTTCGTACGAACCAACTTCGTATGGATGAGTTCTTTCGTACGAAACAACTTCGTGTGGATGAGTTCCTTTGTACGAAAATTTCGTACGGATGAGTTCCTTGGTACGAAAATTTCATACGGATGAGTTTTCTGGTGAATTTCTTCTACAAATGTGTTCAACTTGAACAAAAGAAAATTATAATGAAAACTTTCTGGATATAACAGATTTTAACCAAGTTTTAAGTTAGTTATCTATTTAAAACTTAAGTTTTCTGCTGGGAGTTCAAAAACACTTCAAGAAACCTTCAAACTAGCTCAGACACAACTAATCCCGGTTTTGAAACAAGGAAGAGCCAAAGCTCTGAAATCACCACTTAGGTCCCACCCATGGATGGTGTTAAACCTGTTCCTTTGTTTCACTAACACACACAAGTGCG